>OX460927.1:4578087-5111056 GCA_949788335.1 Salpingus planirostris
TCAACGTAAGTATTATTACAATAACCGCTATTGTTCTCCGATTTTATGAAATTGTGTAAGCAAACGCAAGCTTTTATGATGCCATCCACAGTTTCAGGCTTGGCATTGATTGCTCTATGAAAAATTCTGAAACGTGCAACTAAAATGCCGAATGCATTTTCAATGCAACGTCGAGCCCTACTTAATCGATAATTGAAAATGCGCTGAGCCACTTCTAGTGGGCCTCGGCGGGGTTTACTGAAAGGTCTCATGAGGTTAATGCGTAGAGGAAAAGCCTCATCACCTATGTAATAATAAGGCATAGGTTGATTATCACCTGGGAAGGGATAGCTGTTAGGAATACTGAGGCCATTATTGAATAACTTTCTTCCAAACTGAGATTCCATCAAAATACCCCCATCAGATTGGCTACCATAGGCGCCGATGTCAACATATGTAAAATTATAATTTGCATCACAAACGGCTAATAGAACGATACTGAACGTCTTCTTGTAATTATAAAACATCGAACCACTATGTGATGGTGCGTGTATAACCACATGTTTGCCATCGATAGAACCCAAACAGTTCGGAAGGCACCACTGATGATAGAACTCTTTAGCAATTTCCTTGTTTTTTTCTGTATCTGGGAATTTCAAATAAGTTGCAGAGAGAACATCCCACAAAACGGAACAAGTTTCCCTAATAATCATGCATACAGTAGGAGCACCTATCCTGAATGCATATGCCATACTGGGATATGAATCTCCGGTAGCTAGGAATCGTAGTGTGACCGCTAAACGACATCCTGGAGAAATAGGTTCACGACGAGAAAATTTTTGCAGACGAGGGCCAACCATACTCAGTAGTTTATCGAACGAGTTCATCGACATTCTGGTATAATTGAAAAACACGTTTTCATCATGAAGGCGCATTTCCGCAAACAAATTTTCAAAATGCCCCTGCGCTTGGCGATTCTGTAAAATTGGATGGACCCAAAAACGACGTTTTTTTCGAGCTTTTTTGGGTTTTTCAATGGTGCGTCTTTTCGATAACAAGGAGATTGTCGTTAAACAGGCCAAACTGCCAAGCAAGATAGTTTTGGCTCGAACATTCAAATGATACATTGTTACGGCTGGAATAAATACGAATGAGTCAACTAGAGGAATTCGTTACTACCGTTTTCACGCTATTTACAATTTCGGACGTTATTTTCAACGTGTTTTCAAATGAGAACGACTGCGAACAACCATAAACATCATCTCATCAGATCTGTCAAACTTTGTCATTTGTGTCGCAATTCGAATTGAAAGTTTGCGATCTGCAAACATGCACTCCAATTCGAATTGAAACACAGAGCGTGCCGAATTCAGATTGGGCGTTGTGAATGAATACACGAAAAAGCCCACTGTCAAACATGCAATTCGCAATCGGAATCCGAATTGGAATTGGTTGTAAATGTACCTTTAAACTTGTGGTGTCACCTAGTACTGGGAGAACGTACTACATGAATATCATCTCCGGCGAAGGGCTTCATATAATCAAGATCGAACTTCACTTAGGTAAGTTCGTTTGATCTTACGATCTTACACCGCGATTTTCGACCTCGAGACCGTTCTGGCTCTCCAGGTCAAGGTTGAATCGCCGCATAAGCGCGCAACCACGTCGCAGTGTCATCGCTGCCAGCGGTTCTCGCACGACCAAAAGGGCTGCCGCGCCGAATTCCGGTGCGTTAAATGCGCAGGGGCCGACGCTTCGTGGACCTGCACAAAGTCGCGGGACAGTCCCGCGAAATGTGTAAACTGCGCCGGCCCTCACACCGCCAATTACAAGGGGTGCCTCCGTAACCCGGACATTCTCGCGTCCCAGCGAAAAGTCTCGGGAAAAACCGCCGCCAGGAAGCCGGCGCCTTCAGCAATGGCTGCTCCTGTGGCGCCCTTGAAATCGACCGCGGTCGGCGGTAATCCTCCGACCACCCTCATGCCGCCCGCAAACAATCCGGGTCAGAAAGGGCGAAAAAGCCCCGTCAAGCCTGCTTCGGCCCCGCTCCCGCGGCCCGGCCCCTCTCCCGTCGGGCCAAATCTCGACCGGTCTGCTGCAGCTGCGCTGGCCACATTGTACATCTCTCGGATGGACGATGAGGTCAAGCGCACGCAGATCGTGTCTTTCTTGACCGCCGTATCACCGGCATGCCCCTCGCAGGAGCCGCTTCGCAGGTGGACGCCCTTCTGCCCGCCCTCAAGTCCAGCCATAACTTCTAAGCATGCCAGTACATCCACGCGTGGTTAGATCTTTGAAGACGTGTTTTCGGAACGCGAACGGCCTGCGGAGGGCCCGCAATGAACTTGCGGATTTCGCAGCCGAACACGATTTAGATGTAATTCTGGTGAACGAGACACACCTAAGAGCTGCACATAAATCGCCGAAAATTCGGGACTACACCCTTCACAGATCTCAACTAGATCGCGCCGGTAAGGGAACGGCCATTTACGTCCGCAACTCTGTCAAACATTCGGTCGCGGCGCAGCCGCCTTTGTTAACGTTGGAGTCCACGTCAGTCATCATACACACCACACTCGGGCCGCTGATTTTGGTGGCAGTTTACTGCTCACCGAGGGCACGGCTCGTCGACACCGATCTCACAGAAATGTTCAATCTGGGAGCTTCGGTCATATTGGCTGGCGATTTCAACGCCAAACACGGTGACTGGAACTGCCGTCGAGCGAACACGAACGGCCGCATTTTACGTCGATACGCGTCAGAAAATCCGGATGTCCACATCATGGCTCCGGACCACCCTACACATCATCACTACGCCACCGGAACGGCAGAAGTTTAAGATATCGCGATTACGAAAATCGTCCCATTCCAAATTAATGTGCATGCGATAAATTCTCTCTGTTCTGACCACAACCCCGTTTTGATGCATATCGGAACGGACGCGAACGATCCAGACTTGATTACACGCAAATTCACGGATTGGTCTCATTTCACGTAACACTTGGAGGGTCATTACGGCCCTATTCCGATAATTAGCGGCACGGGAGATTTAGACGACGCTATTTCCTTACTGGAGAGGAAACTCACAGAATCGATAAATGCATCCACGCGAATCACCACGAAACAGCACGAACACGAACGCTTACCGCAACACATTTTAGATGCCATCCGCACTAAAAATCGCGCCAGACACAGATACCATCGCACGCGACACCCGGATGATCGGCGTGAGTTTAACCGTCTCCAAGACGGAGTGCGATACTCGATTCTCGATTTTCGAAATGTCGAGTGGGAGCGCAAGCTCCAGTCTTTGTCCACCGAGGATAATTCCGTTTGGAGGATGTCGAAGGTGCTGCGCAGCGATCGAATGCCGATACCGCCGATTCACGGCGAGCGGGGTCTCGTTTTCACCGACGAGGAGAAGGCTGAAGCTTTTGCGGACAGTTTGGAGTTGCAATGCAGACCGAACTGGGCGCGGGCCGATCCTGTCCATGTCGAGGAGGTCGAGGACTCGGTCGCCGACGAATTGGACACCGACGACCCGAAAGTGATTCGCCCTGTCTCTATCCAAGAGATAAAGGCGATAATCAAGTCTTTGATAGCACGTAAGGCCCCCGGACCAGACAACATTCCCGTCGTCGCTCTCAAAAACTTGCCAGACAAGATCGTCACGACTCTTGCTGGCATTTTCAACGCGATTCTCCGGTACCGTCATTTCCCACCCCGGTGGAAATGCGTCACCGTAGTTTTCATTCCCAAGCCGGGCAAGGATCACAAGTTTCCGTCAAATCATCGTCCGATTAGCCTCCTTTCCACCGTAGGGAAGGTGGCAGAACGGTTGATCCACCACCGCCTTTCCGATATCGCATCCGGGCTCAACATCGTCCCGGAGGAGCAGTTCGGCTTTCGCCCAAAACACTCCACCGTCGACCAGTTACTCCGCGTGGGAGAATACGCCTCTGTGAGGCTTAACTGGAGACAGGTCACGGGGGCGATCTTCTTGGACGTGTCGAAGGCTTTCGATACCGTCTGGCATGAGGAGCTTCTCTGTAAGCTCCTCAGATCAGGGGCACCGGTCGCCATGGTGCAGCTGATAAGATCGTTCCTGTCCGCGCGCTCCTTCAAAGCGAAAATTCGCGACGCGTTCTCGACCGAGCGGCTCATCGAGGCCGGGGTCCCGCAAGCATCAGCCCTTTCTCCGCTTTTGTACAATCTTTTCACCGCGGACATTCCCAAACTGGCGAGTACTGAACTCGCCATTTACGCCGACGACACCGTCATTCTTACCCGTTCATTTCGACCTCACCGTGCCACCTCGCGACTTCAGGAGGCCGTCGATCTTTTGGAGACGTGGTTACGTCTCTGGAGGATCGACGTAAGTCCCGAGAGAAGTCAAGCTCTTTTGATAACCCGCCGTCGGGTCTAACCCGTCGGTCATGTCACCATGTTCGGCCAGGATATCCCCTGGGCGGACGAAGTCAAATACCTCGGTGTCAAAATTGACAAACGTCTAAATTTTTTGAAGCACGTCAATTACACCCTCTCGAAAGCGAAACGCGTTTCCGGGTCTCTCGCTTCGCTGACTTGTGGCAGGAGCAAGCTGTCAATTAAAAACAAGCTTCTCCTGTACAAGACAGTCTTGAGACCCACTCTGACTTACGCCTCGCCTGTCTGGGGTCATGTGTCCAACTCACAACTTCACAGGCTGCAGGTGTTTCAGAACAAATTCCTCCGATCCGCGTTCAATGCCCCCTGGTTTGTTCGCAACACTCAGTTGCACCGCGAAGCGGAACTTCCGATAATCAAAGACTTCCTACGCGATTCCGCCGTGAAAACTTTTGGCAAAGCCGAGGTACATCCCAACCGTCTGGTCCGGGACGCCGTCGATTACGATGAACGCGGTCATCACCGCGTGAAGCGTGCAAAAATGGCCCTCTTATGACCGTGATGTACTCAGTCATGCTGTTCGTAACAGTTTCTCTCCCGGCATCTTTTGTATGTTTCAGGTTCCCAGACCATCTTTCAGCAGACGTGGCCGCCTCCATCATCGTCGGTAAGCCCCTTTTTGATTACTTATTATTCGTTCTCCCGAACCTTTCCCGATCCAACGCTCAACCCACGTCCCCCCCGTGTTTATATGTACCCACCAATGAGATGACACACAGTTCTTCGCAAAGCGGTGCCGTCTGCGTGTCTCTCAGGAATACATTAAATATGGTTACTGTAACTTTTCTTACACTCACGTACTAAATACGTCTGTGTACTGTTCAAATGAAGGGAATTGACGGTCTCGGACCGGTTACCCACCAAAACCAAACAACGTTTAGCGTTTAGCAAGTGCGTCATTTGCAGTGGTCGGAACGATACTTTTAAAATGTATCGCGATATTATACTCGATACTCGTTCAAAAAAGCATCGCGATACGATACTCGATACTTTTTTGAAAAAGTAACGCGATACTATTCGCTATACTTCAAAAAAGTATCGCGATACTTTGCGATACTCTTGCGATAATTTTGATACTTATAGATTTCTACATAGGTATACGGAGAAATAATAGTACATTATACACCCTGGTAGAGAAGTTTACCATTATTGCCTCGCGGCAATATCCTGAGCCGCAGGTTAATAATTACTATACAGGGTGTTGAAAAAACCCCGGTACCCCGGAATAACTTTTTTTCTCTGCGTTACACACGTTACATTGCGTACTGGGAAAATGTCGTTTGTTTTCTCGGGGAGAATTGTTTCCACAACATACAACCCCTCACCCTTCACCTCCTGAGTTTCCCAACTGAAAAACGACATCTTTTGTCTGAAACATTTTTTCGTTCGCTCCCATTCTTCGCCAGTAATGGACGGGAAAAGCCTAAGATCGAAACTGTGCAAAACTCGCCTTTCATCTCCGGATCTACGCCTTTTCTCTGCGTTGCATTGGAAAACGTCTAAGGAAAAAGTTGTTTGTCTTGCAGGGTAGACTCGTTTCTACACCGAAGAACCCCTCATCCCTCACCCCCAAAGCAGGAATGGAGGATGAGATAAAATTTTCAAATACTAACTCCCATTTTTTATTGGCAATTCGGGTTCCCCGATTAAAAAAGTACATCTTCTGTCTGAAAGGTTTTTTTGTTCGGTCCCATTTTTCGCCAGTAATGGGCAGGAAAAGCCTGAGATTGAGACTGTGCAAAACTCACCTTTCATCTCTAAGGCCCATATTCATACCTCAATTTAGAGGCGCTTTTAACTAAAAGCGCTTTAGAATGTGACATACATATTGGGAAACGTCCACTAACTGTCACCATCTGAGGCGCTTTTAGCTAAAGGCGCCACTAAAATAGAGGTATGCATATGGGCCAAAATCTTCGCTTTTTCTCTGCGTTGCACCGGAAAACGTCTAAGGAAAACGTTGTTTGTCTTCCAGGGTAGAATCGTTTCCACACCAAAGAACCTCTTACCCCTCACCCCCTAAGCAGGGGTGTGGAGTGGAGTGGAGTGGTTTCAAACGGCAACCCCCATTTCTTATTGGCGTTTTTATTGGCGTTCCCCCATTGAAAACTGATTTTGATTACCACTCGTAATTAAACCCGTTCATTACTACCACTCGTGTTAGCGTTACCCGATGTGTACCACGAGGAGGTTACGAGTTGGATTTCACACATCATGTGGCCCTTAAAAGGGCCGTTTTTTGCATTGTTGAGAGATCATTCATTGACGATTTTCAAAGTAAATGCTCGAATTGTTCACCATTGGCCTCTTGTTAATAGGCGAGCTTCTGATAAAATGCAGTCGTCGCCGTCCGGATCATATCTAGCGGAATCAGCGCACATTCTTCAACATTCCTCCGTTGTAAATCATCCAAGTTCTCTGGCCTCGTATGATAAACTTTGCTCTTCACGTATCCCCAAAGAAAATAGTCAAGAGAAATCAGGTCAGGTGATCTTGCTGGCCACTCAATGGTTCCTCTACTCCCTATCCATCTGTCTCGGAACTCCTGATCAAGGTAATTTTGTCACATTTATCCCATAATGTGGGGCAGAACCGTCTTGTTGAATCCAAACTTCGTCGACGGCTCTTCCTCTAATGTTCCTGAATGCTGGCACGATTTGCTCCCGCAGCATATCCTGGTACTTTGCAGCTGTCAGATTGCCCTCGATGAAGTGTGGTCCAATCAATCTGTCACCCAGTATTCCAGCCCAAACATTCAATTTCTCAGGATACTGGGTGCACGATTCCAACATCCAATGAGGGTTCAGTTCAGACCAATAGCGACCATTGTGTCTGTTTACCTCACCATTTAAGACAAATGTAGGCTCGTCGGAGAAGCAAATCTTGCGAATGAATTCTGGATCTTCATGAATCATTTGCATCATGACTTCACATAATTCGATTCTGCGATCAGGATCACCATCCATCAATACTTTATACGGATGGAAAACCATTTCCTTCAACACTTTATGCACCAATTTCTTGTTCATTCCCACCACCTTGTTACGCGGTCAATTTCACCACAGGAGTTTGCTGATCAGCTCAGTGGAGACGGCTGTAGGTCAGGAACAAAGTAATAATTTTAGGGCGCCAAGTAAGTTTTTATTAAAACCCAGCAAACTCCCACTCAACAGTGAGGTAATAGGAAAAGATACTAAACCTACACCCCGAGTAACGTATCAAATATTAGCGAATTTATAAAAGATAATTAAGTATAGTAATCAATCCGGTTCTTGGCCAAGTGTCGGTAAGATTTTACATAAATGCGAAAGAGTTAATGAGTTTAGATATGTCAGATATTTAAGGTAGTCGATCACCCTTACGGGGTGAGATTCGTTACAGGGCAGTTAACTGATTCCGCAGTCGCAGGGCGCAAATAGCAGCGGATCCGCGATCGGTTTTAGGGCGAGACAGATCTGACCTTGATCGCCGTGGATTTAGGCCCCGGGGTGGTCCGGCAGGCGATGGACTCCAGAGGAGCAGTACCAGATCTCGATCTCTGGAAAGAGCGCTAGATCGGCAAAAGGGCGTCCAAAAGTGAGCCCTAAGTGGAACCACTGCAAAGCGATCGGTTTACGTAACGGCTCTGGCTTCCGTGGCGCAATAGAATACTTCAAGCAAGTCTCGAGGGCAGCGTAATCCGTGAAGAAATTGGCGGTAGTTAAGGGGTGATACCCAGGTGGTTGAAAATAAGCCGTAGCTGTAAAGAAACGGCGAAATAGAAACCGAAATCTAATTTTCCCAAGATGGCGACTCACTTTTTGTGTCTCGTGCGGGAATCCCCAGATGCGGGAAACAACCCCGAAGTTGAACAAGGAACCTTCGAAGAGCTAGTCGTCTGGCAGGATGAATCCCATACAATTGTGAAGTCTTATGCAAGATAATTCCTATACCAGAAAGCACTAATTGAGACGGTAAAACCACAGCAGGAAAACGAAGGTAAAAGAGATCAATAGACGATCGAACCACTAAATGAATAATGAGTTATTCTAGGTACCAGAAGAGAGGTGCGTGTAGGGAGAAAACGATCTCGTTAGGTCATGTGACAACCCCGCTGTCCACCCGTAGGCGAGCGCTAGATAAGGTTCTCGAAATCGAAGATGTGTATGGATAATAGTATATCTAATTCGGAAGAAAGCGTTGTTAGAATATTGGGGGGTCGATTTATTGCTTCCGTCGATTATGTGGGCGCGCTGATGCGAGATTTGCGTATGGTGAAAATCGAACCGTGACAACCTGCTCAACTCTCCGAATTGTGGAACGAGGATTTTCAATGAACGTGAGGGCAACTTCTAATTTTCTTTCTTCTGTAGAAACTGTCACAGGTCGCCCTGGAATTTGACGAGATTTAACATTTCCAGTCTCCTGGAATAATGGAATTGTTCTCTGTACGGTTGTTTTTGAGATAGGAACTCGATCATTCCGAAAAGTCTCATGGAACAGATCTCGCACTTGGTTGTAAGATCGCTGCTGATCTCCCCAACCTCGCATCATCAGAAGAGATAAATAATTTCAACAAGGTGAAATATTCAAAAAACTATTCACTTCCACAACGTTGTTAGAAATGAGCACTTAATGCCAATGAAAACTATTTTTGAACGAGTCCAATTACGAGTGGTAATTAAAATCAGTTTTCAATGGGGGAACGCCAATAAAAAATGGCGATTGCCGTTTGAAACTTTCATCCCGCCCCCCACTCCTGCTGAGGGGGTGAAGGGTGAGGAGTGAGGGGATTCTCCCCTGGAAGGCAAACAACTTTTCCCCCAGACGTTTTCCAGCGCAACGCAGAGAAAAGGCGTAGATCCGGAGATCAAAGGTGAGTTTTGCACAGTCTCGATCTTAGGCTTTTCCCGTCCATTACTGGCGAAGAATGGGACCGAACGAAAAAATGTTTCAGACAAAAGATGTCGTTTTTCAGTTGTGGAACTCGAATTGTTATTAAAAAATGGGGGTTGCTATTAAAAAAATTCATCCCATCCCCCACCCCTGCTCAGGGGGTGAAGGGCGAGGGGTTGTATGTTGTGGAAACAATTCTCCCCGAGAAAACAAACAACATTTTTCCAGGACATTTTCCGGTGTAACGCAGAGAAAAAAAGTTATTCCGGGGTACCGGGGTTTTTTCAATACCCTGTATATTTCCGACGCTCACATTGTAGAGCGTCACTTTTGATAACAATCGAGGTGCCTGAAAAGTCACTCATTTTCAATCTGTAACATAATGAATCTGGTGATTTCAATATGTAACTTGGTAATTTCATTAGCGCATAGGTCCATAATTTCACTAAATCGAGGCATAAAAACCGATTTCAAATTGTTAGTTATGATTTTTACTGTTGATTCATTAATGTTAATCGTTAGTTGCCTCAAATCGTTAAATATTGTGTGCTTTAGCATTTTTTTACAACTTGGGGATTTTTCTTTTTATAAAAATTTAGGTTGGCAATTTCAAATTTCAAAATTAATTATGACAGTTGTCAATTTTTTTTCTTTTGTATTCATCAGTTTTTGCAAGTAATTTTGGTGTTTAAGTGATAGAGACGTCGAAAAAATCGTATACGCAACTTGTAATGTCGGAAAAGTTTATTTCACGGCTCGTGGGTTGCAGCGCCTTGTGCTACAATAATCCCACTTGCACAAATGACGCACTTTTTCGGCATGTTGCGTTATGTACTATTTTGTTAGGGTAGGCGTGGCTGGATGTATTTGTATTGTAATTTTGAAATAAGCAGCCAATGTCAATAGATCCTCATGTCAAAAGGTCGGATTTCCCCAATGTAAATGAATATAGAAAATTCCGCAGAAAATTCCTAAAAATTGAAGGTTTCAGAATTCTTTAAAACGAAAAGAATCGCGAAAAGTATCGCAAAATATGCGATCTTGGAACTAAAATAGTATCTCGATACTGATTGCGATACCATCTGATAAAAAGTATCGCGATACGATAGACGATACCAAAAATGTATCGCGATACTTCCGACCACTGGAATTCTATGATACTTTTGATCATTTTTATGAATTCTTATTTGTCTGTACATTTTCTCAACGTCAGCCAACAACACTATCTTATGAGTCCTCCATCTGAGTAAGACGTCTGCCAATTCCTATCGTAATCGTGGCCCGACTAACGTCCTCTCGTTTAGACTAACTCCATTCGTAGTTCGACAGGACGCATCATATACAACCCTGATTTTCGTGGTTGTGCTTTCCTCCCTGACTACCGCATGATGAGGTATGTAATAACGTATCTCCCTTTCTTCCGACTTTGGCACCGGAACCATGTGCCCCAGATCCAAGTATTTTTGCATGAATTTCGCATCGTCGTCACTTAGTTTCTTTTCTCTGTCTAAGCGCTTTTCAACTTGCAGCAACTTTGCGAGTGCTCGTGACCTTGACTGGCCGACTTGTTTATCTTCTGTGAACGGAACTCGCACCTCGTACGCTCCATCACTTCCTCTTCTTGTCGTCCGTTCGCAAAATTCCTCGCAATATTTTTCTACATAGCTGAACGTCACGGGCTCATTTACCTCCTCCATTTCCCAAAACTGAGACAATTCAACTTCTTCGACTCTAGTGATCATACTGACCACCTCAATCGGTCTTGCTACACCAGATGACCTGCTTCCCTGTATAATCTATTCGAATTCAGTATTTTGCCCTAACAGCCTCTTCTGTTATGAATGACGGTTGCGATCCGGAATTAATCAGCGCCCGAAAATACTCGGTTCCTCCCCCTGCATTCCGAATTTTGATCATCGCGGTGGCTAACAATACCGTTGTATTACTTTGAATGACATAACTCATCACTCCTTTCTTTTCGTCAGCAACTTTTGACGTGTATACGTCTTATAAATCGGTATAGAGGTGCATTTGTTGAAACCTTCGCGTCACGAAAACCGTGATCGGCAGCGCACCGCGTCTACATACGACAAGCGGCTGGCGCATGGGTTGTTAGTGTGTGTTAGTCGACTACCACCAGTATTAGAGGGATTTTAAATACGCTACCATCGGCAAGCGAGTTTAGTAACCGACGTATACACGTCGAAACCTTGCGGTTCAGTCCCTTGATCTGAACCTAGTTTTTTTTTCCTTATGATTTTTCGTCGCAGACTTGTTCTCGAAATCATCCCGATGCAATAGCGAATTATGATTACGATTACAAATACGGCACACGTGACTCTACCTACAGATTATCGTAGACTCGTGTCGCATACACGTGAAACATAATTTATTGTCTTTTACAAATTTTATCCTATCCATGACTGCCGAAGCTTTAAATTTAGTGCACAGATAGATAACGTGATTTGACTGTTTGCAATAAAAACAACTGACTTGCTTACCTTCTCTGGCAGAGGCAGCATACGAAGACCATTTTGGCGGACTTTTCTCCACAGTTCTCCTTTGCCCTCCGGACTCCAACGCTTGGAACCTGGTGCGGATAAACGTCAGCATGTCCTGTAGACTCTGGATGTCCAACGAGTTCTTACAACTCATTGGGTTTTGCATCCCATCTCTTCGATATGATGTAGATGACCATCGGATCCCATGATTCAACGTCAACTCCCATCATCTTAATTGCTTCCATACACTCTCTTATGGTGTTGTAGACTTGCCTTAGCTTCTCACCAGATTCGATGTTGAAGCTTGACAACTCCATAATTTTTCCCACTTACTTGCCCAGAATCAACCGGTTGTCGTACATACTCGTTAGCTCTTTCCATGCTGAGTCATAATTGACCTCATTTATTTGGAAATGGCTAATTGATTTGCTTGCCTCCCCTTTCGCATAAGTTTTGAGATACTGCATCTTTTCGGTTTTGGAAATGTTTGCATTTTTGTGTACCACTTTTCCGAAAATATCCTGGAATGTTGTCCACTCTTCATATTTCCCATCGAATATCGGTACTTTTATTTCTGGCAGCTTCACGTTAGTGGAACGTGTAGATTCGTTCTAAATTCTTTCATTCAACGCCTCAAATACTTCGGCATATCTGCTGCGCGGATTTTCAAATTTTCTTTCGGCAAAATACTCGTGTTGGAACATTGTTTCCATCGTTTTAATAGCTATGTTCAATTGAGAGATACTTTCCCATTGCTTTTCGATGTCCTTCATCCACCACTAATACTTTTCCCTTGATTTTTCTTCTTTAAGCTCTCCTTCCGCTTGAAGTTCCTGGAACCGGACTTCTTGCTCTCGTATTTGACGTGACTCCTCCTCTTTTCCAACCGAACCTCCGGCTTCCGATGCGGATGTCATCACTTGTTCTACTCTCCCAAACAGCAGCGCTTTCTGGGTGTTAATATACAGGGTTGTTCAATCAAGATGTCCGCTCGAATTTTCTGTCAAATTTCCCACACGAGAAAAAAATAAATCACAAGGAAATGTAGCCTGAAGTCTTAGCTTCAAAATGAGCTCTAACTGAACTTTCTACGTCTTCTAGTTTTTTAATTAAAGCGAATTAATTAGAGCAAAACATGGTCGATTGAAAATTTTTGATCGATAATCGCAAAAAGTTTTGAACAGAAATCGGAGAGCGACACGAGAACTTTTCAAAACCTTTTGGTCCAGGTGCTCTAGTTTTCGAAATATCGAAAAATTAGTCGGGTCGATCGCACATTTAAGATGTCTGCTCCGATTCTTCGACCCGCAAAAATTCCCAAACATAAATAAATATGTAAGTAAAAGAAATAAAATAAATAATACAAACACATTACAGCTTATTTCTGCATTTCCCGACCAAATCGCATCAATTTCAGTTTTTGGGTCCCTGGGTGGTGAAAATTGAAAAAAAATTGAAAAAAAATCAGATGGTTGTGTTTCTTATAAAATTTCCTTCCAAATGAGGTAACACAAGAGGGGTCATCCCATTTAAGATTTCAACGGGGCGGTGGCTTGAAGGTAGAGGGTGAATCATAAACATGTGAGTTATACGTCAAAAGATGTCCCCCTCGATATAAAAATTGACGGGTCTCGGCGATTTTCTATATTCTCCTCGTGGTATCCGAGAAATCCGGGGTGGGTCCATTTCAAACAATCACCCTGTATAATATGAGATATTGCTTATTCAACTTTTTATACTTTTGTAGAGTAGATTCAAACCTGTGAAGAATATCTTGGTTAGTTCTATTGTAGCCACGAGACGCAGTAAACTCAATAAAAAGTTTTTGCTTTTTAAAAAATCTTTTCAAATATCCGAGATCAAAACTGGCGCAGTCGGTAGGATTTGCCAAAACGGACGACAAAAATCGCGATTCCGGTCGGTTTCAACGGTTTATTTGGCGAAACCATAAAAAAATTGACTTTCGATGAAGTGAACTATTGATTGGAACAAAAATTGTCCTAAGTTCCGCGACATCGGAAGACGATCGAGGATTTAAGAAACGACCTCCGGGGTTCAATCATCGCGATAAAACCTATTGGAACCTTAGTCTAGGAAGTTCTGGGAAACCCTCACCGGATACCTTCACTTCGCATTGTGAGTGCTCATTCCCTAATTTTTCCCATTAATTTTAATCGTAAAACGTAATTTTCTTGTAATTTTTAAGTTTAATGGAACTATAATTTTGTGACGCGCTTCCGGTCGGGCGCCAGCTTCGTTTATAGAGGAAGCACTTTTACCAGGTATAACCTGGCAGCCCGGGGCCAGGTCATCACGCACAAAAAGACCGTTCGAATAAAGAAACCCACATCAACACCTGTAGTGATAAGCCATAATAGCATTATCGATGATTACCTGACAAAAGTAAATAGCCGACGCAATGGAAGTGCTACCTGAACTCGGACCGCTCGTAAAATACAAATGCGAATCCCGCCAGTACCTGACGCGCGGCGGACGGTACTCATAATTAAAGTGACCGCACGTACCAGACGGAATTAATACGTACAATCGAATTCACGCTAATCAACCCCTAAGCGTAATTACCGCACGTCCAGTAAACGACGCTCGTCTCTGTTCTTAACCACCATAAGAACCAAAATCCCGAAAACCAGTACGCATCGGAATATGCGTATCATCCACACCGCATCGGTCTCGCTCGTACCAGCCCTCGACCCGAGAACGGTCAAGTGCTTCGAACCCGTAGAAAGCGAAAGGAACAAAGAACCGGTACCTGCTAAATGCTCTAATTTCGAACCGAGCTCACATCTGCATAATCTCAATAAACTAAAATCATGCATGTAAAACAAGGGAGGAGATAATGAACAAAAAGGAAGAAACGATGACTCTCCGACGAGTGGGCCCTCCACGCCTCGTGCCAACCACCCCTGTGGAAAAGAGATGCGGAGAGACGCGGCCGAATTTGCGGGTATAAATAAGACCCGAAAATCCACGGAAAGGCAGACAATAAAACGTCTCGAAGATCACCGCCAACCAGAAGAAGACCACCGGCTCCAGCCGCAAGTCCACCCGAGAAGCCGACCACCAGCCCGAGCCCTGAGGAAGCTCTCCACCGTCAGTCTCAGCCGAGACCAGTGACGCCGACGCCCACCGACGGAGAAGCGTCTCGCAACCACTCTACCGGGGACTCGCGAACCCTCCTGGGGACGACTGGAGCGTAACCTCCTGGTAGTTCAGCGTGCTCGCGGGGGACCGGTGACAGTACTACCTACTGGGAACGCCGCGTGACCTTTGGGATCGATCACGGATCAAACCTACTGTGGCACTGCGTGACTTCGGGTAACTGGCAAGACGTAAAGCTCAAAGGGATCCCTGCGTGACCTTAATTGGGGTGCGGGTTCGGACCGCCATACTGAGCATCTCTTGCCAGACTAGAAGTATCCGCGGGTTAACCTCTTGGGGAATTCGTGATAGGGTGCCGACTGGTGTGACGCAGGCTCGACCTCCTGGGTACTGTTGCCTGTGATACTCCTTGGGTTAACGCAGACTTGACCTATTGGGTAGCTCCTCGTCGTCCGACCTACTGGGCTACGCTGGGCAGACCCACAGGGCCATTGCGGAGAGCTAAGTCCGTCGGAGACGTTCCCCAGGTCCAACCCCTCTCGAACCGCCATGGTGGGTCGTTCCAAGAAAACTCCAGCCCGGTACCGACAAACCACGCCAATTGCGGGGCCTTCTTGTATGCCAGGTCCGTTTACAGATCTACATAATTTAGTCATTAATTCGTCGGTCAAACTGTGTGTTCCTTTCAAGCTAACGTTGTCACGGCGCGTGTACTCTAGATGTTGTAATGTTTGTTATTTATCGAAGATGTCCGATATTCGTTTATGTTTGATTTTTCATTTAGTTCGCGGGCCTCTGTTTTCATTTGGGGGGGAGGAGCTCCCTTCTGGAATCCCCTCCTCATTGTATCACGTAATGACCCACTTCTCGATCGTGGTGCCGCACAAAGCGGTACGGTGTCTCCAAGTACAATCAGTTTTATTGCCGGTACTCGAGGGTATACCGGCCGGTGCCTAAGAGTGCTTCCGACCGTACGCGGACTTGGGCAATCGCGCTTTCCCGATTGCCGCTCTGTGAGAGGCGTCATGTAGCCAATCAGCCCATCCTAACAAAAGAGCCATTGGCCAAGAAAAGAGCCAGTTGGCAATTGTATTTTATGTGTTTTGGCCACCGGCTGAGTGCGAACCACACCCCCCGGTAGCGGAGAATCGGATGATCGTATCCGCGAATTTCTTTATTAAATACGGAGGCGCGGAATCTCTTTGACAGGGTGCGCTTCGGTCGATTGGTGGGCTAATTACCTTCGGTATTGCCTCGTGTTAGGATGTACTTTGAAAAGGAAGTGTTGTTGATGAGGCGGGGGAGACGCCGGTAGCAGTTTGATTGTCACTTAATAAACCAGTTGTTCTCAAGCCATTGCATTTTAAACCTTAATAAATAATGAACCGATAAATACTCGCCGTTCGGCATCCATAGCCTGGGGCTCTGAGTACCAGCAGAAGAGGACCCGACCTAATACTTGCACGGGATGTTCCACCCGTTGTGTGGGCATTACCGTATGCGGGGCCGGCCACCTCCCAACATAAGTTGCATACATAACGGTCGCACGGGCCCAGATGACCCTAGATTATGGCTAGCTGTTGTACTTGTTGCTCGCTAATATTGAATTACTGCTGGGCGAACTGATTCGTATGATTATGATTATTGCTTTGATTGAGATTTGTTTATGTTGTGTAATACTGGTTCTTTTCGATTCCCGCCTTGGTGCGAGACGCTGGTTTTGTTTTCAATGGGTCAAGCGCCAAATACTGGACCTGACAGCTTCCCCGTCATTTGCTATTTTCCCGTATGTTCAATAAAGAGGTGGTATGAATCACAGTGTTTAATTTCTCGAACCCAACGTGTGTGGTACTACGTGAATTTGGGTAATAACGACAACACAACCGAGAGGTCCATCATCGATTAGACGACCACCACTATTGGCCAGGTAAAAGAGTAAGCACGGCACCAAAAGGTAAAGGTAATAATCGCGAGGTTGTGGGCCCCGGGGTGGGAAAGTCACAGTTGGTGCCGTGACCAGGATACGTAGTTTTAAAATCACACATCGTTGAAAGTTCGAGAAATGAGAAGGGGGTGTCACTGACATGTCGATCGGGGGAGAATAATCCGTTGTAAGTCTCCTGCGATGCCCTTAGCTCAAGTCTAGTACCGGCACAGGCACCTCCCACCCGGGATTTTTCCCAGGTGATTGCCGTGTCGTTTTTCCGAACTAAAATCGGGAAGTGCCGCGCGGCGTGAATCCAGTGCAGTGAGGTGGGTGTCAAATATTGTGGTGAAGTCAGTGCAGTGAGGTGGGTGTTGAATATTGTATGCAAGTACGGGTTCGGTAGAAGAGATGCACGTCGAGGGAAGTTGTTAGAAGTGCCCTGTAGGTCGACGCCCGTGGGAAGAATAGTGCGAGTCGCCCACAAGAAGCGGATGCGACGTGAAGACGCTAACTGTTGGTGAAGTACCTGAATCAGGAAAACTGCGCGGGGAAAGGAAAAAAAAACCCAGATCGCGATCTCGTCCACTAGTGCTGTGTCCAGATAAAATGGTGAGGTGCTTAGTGCGTGATAGTGACCTAGTGATCCGAAGTGATGATGAGGGAGTGCGGCTTCGCGTGAGGGGAATCTGTGAAATCGCCAAAGTTGTGGAATTATCGTGTTGAGATTTGATTGGAAAGTGTAGTGAATTGGTGGCGACGAGAGAGATGCGCGAGGAAAGGACGATCGTGAAGATGCAGAAGGGAAAAAACAAAAACAACAAAAAGGGGGAGCCGAAAGAACGCTGCAATGTGCCACCTCAGACACGGACCCAGGAATCGAAGAAGAACCTGAAGTACCAGAATTTCAAGCCCGAATCCGAGAAATTATCCACCTTAGTCATTCGGACCCCGCCTAACGGTACCGTGTGAGAGAAATGGAGAAGACCCGGAAACTATAGCTGGACCACCAGAAGGAAGGGAACTGGAAGGCTCTTCACCCGTCCTTGTCATCGACATGAGACCCAAGAAGTATGCCGTAAATCAAGTCCACCAATCAGCAGCGCAAGGCCTCGTCGGAAAGAAATACAACCACCATTTTGACAGACCCAAGTACCAACCCATCTCCACCGAGTTTTTACAAATCGCCAACTGGTCGGACGGAATTCCCAGCCATCCCACCCATAGGTCAACTGAACGGGCCCTGACGTGATTCCACGATGGATTCAATGGAACCAGGGAAAGACCAAGGAGCACCAGAACGGCATTCGGCGCCCACTAACCCTCCACCGGATTTCCACCAGGAATGCCGTCGACCAGAAGTAGCAGCCCGCCACCAGTCCACATGTCAGAGACCAGAAGCTAGGTCGACGTCCACCTCAAGAATAGAAGAAGGAACTCGCAACACCGTGTCATGGCTGTCCGTACTAATATACTTTTCAGCAATGTATACAATTCCGCCCTACAATTAATCAATATGAAAATAAAACTTCTTTGAATCTCTTGTTACGAGTTGCTAAGGCCTAAAGGAATCGGGTTAATTTAGTAGTTAATTTTATTCAATTTTTTTGCACAAAGTGGCAAAACTTTTCGGCATTGAATAAATGAGTTAACGTCCTAGTCGTAACAAATTAGGAGAATTGTAAATGACATTTCATTGAAATGGTATCAGAGACATTGTCTCAATAAAACCAAGAAAGGCTTGGGAAGAATTCTCTCAAATGCCATTTCAAAAAAATGTCAAATGCCATTCTTCAGAATTTTTACGATTACAAAATAATCTTATTCGTTCATTTTCTTTTTGGTTTCGGCATTGGCAAAAATACCACTCCGCCATTCTTGCCGGTGCAGATGAATGGGTTTTTACATCCTGCGGAATTCCGTCGAAGTGCCAGTGATGCTCATTGGAAAGTAAAGATTCCAGGCTACTTTTCCTATCGAAACGATTTTCGCCCACGTTAGCGGTTTGGCAAAAAAGTTGAGCGGACATCTTGAATGATCCCGTACTCCAATTTAATTAATCGAAAACTCCTAAACATAGATGTGGCGGATATATTGAAAATAAAATTCAAGAGAAAATTTCAACTCAGAGATTCGTTCATAATTCCGACGTGACACAACCATGGAAAGTTCGTTTGGTGTAAGTTTTGAATAGACGAAGACGGATATATTTCTCCATTGTTATCTAGGGGTTTCAAATTCTGCCGCAGGCAAATCTGTAAGACTACCTGGGCCCAGTTCCCCAGCTTTACTAAGATTAGTAAAGTAAACGGCGCGCACATGAATCAAATGAACGCGCAACTTTAAAATTGTAAGGTGCGCGTTTATTTAATGCAACTTTTTATAACGAAATAATTTGATAAATTAATTCGCAAAATATCTGTGATTTATTACTAATTTGGCACTCAAAGGGCCGATTTTTGGCTAGGCTACAATTGATATAACACCTAAAATTAACCGCTAGTTAAAGTTATTCGTAAGTGGAAAAATCTGTCCTTATATGTCCGCTTTAAACAATTAATGAGCACGATCGCAACTTTTAATAAAATCTGATATTTCACATTTAAATGGTTTGAAACAGAAAATGCGTTAATTTTCTCATAATATAATCATACAATCAGCTCTTTTAACATTTTCCGAATATAACTTAATATTGCATGAGGTAACAGTGTGTTTTTTGAGTACTAAAATATGTAAAATGTCACTTGGACAAGTGGACAGTTTTCCGCCTTTTTGAACCCTATAGCAACGGGCAATGTTAATTATGTGCTTTTTTTTTAATTTCCAATGATCTATAATGTTCATTAAACATTTAAATAACACCTAATAATATCTCTGTAATAATAACTCTCGACCTTAGAAAAGAGGATTAGATAATTAATATTTAACATGGTATAATTATAAGCATTGTTATAAAATGGAATTTATCTAGTCTACCTATCCATTTATTAAAAAGCCTCTGTATGAAATGGAGGGTAATTCAAGGGTCGACTTGGCTAAAAGTGTGTCTCCCGATTTGAAACTATTCCGAATAATATCCCACTGGGTTAAGGATGTAAATAAATTATACCTTATTTATCACTATTCGGTATTTGTTTCAATGATTTTGTACAATGTGTCTCAAGCGATGCAAGTGATTATCCATATCGATAATGTGGAAGAAGTGGCAGGGACAATTTTCAATTCTTTGAGCACCGTAGGAGTGATAATTAAATTGGGGTTTTTCCTCAAGAACTTCAAAACAGTTCAAAACCTCGTGGATGATTTGACTAACGTGGAAATCTTTCAGCCCAAAAATCATCTTCAAAGACAGATTTTACTGAATGGAGTTGCGTTATCCCGATTCGTGTTTTTCTTTTTCTTTTACATGGCCGATGCTACCGGAGTAATGTGGATTTTATTTCCTGTCATGGATCGGGAGCGCAGATTACCATCAAATGCCTGGTTTCCTTACGATTACCTGTCTACTAAATATTATTTTGTCACTTACGTCTGGCAATCTGTTGTGATTATTTATCATGGTATGACAAATGTCTGCATGGATACGCTGTTCTCGATATTCATGGTGCAATTGGGGGCACAATGTGATATATTGGCAGATTCTATCATGAATTTAGGTACACGAATTGGAACTAATTCTGTAATTCGACAGGGCGATTTAATGTCTTGTATACATCATCACAAATCAATTTTAGAGTAAGTTTATTCCTCTGATGTTATCTCCAAATGTAATAATTGTTTTAATAGGTTTGCAGTTAATATCAGAAAGGCTTTTGGTAATATAGTTCTGGCGCAATACTTGATCAGCGTAGCGGTTTTATGCCAAACCATGTTCATGCTTTCTTTGGTTACAAATTTCAATGCGGTTTTCATCATGTTGCTTTTTTATGCATTCGCTATTTTTACTGAAATTTTTTTCTATTGTTGGTTCGGAAACCAAGTCATTATGAAGGTTATTTTCATTGAAATGCCATATATTTATTCCCATATACTTGAAGCCTTTTCAGAGTGAAAATTTATTTTATTCGATTTTCTCTTCGAATTGGATGGATTCTTCCGAAGAAGTAAAGAAAAATATACTTTTTCTAATGAAACGGACTCAAAAACCCATAATTTTATATGTTGGAAATATTTTTCCAATCAGTCTAGTAACTTTTTCCAGCGTGAGTTACTTTTTGGAACATTTTTCTTTAAGTTGTCATAATAAAAATTATCTTCGTAGATTCTGAAAACATCTTGGGCTTACTACGCAGCTCTGAGAAAAGTTCATGAAGAATGAATGTTTCTAAAGTAAATTAATTACTATGGAAGGCGAAAAAAGTTAACGAAAGTCAACATGGCGAAAGCACGATTACCTACTTTTCATTTCTATAGATTTGATACAGCATCGACCTTAATGACGTATTTAAAGCACCTTTCATCATACCGGCTATGATCAAATTCGAAACTTACGCAAATGGAGGAAGTCTTGGGATATTCCATTATTGTTTTAATGAGTACTAGGATATTTCATTAAACAAACGTAAACTCTCAAAACAATTTATCTCAAAGGAAGCGAAAGTCAAGCGGAAGATAATTTTAACGTGTACGAACTCTTTTCAGCAGATTTCTATCGCAAATGTTCCAATTTATCTAAGCACAAATGGTCTTGACACGTTGATTTGATCATGGTAAGACAACACTGAACTCAAGAACAAATGTTGAGGGCAATAAGGATGATCGTTCTCAACCTGACGTTGCTCGGACAATCGGCAGTGGCGTCTCGTGAGGTTTTGAGCTGGTAGGCACGAGCAAACTGCTTTTTTTTAGAAAAGAGGCGAGCGACACGGTAATTGAGTTAAATCTGGCTTTGGAGCACCGTGTTCCTTGACGTAAATTTTGTCATCATAATTGTACGATTGAACGAGTAGAAGAGGGGTCCCTAACCCCACTCCTACCCCCACTTCTCTGACGTCATTGAGCTCCGCCCCTTGACCATTCAGAGCTGACCTGTCCTACGTCACAGAAAATGGCTGCCGAACCCGGGGTTTTACAGAATTGGATTTGTGTTCTGAGAGATTTTTTTTCTTAATTTTTGATAAAAATTAAGAAAAAAATTTGCATAATTAATCTGATACGTCATTGCATCTTTGTATTTATTGTGATTTTGGGTGGATTTGTCATAGGCACAGTGAACTTCAAATGTTTATACTATAATTTAAATATTTATTAACAAAAATTTACATAATTAGTCGTCGTAAAAATTTAGTAATTCTAGTAATTCACGATCTAGATCCAGCGAAGTATGCAGTGAGGCAAAAATATAAAAATAGGCAATCCGGAATGCTTTCGAAGCGCAGATTCTCGAATCGAAATTTATTAAGAGCTATTTGGCTGGCACATACGTCATCCACCATACATTTGATGTTGGGGGCTGTTGCATTGGACAAAATTATGGCAGAAATATATTTTATGAAGCCCCGGTACTGCACAATCGACATCTCTACCACATTAGACTTGTGCCTTTTGATGGTCGTGATGAGAACGGGTGTCTTGCAGTGCTTATCAGGGTCGGGTCCATCCCCACAATAGCTTGATAATTATGACCGACCGGGAAGATTTTCTCCGCGATCAGTTGTTTGTACCTAAGTACGCCATATCTAGTAAAATATTAAAAATTATATTGAAATTAATTTCGAAAAGTATTGTGGTAGTGTACTTACTTAAGATATAAAAGATAATATTTCAGTTGAATTCCGAGTGTTTGCTATTTGAGGTGGTACTTTTTCACCGGAGGAAGAAGACTGACTAAACGGGGAAAAAGGAAAAAGATGGTACACTTTTTCGAGAGCTTGGGCCTCCACCATATTTCATTTTTACATTGGAAGCATTGGGGTCCCTAACCCCTCTCCTTCTGGTCACCACACTACGTCACATACATTTCCAAGGCGGATGATGCCTACCGCGAAAAGAGGATTTATATTTATACCTCTTCTCAAAAGTGTACGGAAAGTACCTTTTTTCCTCAACGAGTTCAAAGACCTACCGTTCTTTAGAAAATAGACCTGTCGAATGTGTCACTACTGATCTATGGCGTCAAGGCTGGTACAAAGACAGAGAGCACGAAAACTAGTGAACACATCGAAACTTCTTCCTTAACGGGGGAATTTTCTTTCGTGTCCACAAGAAACGATTTTAAAAAAGTAAAGTCAAAAAACATGAGTGAGCCTGTAACTTAGGGTTGGACGGTTCCGTTTTCTATAAATATGGTTTCAGTTTTACAAATATCAAAATAATAGTAATTATTATAACAAATATAAAAAATTTTTATGCATTGATGTTATTAAAGTGCACAAGAGGATTATCGCTTATGATTTCGATTTTCTATCGTTGGTTGTTCAGGGCGTTGTAAGCGCCTTTTATGTCGTCCAGGTCAATGGATTCCATATCCCAAGTTTCCAGTTTGGTGTTTTCCAAATCTGACGCTTTTGTGAGTCTCAGTTATGGTAAATACACTTTTTTAAATTTGGTTTTCGAATTTTGATGAGTTTTTAATTTAAAGTCTTTTTAATTTTCATTTTACATTGATTATCGATTTCGATTAGGTAAGTCCCATTTGAAAGTATGTCGGTTTTATCCGAGTTGCAAGTTTTGGTGGCAATCACGTTATTGGCTGTGTTGACTATCCACTGGTCATTCTCTAATTTTTGGATTTTAATGTCCGTTATTTCAATAGGGATTTGCTTGCAGGTCGTTATCTAATTCTGATATTTTAGTAGTTGTATTTCGCAAGGAGAATCGTCTTTAAGCGAGTTCTTGTGTAGATTTTCACTCAAGTATTCTTCGTTGCTTACTTCTCGGCCTTTTTCCTTGAATAGGCTAGTGTTCTTCGTTTGAAAAGGTAAATTTTACTTGAGGGGATCTGGATCTGGATTAGGATTTGGAGGGTGAGTGGCTTGCGTCACTCTAGCACTTAGGCCTCTTACTTGGGCCCATTGTGCCACCCCTCCGGCGCAACTCCCTGCCGCCCGCCGCTAGCCCTCGAGCCAACCAACAGAGTTGATAAACTCGAGGACCGCACCGGGTGCGGTGTTGCTAATGTCGGCCATACTTGGCCAGAAGTCCCCTAGTATGGATCCTCGGGTCGACGCAAGCGCGGGGCAGTGACATAGCACAGGCTCCGCTGTCTCGTCCTTTTCTAAGCACCCTCGACAAGTGGGATCGGTTACGACGCCCAGCGTATAGAGATGTTTGTTCAGTCGGCCGTGCCCGGTCCATATCCCTACGAGTTTTTGGAGATTGTCTCTGGTTAGTCGCAGGCAAAATTTGGCTCTTTTGAGGGATGGTGCCTTGATGGCGGCCCTCCCCTGTCTGTAGCCTTCAGTCGACTTCCAGCGCGCAGAGTGTCTGGTCAGGGTGTCTTCTTTAATCAGGGTATTCAGAGTAGAAAGTGCTACCGGTAGCGCCGGCTCCGGCTCGATCAGGTGTGGGTCGGAGCCTTCGCGCGCCAGCTCATCTGCCTCTTCATTGCCCTGTATTCCTGTATGTCCTTTCACCCATGCAAGGTCTACGACATTTTCTGCCGCCAGTCTTTCCAGAGATAAGTGGCATTCCCAGACCAGCCCTGAGTTGATCCTGGACCCTCTCAGAGCTAGCAGTACCGCTCTACTATCTGTCATGATGCGTACAGACTTGCCCCTGATTCCAAGTTCAGTGGCTCTTTTGGCCCCTTGAGTCACCCCCGTCAGTTCCGCTTGCAACACGCTGGAGTAGCATCCAAGAGCTAAACTATCTCGCAGGTCTGGATCTTCGGAGAAGATACCCGAGCCCGTGCCTCGACTATTTTTGGAACCGTCCGTGAAGATGTTCGCGTCCGAAACTTTTTCTTCGTAACAGTTTATTTCAATGCTATAACGCTTTGTGAAGTTGTATTTCACCGGGATGCGATCAGCCCTCGCCCCCAGAATAGGTACTCTCATGAGCGCCTCATTCAGGATGCTAGTGTGACCGCCATCGTGGTTTCTGCCATTCCATAGACCCTCAGCCCGCAGTCTCAAAATCGCCCCTAGAGCCACCTCCTCGACGTACAGGTCGAGGGGAGGCAGGCAGAGAATCGTCTCCAAGGCCGCGGTTGGGGTCGTCCTCATAGCCCCAGTCACTGCCAGGCATATCAGCCTTTTGATGTGACTTATATAAGCCATCTCGTTCCTCTGTCTGGTTCTGGGCCACCAGACGAGGGCACCGTAGCAAAGCATGGATCTGATGACCGCCACATATAGCCAGAGGACGATCCTAGGGGATAGGCCTCAAGACCGCCCAACAGCCCTGCGACATTGCCAGAAGGCCGCGCATGCATTGCTCACTTTCAACTCCAAGTGTCTTTTCCAGTTGAGTTTGCTGTCAAGTACGATTCCCAGGTACTTGACTTCCTTCGTTAGACTAAGTTGAGTTCCCTTCAGTCTAGGCAAGGTCATTGCACCTAGCTTTCGTTTTTTCGTGAAAAAAACGAGCTCCGTTTTCGCGGCGTTTACAGAGAGGGAGCGTTCCGTTGTCCATTCATCAACTATGTTCAGCGCGCTCTGCATAATGTTGCAGAGTATGCTCTCATGTTTACCCGGAAGCAGGATTGCCAGGTCATCTGCATAGCCAATAGTGCGGACCTCGACTCATTGAGCCGGCGCAGCAGGGATAAGACTCCACCCTGTGGACAGCCCTTGCTAACGACACCCCTGACGGTGCAATCCCCTACACTTATCTGTATTGCTCGCCACTCCAGGGCATGCCGAATCAGCCCACACAACATGGGGGTTACGGCGTGTTCCTGTAGTGCCTTGGTTATGCTTTCGAAGGTTGGTCGGTCAAAAGCGCCTTGGATGTCTATAAACACTACCAGGGTAGATGATTTGACCTCCATCGACCTCTCGATTCTGCTCACCACTGCGTGTAGCGCAGACTCGGTCGATCTTTCTGGGATGTATGCGTGTTGACTGGGATGAAAAGTACGTTCCACTAGCGCCGTATCCCTGATCTCTCTGTCGCACAATCCCTCCAAGGTCTTTAAAAGAAAAGACGTTAGACTGATGGGCCTATAGGATTTTGCCGCGGAGTAGTCCGATTTCCCCAGTTTTGGTATAAATATTACTTTAACTTCCCTCCATTCCCCGGGAATGTATCTGAGGACGATACACGCCCGGAAGATTCGCACCAGGTGGTCTAGTATGATCTCCAAACCCCAGTGGAGTAGAGCAGGATACACGTCATCCAGCCCGGGTGATTTATAAGGAAGGAACGATTTGATAGCCCACGCTGCTTTTGAAGCACTTGCAATGCGAGCGGCCACAGCCCAGTCTACAGCAGTAGGGTCTGGGGTGACGTATTCGGGCCAATCAAGGTGCTGCCGTACAATCTGGGAAATGTGTGTCCATCAGCACCCCCGCAGTCTCCGCTAGGTCGGTAGTGTAGGTACCGTCCCCTTGCTTCAAACTGCTGGGTTGTTGATTTGGGTCTTTCGAGATGATCTTCTTCAGTCGGGCGGCTGAGGCAGTGAACTCTATGCCACCACAGAACGATCTCCATGCCTCTCGTTGTCTTTTGCGAATCAACCCTTTGTAGGTATGTGAGGCTCCCAGGAATCTTTCCAGGTGCGCACGAAACGACTCCCTGTCTGTCGTCCTGGGATCCCGGTGGGGGCTGCTCACTATTTCACAGCACTTTATGTTGAAACTTATCCATCGGTGATCGGGCATGGACACCTCGGGTGCCACATGCCAATTCGCGATCTTACTTGAAATGTTTGCGGATGCCAGGGTGATGTCTATAACTGTTTGGCACCTAGAGGTGACGAAGATTGGTTCGCTCCCTCTATTAAGAATTTCTAAACAAGTGCTAGCAATATATTCTAGTAGGGTCTTACCTCGATTGTTGTTGTCGGCGCTCTCCCAACTTGTGTGGTGAGCGTTCGTATCACATCCAATAATAAGGTGTGCATTCCCGGCCTCACAGTACTCGACGAGGTCCGTCATCTCTCTTGGAGGTGGGGGTTCTATCGAGATGATCGGCAGGTAGATTGATGCGATGATTACATCTTTTTGTTTCCCGTCCCCCGTATCGCAGCTGACACGTACAGCCGTTAGGTCCCCGGTGCAGAACTGCAGTACTAGGTTGGCTTGAAATTGCCTCGGTATGTATATACACGTCCTAGGCCTGTTAACATTCTGTGTTACATATACAGTACCACTTAATTTGCCCAGTCCACAGACCTGGCCTTTTACGCACCAGGGCTCCTGGATAGGGGCTATTGTAGTTTTAACGCTGTCCAGGTGGCGGCACAAAGTTGTCTCCCTTAATCGAAAACTTGCCCGCTTTGTGGCGCCGGCTGAGGGATTAGCGCTTTGAATTGATCAGGTTGTGAGATATGGGTGTGGGGTCGGTAACGAGTATAAGTGATGATAATCATAATTTTCTTTTTTTACTATTGATATTTACAATATAAAAACAATTTGAAATTGTTTACTGTAACTTTTAAATCCCATGATTTTCTCAAACAACGACAAATTTTCTAGGGTTGGTTTGAAAGGAAGTCTGTTTTGTGTTAGTTGGTCGTTTATAAACAAAATTTCAGAGGCTAGTTCTCTTGCCTCGCGATGTATATACACGTCCTAGGCCTGTCAACATTCTGTGTTACATATACAGTACCACTTAATTTGCCCAGTCCACAGACCTGGCCTTTTACGCACCAGGGCTCCTGGATAGGGGCTATTGTAGTTTTAACGCTGTCCAGGTGGCGGCACAAAGTTGCGACCGCCGCCCGGCAGTGTTGGAGGTTTGTTTGTATGAAACTTACTTTGGTGGCCATCCGTGATCCGCAACAGTTTCAGAAGGACCGGGTTGTCAAATGACAGCCTGGTTCCTCAAACGACGGACGGTCCTGTGGCCGTCGAGGAGGCCGCCCGGTCGGTCGACTGTTCGTCCTCCTGGGAGGGAGCATCGACCTCACTGCGAACAGTGGAGGCGGCCTGGTGAAACTTCACCTTTAGGGAGGTGAACAAGTAGTTCAGCCTCACTTGTTTGCTGTCGAAGGATTTGACGACGGCCTCCCTCACACCAAAGACAAGAATGGTCCCTTTCGGGACATCCTTGGCCGCGGTGTGGAAGGTCATCCACTCCCCCACTTTTGCCCATGGATTTTGGGCCGCCAAGCGTCGCAAGACTACCTCCGTTTCCGCCTTTTCGCCCGGAATCCACAGAGTCATCTTGGTCAGCTTTGGTAGCTGATCCACGGGGATGACGTCCAGCCTTGCACCTTCCCATTGGGGGGGCAATTCTGCGATGGTTTTCTTTAGCCAAGCTAAAGAACCGTCATTTTCACAGTTGATCTTAAGGACCTCTTGTGAGTAGTTCCAGGACCGGAAAATCGGTGGGCTGGCCGAATCCCTGGACAGTTCCATATCCAGACATTCCGTCAACCTGACCTGCAATAACTCGACCCAGGCAGGTTTGATCCTGCCGAAGGAATTAGAGTCCCACTCCTGGGAGTCCGTCCCCGGGGCTTACTTATTTTATGAGTTGAGTCTTGCGATTCAGCCTAACAAACGAGAACTTCGTCTCACGAGCTCCCCACCCACCACGAAGTCCAACACGGGGACGTCAAAAGGACGCCAGGGCTACTCGCGAGATATAGCCCCCAGGTGCGAGTTGCACACGAGCAAGCCACGCACCCTGGCAACCACAGGTGCGCGCTCGCTGCGCACCCCTCTGCACCCCAAGGGCTCACCCAGCCGGCCCTCTTACGGGACGGCGCAGCCGATTGATCAAGGTGGGTTAGTCTTGACCGCCCGTCTCGAGGTGAAATCCAGGCCAAAGTGGCGTGTTGCCCACCCAAGGTAAGGCTCAACCACCAGGATTCCTTCATCCACCCCTACGGGACGCCACGCACGGCACAAACACGTGAGTAGCCTTAAGAACACCCAGATAGCACGACTACTATGCTGACGGGTGGATTTTTCTGTCGGGGTTGTCTCCCTCAACGACGGCGTGTGCGATAGCGTAGCTGGCCGTGGCCGGTAGAGGCGCTGCATCGGTCCCCGCTCCTTACCTCTAGCAAGCGCGCGGTGGGGACCGCTCGCGCGCTCGACGCGTGAAATGTTTACGTTTTTTCGCTCGGTCGCTATCTGCTTTTCTACATTCAAATGGCAATCGCTCGATAATTACGCGTCCATGTGTAATAAAATTGAACTGAGGTGTTGCCCGTTTCATCAGCTTTCTAGGGATACCAGAATAAAAGTTATCGAATGCCTTTGTGATTTTTCACGAAAAGAAATAATTATCCAACGATCCCCAAACAAGTAGATAACTGCATGAAGTACATAAATGCATAAGTATACAGTTAGCAACTAATCATGAAAATTAGTAATTACCAAATAAAAACACTACTGGCATATTGGTATGGCGTTGAAAAATATAGGCCAACGCACCCCGAATGTACCTCATGGGTGGTGTGGAAAGCTTTTCTTTTGTGTTTCGTTTTTACAATATCGATAATAAATTAAAATATACCACGAATATTCACATAGATACTTTTAAATAATTCCCCTAATGCATCCCATACAATCTCAGAAACTTCCGGCTGGTTCTTGGTATTTTTTCGTATATCAATTTATCCGGAATTGGTGAGTACTTGGGCAGTTATAATTACCGAAGTCGACACAGTTCATATAAGTCCGCTAAATAAAAATCATCACCTATTCTCTATTACCTATTTATAGTGTACTCATACTGCTTTTACTTAGTTATTTACGGAGCGCTGTGGTATTATTCATGGACTGATAGTGTTTACAACATCCCCAGAACGTTGCAATTTGATGGTTCGTGAATTTTTCGTAAAATTACGTGAGTGTGCGACACTTTTATTCCAAACGCGTAAACGGAGCGATACGGGCCCACGATCACGGTAAAACTGGTATAGGCGGAAAGCTGATGAATCGCAAGACACCTCCACAAAATTTCGTTACAATTGGCCGCATAATTATCGAGCAATTCATTCCGAAAGAGTCGAAAGTCGACGCGTGTGAAAGTAAACAACGTGGAGCTGGCTCGATCCGGCTGCCAGGCTCACTGGAACGCTACTGGCCGTGCGCTTATCAATCGCCTCAAATTTGATCTATTATTGCCATTTTTGAGAGAACGAAGCCTCTAAATCAAAATCGGTAAACGGTGCCGTGATCAGCTCGACGCCTACATCAGGATCCGTTCTTTTTGGAAAAGTCATTTTTTTCACAGTTTTTTGTGAATTACACAAAAACTAGCGACCAGAAGGGCACGAAAAAATCTGATCCGGTTATGGATACATGCGTGCACAAACTCTGCAAATCTGAATGTGATCGGTTCGGCCGTTCTGCCTTAAATGACTGTTTAACATTGTATACGGACTTTACCATAGGCAGATTCCAGTCTTAATCGAAAACTTGCCCGCTTTGTGGCGCCGACTGAGGGATTAGCGCTTTGAATTGATCAGGTTGTGAGATATGGGTGTGGGGTCGGTAACGAGTATAAGTGATGATAATCATAATTATCTTTTTTTACTATTGATATTTACAATATAAAAACAATTTGAAATTGTTTACTGTAACTTTTAATTCCCATGATTTTCTCAAACAACGACAAATTTTCTAGGGTTGGTTTAAAAGGAAGTCTGTTTTGTGTTCGTTGGTCGTTTATAAATGAAATTTCAGAGGCTAGTTCTCTTGGGTCGATGATAGAATTGTGGAAAGTATTTAATTTAGAAAAAGAGATAGGTAGCTACTTCGATCTTTTCTAATTTGAGATTAGATTAAATAATTCGAGATCAACGGGTGCATTAAATAAAAGTGATACATTTCAATTTTTACGGCATTGTCAATGTCTAGATTTCCGGTTATCGGTTTTACTATTGAACCAAGTCCATTAGTTAGACCTCTTTTAGATCCTTTATTGTATGTAGAATTTGGATTTAATTGATAAATTTGTAGTCGAATTTGGCTTCCGAGAAAATCAGTAATTTGTAGAGTTCTTCACGTATAGCTGGAAACTTTGTAGAGTTGTTTAGCGAATTCTAAAACTTCCGAATTAGATTTTTCAAAGGTGTTAAGTTTGTGTATTATATCAGAGATATCGAATATTTGTTTGAATGTCCAAATATTTACGTTGTTTTATGCAGTACCTGGTCTTAGAGGTAACAGTCCAGAGTTATGAAATTTTGGGTGTTCAGGTTTTACTACCAGGATGATGATGAAGGAGGTAAGTCTGCAACAATAGGGGGATTTTTTAATTATTTCATGTGAAGTATTTCTTTCTTGGATTTATTATATACGTTAGTTATTTCTATTCGATTTCGTTCTAGTACCTCAGTTATTTCGTGAGGACCTATGAATCTTTTATTCTTTTTATCCCTACTCTTGGGATCGTGTTTATACACTATTTTTTCAATTAAAAGTTGTTCACTTGAATTTCATTTTGTATCATTTTTCAACACGACTTTGGTTTTGTCTTTAATTAATTTTAGGTTTACGTTCTTGTAAATGTGTTCTAATTGTTTTTCATGAGTTTCTGAATAGTCCGTATAAAATACGTCAGGGATAAAAATTTCATTTGCATTTTAAGCGTTGGTATGACCAAAGGTCAGTTCAAAAGGCGTATAATCAGTGACACTGTGAATTGATCTATTATATCCAATTATGGCATAGTCCATTAGATCGGTTTCGTTGAAACAGATTTCTTTTAGGATTCTCAGATTTCAAATGATCGTCAAATGAAAACGTTCAATAATAGAGATTCATTCATGATGAGTCGGGGTTGTGAAGTGTACATTTATTCTGGGAATTTTTGGTAGTTCTTCAACGGTTTCATTATTAAATTCTGTGACATTTTCAACAGTGATGTATTTAGGCATCCCGAAAGATGAAAAGTATTTTATTAAAGCGCTACTGATATGTATGGCTGGTTTTCCATTTAGTGGTATCGCTTGAGCTAACTTAGTAAATGCATCTACAAGAGTTACATAATTTTGATTGTTGAAAGTAAAGACATCGATATGAATAATCTCAAAAGGTTTGGTAGGTGTACTAGTTATCATGAGGGGTACATATGGTTTTTTTCGACCGTATTTTGCGCGCTGACATATTTCGCATAAACTGATTTTTTATATCTTTCCAATAATAATTCCTTTTTAAATATTCGAGGGTTCCATTCCTTTGTGATTTGATTTGACTTCATGGTGATTTTTAATGATCGATTTTCAATTGTTCGTCTTTATCCGTGAGTGTGATTAACATTTTTGTGTATCTAATTAGTTTGGAGTGTTTTTGGAAAAGCGTTTTAAGTATACTTTACAAAAATCTTTGTACAACTGTACGTAGCGAAACTACATACAATATGTAAGTCGTTTCGGGGTTTGTGTATTCTTTGAGGAATTTTAATATCAATTGTTCATTTTCTGTTCCGGGATTTTTAATTTTATGAATCTCTACAACGAAAATGAAGGTTTCTCGTTAATTTGTTAACATTATGCCATACTCATGATGCAATTCTTGATGTAGTGAAAATGAAACATTTTACAATTTTCACACGAATTTTTCAATTTTCTCGTTGATAATTGTGAGAAAACTACGATACTCTTTTAGAATTGTTGTAAGTGTTCGATGTAAAACTGCGGAGGACAAATGTTAAAATTTCTCACAATATCAAAACGGCTCATTTTGAATAAGTAGGAATGTGAAGATGCCATAGGATTTAGTTTAGTTCTGAAGGGAATGAAGCGAAAACTGGGATAATGATTTTTCTTAGAAATTCCAAGTGCTCGACGTAAAACTGCATTAGAAACTATCGCATTTCACAAAATAAGATTAAAGCGAATTCAATTTTATACTAAAAGTCATTTTTCAATGTGAAATTCGAAAAGACGTGCATGTGCAATTTGGCGTTGTTTTCTGAAATTTTAAAGTCACGCAATTAAAATCAGACACGCAGCATAACTCTTCAAGATGTGGATTTTAAATTGCCTTCTTGTTAGTACATATCATAAAGGGAGCGCTATCATGCACATACATGTGGCAAATGTGCATAATACAGGTTGGATACCATTAAAAGTCTCACAAAATTTGCATAATTCAGGTTAGCGACCATTAACAAATCTCAAAAATTTGCATAATTCAGGTCAGAGTCACTACGCGATCTAGCCCGATTTCATAAAGGGAATAATAAAATCGCGTGCGCGCGCAGCCGTCACTGTCATTGTACTTTAAAGCCGATTTGTTGCACGAGATGATCGGGGATTCCCGAAGACCAAAAGGACCGGAGGTTGGGATGGGTTTGATCATCTCGGGCGAAGGGCTACATATAATCAAGATCGAACTTCACTTAGGTAAGTTCGTTTGTTCTTTAGATTATATTAGCCCTTCGCCCTCCATGATCAATTATTGTAGATGTTTAAAGCTGTTGCAACAAATCATTACAAACTTTTTTACTGAAGAATACAAAAAGTGGGGATCACTCCCAATACAACAAGGTGATAATATGAGATAACTCAACAATGAGTCCAATAAGACGGAACTTTTGTAGTCCGATAACTAAAAGGTAACAGGTAACTGCTATTCAACAAGTCCAATAAGACTGTACTTTGGTAGTCCAGTAACCAATAGGTGACAAGTAGTCTTCAATTTATTATCGTTTTCGCAAACAAATCCGAGGTCCGTAGGGGCCTTTTATAGAAAATTGCGAAAGTCTTGGAGTTTTCCGACCAACCGGCCGTTTTGCGAATCACGTCGAGGCTTATTCCATTGCGTTCAGCCGCCGAAGTGCTGGCGTGTCTTGTCGAATGAGCGGTGAAAATAGAAGTGTCGACGCCACTCTCGCCTAATACGCACTTTATCCAGCGACTCAAAGTCTGGGTGGTGGCAGCGCGGAAAGGCTTCTTAAGAGTTAGAAACAGCCTGTTACAGGAACGTCGCAGGTCCTTGGTTTTTTCCAGATAAATCTTCCAAACGGTCGTGACGCAGTTCTCTGGGTTTTCCTTAAAATACGGGAGTATCAATAGAGGCTGCGGCGCGTTCCTTCTAGTAGTCTTAATCCTCTCCGGAATTTTAATTTTTATCGATTCGGAGGCGAATTCCAAATTAGTTATGTCGACCAGAGATAAGGTCCGGACCCGGTGGCCCGTCGCCAGGGCGAACCGCATGGCCAGTTTCCTGGAGAACAACTCCAGGTTGATGTCCTCATTTTTCAGGGAAGAGAGGTGCTTCAGAACTACCTGTGGGTCCCATGTCACGTCGTTATGTTGGTTTCCCAGGCTTCAACCTATCCACACCCTTAAGAAAGCGTTTAATCCTAAAGTCCGACCCTACGTCCGGCGAAATTATCAAGGCGAGAGCAGACCTTGCGCTGTTTAGAGTACCGAAGGCAGCTCCCGAGTTGAAGAGGTCCGTCAAAAATTCTAAGATTGCTGGGACGTTAAGTTCGAACATATCTATCCTATTTTTTAAACAATGAGCCCACCAACGCTTGAGAGATGAGCTATACTGTCTTAGAGTAGTTGGTGCTATCGAGGAGGTCATTATGTCGATGGAGGCCGGAGGTAGGCCCCTCTTCTTGAAGGCTTGCCGGATAATCGACCCGCCACCAGGATAAGTTGTCGCCACAGTGGGTGGTGCGACCTGTCAGAAGAAAATAGTAGGTCTTTAGATGGTTCAAAAAACATCGGCTCCTCTGTTAATAGAGAAGAAAACAGGGTAAACCAGGGTTGTGTCGGCCAGTGGGGCACCACGACTATTCCCTCCGATCTTTCGTTCGCGATCTTCCGCAAGGAGCGCAAGATAACAGAAAATGGGGGAAACGCATAGAAGAAATAGGTTTTCCATGAAATGGTGAACGCGTCTACCGTAAACGACTCTGGGTCTCTCAACCAAGATACGAATTTCTCGCATTTTGTGTTGTTCCTATCCGCAAAGAGATCTATTTCCGGTAGACCAAAAGTCTCTGTTATTTTGGCGTAAGCGAAGTCGGCCAATTGCCACTCGGTCTCCGGTCTCAGCCTTCTGGACTCTGCATCTGCTTCCCAGTTTACTGAAGATTCAATGTAAGAAACAAATACGTGAATCTTTCTCTCTTCACACCATTGCCATTGCCATTGGATTTTGCGAGGTCGTTGAGGTGAGGAAATTTCGTACCACCCATCCGATTGACACAGGCTATGGCCGTCGTATTGTCCACTCGTAAGAGAATCTCGCAATCGTAAAGGTCAGTCGCGAAGCATTTGAGCCCAAAAAAGGTCGCTTGGAGTTCCAACTTATTGATATGGCGCTGCTTTTCTAACTCGGACCAGAACCCAAAGGCTCTATCGCCGTCGCACACCGCCCCCCATCCAGTTTTTGAAGCGTCGGTGAAAATTTCCCTTACGAAGAAATTGGACCGGATCTTGTTTTGGCTACAGCAATATTGGTGTACCACCAAGACAAATCTTCCTGGAATGAGCCATCAAGATCCATGTACCGATCATAGGCTCCATCGCGCTTACAAAGAGACTGAGTCTTTAACCTCTCCAGACTTTTCGTATACACCCAGCCATAGGCAACGGCGGGAGAAGCAGATGTCAACAGCCCCAAAACGTGAGCGAATTCGCGAATTTTAGAAGAGACCGTGGATTTGAATTTAATTATCAGTCTTTTAATTTTTTCGCGCTTTTCTTTAGGTAACTCCAAGGTCATAGCCCTCGAATCGTAACAGAAGCCTAAATATTTGCAACTTTGACTTGGAATCAAGTTACTCTTTTGGTAGTTGATCACAAACCCCAGTTTTTTCAAGAGAAAAATTGTTTCTGAGACGTTGACTTGGCAGTTTGAATAAGAGTCGCCAATCAGTAAGAAATCGTCCAGATAAACCACTGAAGAAAAACCCCGAGATCTCAAATACGAGACCACGGGCTTCATTATTTTTGTGAAGACTGATGGCGCCACATTCAGACCGAACGGGAGGCAAGTGAATTCAAAAATTTTAACGTTAAAAATAAAGCGTAAAAATTTTCGATGTTGGGCCCGTACAGGGACCAAGTGATAAGCTTCTTTCAGGTCCAGTGTGGCCATGAAGCAATCCCTACTTAAAAGACCCAAAACCGTTTTCCGGTCCTCCAATTTAAAATGCTGAACTGCGATGAACTCGTTGAGGCTCTTTAAATTCAATATAAACCTCAAGGAACCGTCACTCTTGGGCGTCAGAAAAACGGGTGACAAGAATTGATCTGAGCAAAGCGAACATTTCACAACTGCACCGATCTGGAGTAAATGAGTTATTTCAGATTCAATCGCGATTTTTTCCTTTTGAGACCACTTAGTTTCAGTCGAAGGAGTATGCTGATACACTACTCGATCGAAGGAGATCTTCATACCCTTTATGTAAGATAAAATGATAGGGTCGGAAGTTACTCCTCGCCATACCTCCTCAAATCTCGCGAGTCGTCCCCCATGGGAATCGGTGACTAGTGACGACTCGGCCGAGTCCGATAAGACTGCTGCTGAGATGTCTTCCGGCTCCTGTAGTTGCTGGTGCGTGTCTGGCTGTTCCCATTGTTCGCCGACCGTTTCTGAGAGTTGTCCCTGTAAGTCGAAGTCTGCCGTCCGTTCGGGTGGGACGCTGTCATCGACGATCCGAACGGGCGCTTGTAGTTTTCCTGCTGCTTCGGCGCTTGCGGTGGTTTCCTAACAACCTTGAGCGGTTTTAGCTCAGAAGAAGATTTTTCGAGTGACTTGGCCGAGGACAGACGATCGGGTAAATCAGAACCAAACAACCGCTCATCAATGAGGGCGTCGCTAAGAGTTTTCTTGAATTTCTCATTTAGAGACGAACTTATCAGGCCACGCCTTAGGCAGGACTCCTGATACAAGAGGTCGGCCATAAGTCTCCCCGAGTCACTTAAAAGTTCAGTCAGTTGCTTCTTATCTACTGCGTTCTGAAGGACGAGAGATAGGGCCTTCCCTGTGGCCGAGAGGCAGGCGCTTAATTGTGTTTGCTTCTGAGACAGTCGAGCGTCCCTCGAAATGGTGGCCTCCGAAATTGATGCGCTTACTTCCGAGTTAATTTTCAGGGCTTGGGCCCCCTTGCAGTTGGCCACCGGTGGGTACTTCTCTATCAATTCTTTGCTGACCACAGTGTCGAGACCCATTTTCAACACTTCGTCCCAACGCGAGGCAATCGAGCTATGGATGGGACTTCCTCTGCGCTGTTCCGAAGCCTTCGGGAGTCCAAGAAGTGACGCCAACTCTGGATTTATTACGGTTCTTCTGGGAGAGCCAACTCTGTAGAACGAGGGAGCCATGAGTTACACAAATGATCGCATTGCCCTGCATACAGGGGATAGCGTGAGAGGTAGGATACTACCCTCGAAACGGCGCCCTTCGGAAGGGGCCTCTCTGGGCTTTCTTGTTTTGTGGGGACACATAGTTCCGCGCCACGAGCCTTACATAGAAGCTAAAGGGGCTCCAGCCCCCCTTTTGTTCATTCAATACGAATAAACTTGAAATTAACCTAAAAATAAGTAGAGATGAAAAGTACCTGTCTGTTCCGCAACCCTTCCTGGGGTTTCGATGGGGGATTTAGATCGGTCTCGTCGATTCTTCCTATTACTTTCGCCAGAAGAATCACTGAAAGAAGCGATGGCGATGGCGATGGCGATGGCGCCTTTTGTGCCGACGATGACGTCTCTTTTTCTTGGTTTTCCTCTCCAACCGTTCAATTCTCCTTAATAACGCAAGGCGTACAACTTCTTCTGGATCCGAAGGATTCATTTTCCTCGTTGGGCTGGGAAAATTTACGTGAATTTCACTAAATTTTCCTTAAATTCGGCTGATATTTTCAGAGCGTTGCGTACCAGTTGCACAAAAAAATGACAATGACAGTGACGGCTGCGCGCGCACAAGGCGCGCCTACTAGGGAATTTACTTTCTGTTTTAAAATTTGTGGTACCAGTAGCATGAAGGAGCATACTACAATAATTGATCATGGAGGGCGAAGGGCTAATATAATCATAAAATTAAAAATCCCGGAACTGAAAATGAACAATTGATATTAAAATTCCTCAAAGAATACACAAACCCCGAAACGACTTACATATTGTATGTAGTTTCGCTACGTACAGCTGTACAAAGATTTTTGTGAAGTATACTTAAAACGCTTTTCCAAAAACACTCCAAACTAATTAGATACACGAAAATGTTAATCACACTCACGGATAAAGACGAACAATTGAAAATCGATCATTAAAAATCACCATGAAGTCAAATCAAATCACAAAGGAATGAAACCCTCGAATATTTAAAAAGGAATTATTATTGGAAAGATATAAAAAATGACGGGCCCACTTACATCAGTTTATGCGAAATATGTCAGCGCGCAAAATACGGTCGAAAAAAACCATACGTACCCCTCATGATAACTAGTACACCTACCAAACCTTTTGAGATTATTCATATCGATGTCTTTACTTTCAACAATCAAAATTATGTAACTCTTGTAGATGCATTTACTAGGTTAGCTCAAGCGATACCACTAAATGGAAAACCAGCCATACATATCAGTAGCGCTCTAATGAAATACTTTTCATCTTTCGGGATGCCTAAATACATCACTGTTGAAAATGTCACAGAATTTAATGATGAAACCGTTAAAGAACTACCAAAAATTCCCAGAATAGATGTACACTTCACAACCCCGACTCATCATGAATGAATCTCTATTATTGAACGTTTTCATTTGACCATCATTTGAAATCTGAGAATCCTAAAAGAAATCTGTTTCAACGAAACCGATCTAATGGACTATGCCATAATTGGATATAATAGATCAATTCACAGTGTCACTAATTATACGCATTTTGAACTGACCTTTGGTCATACCAACGCTAAAAATGCAAATGAAATTTTTATCCCTGACGTATTTTATACGGACTATTCAGAAACTCATAAAAACAATTAGAACACATTTACAAGAACGTATACCTAAAATTAATTAAAGACAAAACCAAAGTCGTGTTGAAAAATGATACAGAATGAAATTCAAGTGAACAACTTTTCATTGAAAAAATAGTGTATAAACACGATCCCAAGAGTAGGGATAAAAAGAATAAAAGATTCATAGATCCTCACGAAATAACTGAGGTACTAGAACGAAATCGGATAGAAATAACTAACGTACATAATAAACCCAAAAAAAAAAATACTTCACATGAAATAATTCAAAAATCCCCCTATTGTTGCAGACTTACCTCCTTCATCATCATCCTGGTAGTAAAACCTGAACACTCAGAATTTCATAATCTGAACGGTAACTCTGGACTGTTACCTGGACCAGGTACTGCATAAAACAACGTAAATATTTGGACATTAAAACAAATATTCGATATCTCTGATATAATACACAAACTTAACACCCTTGAAAAATCTAATTCGGAAGTTTTAGAATTCGCTAAACAACTCTACAAAGTTTCCAGCTATACGTGAAGAACTCTACAAATTACTGATTTTCTCGGAAGCCAAATTCGACTACAAATTTATCAATTAAATCCAAATTCTACATACAATAAAGGATCTAAAAGAGGTCTAACTAATGGACTTGGTTCAATAGTAAAACCGATAACCGGAAATCTAGACATTGACAATGCCGTAAAAATTGAAATGTATCACTTTTATTTAATGCACCCGTTGATCTCGAATTATTTAATCTAATCTCAAATTAGAAAAGATCGAAGTAGCTACCTATCTCTTTTTCTAAATTAAATACTTTCCACAATTCTATCACCGACCCAAGAGAACTAGCTTCTGAAATTTCATTTATAAACGACCAACGAACACAAAACAGACTTCCTTTTAAACCAACCCTAAAAAATTTGTCGTTGTTTGAGAAAATCATGGAAATTAAAAGTTACAGTATACAATTTCAAATTGTTTTTATATTGTAAATATCAATAGTAGAAAATAGTAATTATTAACCAAGGTAGAGAAGTTTGCTATTATTGCCAAGCGGCAAGTTCAGATATGGGCCGCGAGGCAATGATAGCAATCTCTACCGTGGTTAATATACTATTTTATTCACTACTAGAAGATGAATTCTTATTTTCGTTTAACATTTTACATGCTCTAGTAGACGCGCATCACTGAGTTGACAGCAAATATTATATACCAAGGTAAATAATAATCATTATTTACCCCTTTTTTGACAAGTATTACCAAGGTAGAGAAAATCAACTTCACTCCCGTCAAATCGGTCAATAATGACGCCTTCTAGAGCTAGTAGTGAATAAAGAAAATTATGATTATCATCACTTATACTCGTTACCGACCCCACACCCATGTCCCACAACCTGATCAATTCAGAGCGCTAACCCCTCAAGTAAAATTTACCTTCTGAAACGAAGAACACTAGCCTATTCAAGGAAAAAGGCCGAGAAGCAAGCAACGAAGAATACTTGAGTGAAAATCTACACAAGAACTCGCTTAAAGACGATTCTCCTTGCGAAATACAACTACTAAAATATCAGAATTAGATAACGACCTGCAAGCAAATCCCTATTGAAATAACGGACATTAAAATCCAAAAATTAGAGAATGACCAGTGACCAGTGACCTCAAAAGAGCCAAATTTTGCCTGCGACTAACCAGAGACAATCTCCAAAAACTCGTAGGGATATGGACCGGGCACGGCCGACTGAACAAACATCTCTACACGCTGGGCGTCGTAACCGATCCCACTTGTCGAGGGTGCTTAGAAAAGGACGAGACAGCGGAGCCTGTGCTATGTCACTGCCCCGCGCTTGCGTCGACCCGAGGATCCATACTAGGGGACTTCTGGCCAAGTATGGCCGACATTAGCAACACCGCACCCGGTGCGGTCCTCGAGTTTATCAACTCTGTTGGTTGGCTCGAGGGCTAGCGGCGGGCGGCAGGGAGTTGCGCCGGAGGGGTGGCACAATGGGCCCAAGTAAGAGGCCTAAGTGCTAGAGTGACGCAAGCCACTCACCCTCCAAATCCTAATCCAGATCCAGATCCCCTCAAGTAAAATTTACCTTTTCAAACGAAGAACACTAGCCTATTCAAGGAAAAAGGCCGAGAAGTAAGCAACGAAGAATACTTGAGTGAAAATCTACACAAGAACTCGCTTAAAGACGATTCTCCTTGCGAAATACAACTACTAAAATATCAGAATTAGATAACGACCTGCAAGCAAATCCCTATTGAAATAACGGACATTAAAATCCAAAAATTAGAGAATGACCAGTGGATAGTCAACACAGCCAATAACGTGATTGCCACCAAAACTTGCAACTCGGATAAAACCGACATACTTTCAAATGGGACTCACCTAATCGAAATCGATAATCAATGTAAAATGAAAATTAAAAAGACTTTAAATTAAAAACTTATCAAAATTGGAAAACCAAATTTAAAAAAGTGTATTTACCATAACTGAGACTCACAAAAGCGTCAGATTTGGAAAACACCAAACTTGAAACTTGGGATATGGAATCCATTGACCTGGACGACATAAAAGGCGCTTACAACGCCTTGAACAACCAACGATAGAAAATCGAAATCATAAGCGATAGTCCTCTTGTGCACTTTAATAACATCAATGCATAAATTTTTTTATACTTGTTATAATATTTACTATTATTTTGATATTTGTAAAACTGAAACCATATTTATGGAAAATGGAACCGTCCAACCCTAAGTTACAGGCTCACTCGTGTTTTTTGACTTTGCTTTTTTAAAATCGTTTCTCGTGGACTCGAAACAAAATTCCCCCGTTAAGGAAGAAGTTTCGATGTGTTTCCTTGTTTTCGTGCTCTCTGTCTTTGTACCAGCCTTGACGCCATAGATCAGTAGTGACACATTCGACAGGTCTATTTTCTAAAGAACGGTAGGTCTTTGAACTCGTTGAGGAAAAAAGGTACTTTTCGTACACTTTTGAGAAGAGGTATAAATATAAATCCTCTTTTCGCGGTAGGCATCATCTGCCTTGGAAATGTATGTGACGTAGTGTGGTGACCAGAAGGAGAGGGGTTAGGGACCCCAATGCTTCCAATGTAAAAATGAAATATGGTGGGGGCCCAAGCTCTCAAAAAAGTGTACCATCTTTTTCCTTTTTCCCCGTTTAGTCAGTCTTCTTCCTCCGGTGAAAAAGTACCACCTCAAATAGCAAACACTCGGAATTCAACCAAAATATTATCTTTTACTAGAACGCCCACCGCGCTGTGCGCGGTGTACGTTCACGCTTTGTCATTTCATTTAAAGCTATCATGGTTTAATCGTTGAATACTGAATGCAATGCAATCTGGCGAAGTTAGTTTTCAGATAGGTCCTGATTAGGATATATTCATTTAAAATATAAGTGTTTGTACGGACCGATCGAATAATTTTTACCTACGGGGAACGGGGACGCTATAACTATTATCACTCTGTCTCATCTGAAATCAACTAAAAGGATAGAGACAGAACGATGGTCATGGTCTCCCGTGATGTAAAATTTATTCAATTGTTCCGTATATATCCGAGAATATAACAGTACTCTTTAGGTTTTTTTACCAGTTCTGACCATATAAGTATGTACCAGCAGTTCATATTAACTTACGATACTTTCTTACTTAGTTATTAAATATACCTAAGAAGATGAGGGTTCAACAATTAAATGAATATGTATTGTATGTTTTTGACACACCTATGCTAAAAATGTTAGATTTTTTTAATTAATTAGTAGATTTCAAATTCGACATTCTACAATAGGAGTGAATAAAGGAATTCCTCAACACTAATAACGTCAGGTTTTCCTATAAAATTAATTTTTGTCAGCTGTCTTGCATAATCCGTAGGTATTATTGCTGTGTTTTTGGCGTTCATATCGTCCACAGGGAAATTACATTTTTCGAAGTACATATAACGTTTTCTTCCTTGATCAGACTCATGAAATGCAATAATGTCAAATGCTGAGGCGTTCAATTTGAAAATATTTATTGCGACTCACCCGGGGATATGCAATCCCCTGATGCATTATCTTCTTCGATACGGTTTGTTTTGTAGAATGAGGTGCGAAAATCATCAAAACATAAAATATTCATTCAAATTTAACCACTCTTCTTCTTGAAATTCAATCGTTACTTGTTCCGTCTCAGGAAATTTCGACAATTCCCAAAATGTAACGATTATCGTAAGCAATATGATCAAGGGTCACTGCACACCTCGACCCAAGATCTAGTTCTAATGTAGACAGCACCTGAGTAACTTGTACCTATGAAGTATTTACCTCTGACCCCGTCTTTGATTTACCAACTCATGATAGTCATGATCCCCAATCGGGTCATTACATACCTCAGCTTCAAAATTATCGAATTTCGCCTCTCATTATCGTACGCCGCCCAGAAACTACCCCACACTACTTTAGTCGCGGATTTTCATCATATATTTTTCTACTAATTCTAGATCATTATGAGAAATTGGGGATAACCGCGAAAAACTTAAATAAATAGGCAATCGGGGAATATTTACGCTGATAATTGGGGCGCAGTAAGTAAAATTTCAATCCATTTGTTACAAAACGTGTCTGTTAAGTAGGCAACCAATACTACAATCAAGAAGAATCCGTGGGTTCAGGGACATTTCTTGAATTGAGGGATGTTGGCAATGCCCTCCTTTTCTAAATATTGTGACGACTGTTGGGCAAGACTTTTGTGGGGGGCACGTTTGTCCGGCGTGACGTTTGACAGGCGCGCATCTCACTCTTAGTGGGCTAAATATGTTGGCAACACGAGTTGCCAGTTTTAGTAACAGAAAAATAAATTAAAATTCAATAAATAGGCAATTGGGGATATTTACGCTGATAATTGGGGCGCAGTAAGTAACATTTCAATTTATTTGTTACAAAACGTGTCCGTTACTACAATCCAGAATAATTCGAGTGAGATGCGCACCTGTGACCCGTCATACCAGACAAACGTCTCGCCCGACAGTGGTCTGGCCAGATACTCGTCATAATATTCAAAATCATTGATAGAGGGTATTGTATGACGTTTGTATGGTATGACGAGTGACAGGTGCGCCTCTCACTCCCCGACTCATGACGAGTGACGGTGGCTTTCCAGAACTGCGACCGTCGCCGGCGACACCTCAATTAGCCAATCGAATCACAGCATTTTTGTATTCCCCTCACTTCGTTTTAAATTGATGGCTAAACCGAGATGTCGCCGGCGACCGTCGCAGTCTGGAATGCCGCCTTGTCAGGTGCGCCTCTCACTCGACTGTCGGGCAAGGCTTTTGTGGGGGAAGACGTTTGTCCGGCGTGACGTTTGACCGGCGCGCATCTCATTCCAAAAAAAATTGCATAAATAAATAGAACTCTTATGAAGTACCGTTTCGGCTGCATCCGACAAACCAGGACAAACCCAAAGACGGTCTACCGACTTTTCTATTTCCTCTTGTTCATTTAACACAAAATGACAGAATGACTGAGGTGAAGTTGGCGTCGACTCGTCGACATCGTCCTCTCATCAGCTCAGTATACTATACTGCTACTCCCACCACGGCTCTCATGGAAAGAGTCCACGGTCACGTGATGTTTACATTTCAAGGCCAGTTACGGTACACCAACTTTATTAAAATGGATGGATATCTGAGGTAAGTACACTACCACAATACTTTTCGAAATTAATTTCAATATAATTTTTAATATTTTACTAGATATGGCGTACTTAGGTACAAACAACTGATCGCGGAGGAAATCTTTCCGGTCGGTCATAATTATCAAGCTATTGTGGGGATGGACCCGACCCTGATAAGCACTGCAAAACACCCGTTCTCATCACAACCATCAAAAGGCACAAGTCTAATGTGGTTGAGATGTCGATTGTGCAGTACCGGGGCTTCATAAAATATATTCCTGTTATAATTTTGTCCGATGCAACAGCCCCCAATATCAAATGTATGGTGGATGACGTATGTGCCAGCCAAATCAGGGACTGGGACCGATTCGAAATATCGGTTTCGGTTCTGAGAAAATAGAAAACCGAAATATAATTACGGTTTCGGTTCTTCCCCACGATGGGAACCCATTTTTTTTTCGGTTTCGGTTCTTGAAAGGGTTCTTGAAAAATGCGCCGCAGGCGGAAAATTTTGGTTCCAGAACCGTTATTTTTTCGGTTCCGGTTCCGGTTCCGGCTTAAATAAAAAAAATCAATTCAGCGTCAAAGGAAAACTTTAATTCAATTTTTATACAAAAATACATAGAAATCATAGAATGGAGAAAATTTGGAAATTATTTTTTTTTTATGAACTTTGACATAAACTCTTTTTCTTTCTGCATGTCAACTGCTTTTCGTTTCGGTGCAGTAGATGTACCAGGTTCTAGATCCAAAGACGAATCCGATTCTACTGCCGAATTTGATTCTAAGTCCAATGACTTAGTAACATCATCATCGGGATTATTATCATCAACTGCGCTTAAAGTCAAGTCAAATTCTACTCGAACTTTTGGAAGTCTGCAACATTGTACAATTATATGAAACTGATTTCATAAATTATCTATAAAGTAAAAACTTAGTAAACAATAAATCATGAAACCATTTTACCTTTTGTCAAAAATTCTATTTGTTCTAACTAAAATTTGATTCTCTAATATTTTGCCAGTTATATTGGTTCTATATGCTGACAAAAGAAACTTTAGTCCAGAAAACAAGCGTTCAACACTTGTCTGTGTTGCTGGAACGGCAAAAACTACTTCAGATAGTTGGTAGAGTTCTGGGAGGGTAGTTTTCTTATTCTTCCAATAGTTTAGAATGTCCACTTTATGACTCAGACGTTCCTGTTGCACATAAAAGTTTGCCAACATGCATTCAATTTTACCAAAATTCGATGTGGCCTGAGAATTATGAGAAGCTACTTCCTTATCTGTAGAAATGGCTGAAATGAAATCAACAGGTATTGTAGATTCAATAGTTTTGTACTGGTAACTGGTACGTAACACGTGAAAGGTGAAATGAACTTGAAAAAACACAAAATGAAATAACTCTGGGCGATCTTACATTTCAAAAATGTCTCTAAAACTTCATCACCTCCTTCGTCTGAAAGACTGCTCATTTGCAATTGTGGAGTAGTAGTAATGGGACACTTATCTTGTTTTGTTTTCAGTTCTTGGATATGACTATATACTACAGAGAGATGATTCACAGCTCTTATTCGCTGCATTTCAGACAACATGATATTAAAGCGGGGATCTAAGAAAAGGGCCCCAAGTAAAACATCAGTATTTAGAATTTTATCTTCCCTCCTACACATGTTTCTATATAAAATTGTTGCAGAATTGTTGGTTTTTGTTTTCAATTCTACTTGCATTTTGCAAGTAAGCCAGGCTCCGTAAAAATCAGTTAATGTTAGCTGTTCGCTCTGTAATCGTTTGGTACATATTTTTGGAGGCATCAATATTTCAATAGTTTCTCTTATTTGCTCCCAATCATAAGCAGATAATTTATACGACTTAAGTTTTGGATCGCTATCTATTAGATTTGCAATAATTGTCTTTATTTCAATAAGTCTTAAGAGCATATCAACAGTAGAATGCCAACGGGTTAAGCAGTCTAATATGGGAGCTATGAAATTTTCCTTTTTGAGTATATATAAATATGTAGGATTTCTCAACTTGCGAACAAGTGATCTGACTTTGTTTAGAAGCCTATCATTTTCTTTTTGTTTCAAGAAGTCTATAACACATAGTTGAAACGTATGTGCAACACAGCGTATACCTAGAATTGATTTTATCAGAGTATGTAACTAGTGTTTATTGGGTCACGTTTCGGAGTAGGGTATGATGCGTCATAGAATAGAAATATCCAATTTATTCAGATCAACGGATACCTCGCATTCCTTACGTCCCAAAAATGGTCCCAATAGACACATAGCACACCTCACTATTAATATGAAGCAAGTTGGAAATTTTGTATACCTTTAAGACTGAAAATAGGTGCATCATTTTCTTCGGGTTCATTCTCGATATCTGCTAATAGTTCATCAGTTGTTGCACTTTCTTTCTCTTCAAGACTCTCCTCAGTATCAGACAGTTCATTCGGTTCATCACCTTCTGTACTCATATCTTCAAGAAGTGAAACAGCTTTTACCATATTAGCCCCATTGTCGGTAGTTATCGTATATATTTGGTCAATGTTGATATGGAACGTGTCCAGCACATTCAATATGGTCTGTTGTAGGAAAACTCCTAAAATATGTAGAATTATTTGTAATGTATTTGAAAAATCTTTCACGGTAATTTCTAATTTCTATGAGTGCATTCAGCAGACAAGACAGTGGCCGTGATTGAATAATTCTTCACTCTTGCTCAAAATTGTCCAATCACAGAAGAGAATATGATAAATAATTACAACCGTTTTACTTCATTATAACAACCTGTATGAGCCTCTTTTATTTCCACCAAGCCAACTGTTCGTAATTTCAGAAAACCATCATGGATGTATTGCAAGTTTATTCCCAAAAATGATCTATTTAGTCGCGTAGCTGCATCCACTTTCAGAGAAACACATTTCCCTTCTACTTCATGGGAAATTTCTGCTCGGACTTTTTCTGCTTCTTCAGTTAAATATTGCTTAACGGTAGAACCATTTATTGCTTTCCTTTCACCGGGCCTTATACCTTCTAATATTGGGTCTATAATTTTTCGTAACCCGCTATCATCTATGCAACTGAATGGTCTTCCGTTTACAGTAACCATTTCTACAGCAGCGTCTATTAAATCCTCCATAGATAAGTTGACTTTCAATTTTTTTAGGTCTTTCAATTCTGATAGCATAACTTGCTTCATTTGACTTTCTTGAGTCTCTTTCTCGACATCACAATATTTTATTAATGATTTTTTGTACTCTTTGTCATGAGAAGAAGCCAGATGTTTCTTTAAATTGGTGCCATGATTTCCCTGGTCAAAGATGTTAACTTATTGAGTAATATGCCATATACTAGATATAAAGGGTGTCCCAGAATCACCGAATTTCCCAGTAATGGTGGCTTTCGTAGCTCAGCTCATATGCAAGTTAAAACTGGCTGTATAGAAGCAAAATAAACTTCTTCAACCATATATTCGGAGTAGATGCAATGTGCCACTTTTTTGCACTCAAACTGGATTATTTCTAACAATTTTTCAGCATGCATTTATTTTATCTATTTTTGTAATTTCGAGAAAAATGTATTGAGGTTATTTTGTCTTGGGGTTTTTAGAGATAAGGAATCTACCACTGTCCGGAAATCCTGTGATTTTGGGACACCCTGTAGATTGATACTTGATGATATATATAATTTATATAATATGTTATATTATTATATAAATTATCATTGTTATAAAAGCATATTAGAGCTTAAACGAAAGGTTTCTCAAAAGGAGTCTACTTCTACTTAGAAAGAATTAGAAAAAAATTATTTGTTCTCAATCTAATTTAAAGTACTCTGTGAAAATGATAGAGTTTTGATAATAGCATAGACATAATAGTAATTATAAAATCTTTCGTTCAAGGGACATGAGTACTGTACCGTAACGTAAATATCAGTACATAACCTACCTTAATTTTAATCTGGCACAAGGTGCATGTTGAGGTATCTGTGACTGCATTGTAGCTGAAATATTTGTGGGCAATATTCGATTTATTCCTCCCCATTTTAGATACCCCGGCCCCCGTCGAAACTATAAACAAATATCACCGTTATTCGCTATTAATAATGACCAGCTGAACATCTGACAAAGTTTCAAATGTAAATTATTCTCGAAATTTATTAGTTGATCTAGTTTTACTTTGGTTTGGATTGGACACTTGCAAAATGCAAAATAATAGGTATCTTGAATCTTGAATTAGCGAACTGATGTTCATGATCAGCTGAGAAGTCCCTGGTCGGTAAATTTTAAGTAATTTTATAAGACTTATTATGGACTTACCTCTTTATTAAGAATAATTAGTCACCTAGGTACTTAGACATTACAATTACCAGTATTACCACCAGCCATACCAGCATTCAACAAGTAACAACAGCTCAGCAACTGTTCAACTGTCAAGAATGTCAAGCACTCACTGTCACTGTCAATTTCTTTCACCAAACTAAGTTGCCGGATTGTGCGAAACTGTTGCGCTGTTGCATATCATCTATCCTTTTCCATGTTTATGTGAAAAGAGAAATAGATATACGTACGTATGCTATTATAAGCGTGTTGGGTAACACAGTCGTACTCAACCCAATCACCAAATTGACAATAGGTGAGGGTCGGTTGCGATTTCAAGACGGATTAAGAACGATTTTTGGAATTTGTAATGATTTCAACAAATCTGGACGAATCTCAAGAAATATCGAAAAGTGGAACCGAAAAAAATGAATCGGTTTCGGTTCCTCGAAAAATATTTTGATCCAAAAAATATGGGTTTCGGTTTCGGTTTCGGTTACAAATTTTTATGTGGTTCCGGTTCCGGTTCCGGTTTTTTTCGGTTTCGGTCCCAGTCCCTGAGCCAAATAGCTCCTAATAAATTTCGATTCGAGAATCTGCGCTTCGGAAGCATTCCGGATTGCCTATTTTTTCATTTTTGCCTCACTGCATACTTTTCTAGATCGTGAATTACTAAATTTTTACGACGACTAATTATGTAAATTTTTGTTAAAGAATCATTATTTCATGATGAATTATGGTCATTTCGTTCATAAGCATTTACAATCATTACCTAATCTTCCATGAAGTTCTCGTTTTACATAAATTGATCATTTTTGATCCAGTGTTTTTTTGTGCAGAACAAGTTATTGTTTTTTGGAACTGATTGTTTTAGATTTTTTGAATCCTGAAATAATGGTTTTTGAATTTTGGATTGAATTTCACACGTGAATCCTAGTCGACTATGATGAGAGTTGCTGAATGCTCATACACGTACGCAAACGGAAAAATCGATTTTTCTCGGAAACGGTCGATCCTAGCGCTATGACTCATGAGCACCTTTTTTGCATGTTTTTGACGAACGAGTCTCATGCTGCAGTAAGACTTTCAAAAATGTCATCCAATAAAAAGTTTTGAGAAATTCAAACTTACGACCACCCCAAATTGTACGCTAATGGATTTTCCCAAATCCGTCGAATGCATGAGATGATGTAAGATAATATTGTGTAATTCTCTGTAAAATTCAGTGTTTCTACTAGGATTGGTTTTGGAGATATTCGAAAAAAAAGTTTTTTAGGGCCAACTTTGAGGACCGCTGGTTCAGCAGGGAAGCATTTCAGGACATATGCCCAAATGAACTTTTTTTCATATTTTTCGACGAAGAATCACCCCCTGAAATTCTCGACAGCAATTAAGATACAGCCTGTATTTAAATTATAGTATAAACATTTGAAGTTCACTGTGCCTATAACAAATCCACCCAAAATCACTATAAATACAAAGATGCAATGACCTATCAGATTAATTATGCAAATTTCCAATTTTTATCAAAAATTAAGAAAAAAAATCTCTCAGCACACAAATCCAATTCTGTAAAACCCCGGGTTAGGCAGCCATTGTCTGTGACGTAGGACAGGTCAGCTCTGAATGGTCAAGGGGCGGGGCTTAATGACGTCAGAGAAGTGGGAGTAGGAGTGGGGTTAGGGACCCCTCTTCTACTTAAACGAACTTACGTGAAGTTCTATCGTGTCCTGTCCTCTAGACAACCATAATTAAAACAGTGTAGTAGTCCTTTGGGCTGCCTAATTCGCGCAATAGTATCCAAAGATATACTAGGGGAAAAGATTTTTCCCAGTTTGGAACCCTGTGCGTCTCACTCTCAAACATGCGCACTAGGAAATGTCATTAAGTTCAAATTATCACAACAAGGATCATTTAAATTGGCTAAATTGGAAGGGTGGGTTGGTGGTCTAGAGGACAGGACACGTCATATAATTACGATAGGACTTCAGGTAAGTGTAATGTAACAAGATCGTGCTTGCTACATCTTGTATTATAGGGTTTAAATGAGGAGTCAAGGGATGAGTTTAGACATCGTTTATTCAGAGTAATTATCAGGTCGAGGGTTCGATTATCACTCCACAGTTCGAATATTATATTGATACAAATTACTTACGTCGCGCAAATGCAGCGTAGGTAAATTGGGAAATAGTCATGCTACCAATAGCTGACGATGGTGTTATATGTAGGTCGGGTTCAATATACTACCTATATGGTTCTATAGGGATACTACACCTACCTTCCATTGAAAAAAGAAAAAATTTACAATTAGTGATTTTTTCTTGGCAAATCAACAGATACTTAAACTCAAAAAAATTTCTCAAATTTTCGTTTCTCAATTATTCAATCATTCAATCCACAATCATTCCAAATCGTTTTAAATTACTTTTCCTTAAATTTTCTTATTAAAATTATTTTCACTATTTCGTGGAAGAACTCACGATCACAAATTATCAATAATCTAAATCTTTCACTTAAGTAACATATTTTTTTTACGAACAATCATTTTAATCACTTTCTAAACTATGCACTCATTTACTTATTAACAATTTTCAGTTTGGCCAGAACTTCAAATGAAATTACAATTATTAACACTTAAAACTACAGCAATCGGAGATGTTATTATGCGCATTTAAAGGTTTTTTTTTTATTTCTTCATCATTCATTATTCATTGTTCATCATTTTTTTCCTATCATCTTATATGTACGTACATTTTATTTCATTCCAATTATTTTAGAGCGTTGTCAACGGTCCACGTAATGGTAACGCCGATCCAACCTCAGCATTCTTAATATTTCTACATTCCAATATTCATTTCATTCAAGTACTTTTCATCATTATCTTTTTCCATGTTACCTTTTCTCGATCACTATTAAACTTAATTAACTTATTTTATTACATTTTCAAGAATTTCAAAAATTTCTAAAGTCATAAAATACAATTGAAGGGATCAATTCCGCTTGACTTACTTCTAAATACTCTTTTTAATTTTCTTTCCAATGACTCAAATCATCTTACACGTTAACAATAATTTTTAAAACTTGAATAACAACAAACAACAAACAAACATTAAAAAAAAACTGAAACTGACTAAAACTTATCTCACTTTACTCTGCTTTTCACGAAACCAGAGACACTTCCACATCGGCGAACGTCTTCCCCATTGATGCTGAATCGTTCTAGTTGACAAAATTCCATTTTTAAAGTTCCAAAATCACGAGTCAAAGCTGATGGAAAATTTTTGGTACCTAAAACTTAGCACCCAACGGAACAACGAAAAAAAAATTATTTGGCTATGGGCCCGTCACACCCAAGCCCGGTTACTAACACGTCACTACATTTTTCACTTTTTACTTTTCCCAGTCCATTACAAAAACACAAAACTTGCCTGTTTTTCCACAACAGAAACACTTCACAGGACTGTCAGGGTCGCCATGTAATGTAACAAGTTCGTCCTTGCTACATCTTGTATTATAGGGTTTAAATGAGGAGTCAGGGGATGAGTTTAGACATCGTTTATTCAGAGTAGTTATCAGGTTTTTTTTTTTTTTAATTAACATTCTTTGTCTATTACAATCTGTCCCTTTGGGACAATAAGTGATAGGTTATAACAAAACATAAATAGGTAAATGAATTTAGAGTAAACTAAAATTAAAATTGAATAAAATGAATAAAACAAAATAAAATTAAATATTCAAATGAAAAGGTAAATAAATAAATAAATGAAAAAATAAATAAAATAAATAAAATAAATAAATAAGCAGGTTGAGGGTTCGATTATCACTCCACAGTTCGAATATTATATTGATACAAATTACTTACGTCGCGCAAATGCAGCGTAGGTAAATTGGGAAATAGTCATGCTACCAATATACTACCTATATGGTTCTATAGGTATAGGTTCGTTCAATCGTACTATCGAGAGCAAACGTTTTTCCCAACTAGAAGTTAGCCCTGTTCTCTCAATTTCCCCCACTTTTTTTGTCGTACGCTGGGCCTGGCCAGGCTCTGCCTCGTAAACATTCAGTCTCACAGAAAACACATACTAGAATTGCGAGTACCATGCTGAGCGTCTGCGTTAAAAGAAGACCTGTAGCGACACGAGTGGATGCTATAAGAACTATTCATTCTGTACCGGGGGTTCCCCCAAAATTTCAGATAAATTATTAGGTATTCAAAGTACGTCTCACATGATGTCATTTTTAGTAACAAACATTATGACTTCTAAAAAGTAGTCATAATGTTTGTTAATAAAAATGACTTCATGTGAGATAAATAAAACAAATAAAATCATTTTTTATAAAAAAAATTTGTTTCATGAAGTTAAATATAAATTTACAAAAATAGAAAATAATAAACTAATCAAGCAACTGTTTGTTTTTTCTTATTGCTTTCATTTTTGCCTTGTTGCTTAAGTACTTTTCATGTGCCATTTTTTTAATGGGGTCCAGAAAAATTGGATTTGGATTTCGAGCCGTGAATTGTATAAACTTGGCATCTTTCCCTTTCAAAATTAGGTTCACTCTTTTTACCCAAAAGTATGTAGCGCATGAGGTGATTACTTTTAGTGTCATTTCATCTAAATTGGTGTGGATTTCACATGATATGGTATGTTTGAAGCTCAAGGTTTTTAATAGAACACTTTGTAATGTTGAAACTAACTTAATTCGAATACTGATCCTTGGTAACAAATAGAAAATTTTCGCCAAAGCCTGTTTAGTAATAAAGTCAATGAAAGTGCCTGGTCTATATAATTTGCCCCCCTTATACTCTCGAGCCTCAATAACTAAATCATTATTTTCACGGCTGTAACGTTGCAAGATATTGTTTTTACAATCGTTACAATTTTTGTTCAGTTTCATGAATTTACGACAAACAAATCCAGCTACATACGTTGTAGTATTTTTTGCAACAGCAGTCAACTTCCTCCTGAAGTACGCATCTGGGATACTAATATTAGTATCATCTTCAAGAGGTCTAATTCCGACAATATCTTCCCCTGTTAAAAAGGAGTGGAAGTTGTCTAAGGCCCCAGATGAGAAGTCCTCCTCGCAATTGGCTCCAGGGGAATGTACTCCCATAAAATTATTGACTATCAACGATTTAAATGATGTTACAAAGTGGGAGGCATCAGGAGAAATATTTCTGCCCCCATGACTTCGGATGCTGCCAAAAAAATTTTCAAGGCAATCTTGATTTATACCCCTTGGTAGAAAATATTGTCCTTTCTCTTTCAGTAGGGTGGTCTTCAAATATATGAATCCTTTTAATGTTTTTATGAAATTTTGGATAGTCGGTGTATGTACAAAAGCTTTTTTTGTAGGACAATAATACTTCATTGATTGAAATATTTTAATTGCTTTTCTCCAATATTCCTCATGTCCAGAATCCCTGGAAACTCCGCCTTTTAGAGGTTTGGCAGGTGAAGCTACTTTTGTACTCCCATTTAGGCTATCAAAAACTTCGTCAAAAAACAGAAATAGGTCTCCTGTCTGATCAGCTTCTGCGTCAAGTTTCATTTCATTCGGATGGTGATCTGTAACAAAGATTGTGATGTGATTGTGATGTGCAAGATATCGAGCACTATGTTCGCCAGTGGTCAGAATTCGATGTGTTTACTCATAGATACAGACAAGATCTACAGAGAGTTATTGCAATGATAATTTTTATATGAGAAATATTGTCCAATCAAAGACGATTCTTTGACGTTTTTGTCCAATCACGTAATGAGAGAGTACGGCGGACGGCCGCCATTTTGAAGAAAATTCTAGGCTGACTGATTTTTTTTTATTGCGACGTTTGTTAATTTTCAATTACTTGAGTAACAATTAGTTTGAATGATTATTAAAAATTAGTAAATGTCAAGATTCATAGAAAATCAAAGGCGGAAAGGATACCATTTTCGTGAGGTTGAAGTTAGCGGCACGAGCGCAGCGAGGGACGCTATTAGCCGAGGCAAAATGGTATTCCGCCCGTGGTGAACACAGTACTTTTTGTACAACATACTCAAAAATTCAGAAAACGTCGAAAAAATATAAAAAAATCGAATTAATTCACAAACTTGCATGATCTTAGAATGCTTGAGTCAAAATTACTGTAAAACTTCACATTTCCGCTCCAGTAGCCATAGTGACGGGCCGGAATGTTACATTCCGCCCCGTCGCTATGGATACCGTCAATTGGTCAGGAAACTCCTTCTTTCCGCTTGCTAGACGTGAATGAAAAGTCATCTTTTTGAGTAAATTGTACAAAACATCATTTCTTACCGTATTTGCTAAGACGCTTCATCAAAGACCCAACTTGATGACTAAAAACCATCATACACACGGACACTTCCATTTTTTTAATTTTCTCTGGAATACAGTGGTCGTCGGTAAGTTTGGGACAAAGTCGTGTGTCATCCGAAGAATCCAGCATATAAAACTGGGTAACATGATCCCATTTGGCCTCTTTTTTCTGCCCATTCATAGTAAAATGTAAATGTTTGTCCAGTAAATTATTGCGTAGGCATTTCATTAGATGGGGAACATCATATAAAGGCACTATTTCTCTCCCATCAATTTCAAATCCAAAAGAACGCTTTTCTCTACCAGTTCTTTTATATTCATTTTCTGTGTCCCTCAATAACGAATTTATTGCAGCCTGATTCGTGCTTCCTTGATCACACACAGTACCAACTACAGTAAACCCAATACGATGACATTCCTTGATGACACGTTTTATGCAATCTTTCAAATCCTCGGTTTTCATAGTACTACTTGTGAAAGCATACATCAGGGGTTCTTTCCATTGTCTATAAACCCCCTTCAGCATGAATACAGTGGCGTGATCAGCTAAGAGAGGACGCCTCTTGTGTCCTAAGTCTTCAAATCCTTCGATTACATCTTCCTTTCTGTTGTATTGAAGCGAGGTACTAATGGTCATCTCATCGAAAACAACTATACAATGACGATCCTGTTGCGACATTTTTTTAACAGTATCAATCAATGATTTGCTTAATTGTTTATTAATTCCTGGGCGAAACGGAATTCTGTTTAGCAGATCTGTCAGAGTTCTTCTACTAGGCATACAGAAAATTTTTGAGAGCAATTTATAACCACGTCCACTAGATTTCAATAAAGATAATGCCAAAATTTTCTCTTCAATCGTGAATCGATGCCCCCTGGCCTTTAATTTTTGGTTTTTCACTTGCATCATGATGAAGTTATAAGTGGTTCTGTTCACATAGTCCAAAAGATTAGCAAATTGTGGAGAATTTGCTGCTTCCAGGGCACTGTCTAGTCGCTTTTGATAAGACTTAACGCGACTTTGTAATGTCGACGTTTTCCGACTCCATTCCACTGCCATTTTGTGAAATTTCTTGCATCTTGGAGTCAACTGGTTAACACGCGTACAATTGACCCGTTGTAGGATTAATTGACGCCTCCTCATACCTGTAAAGTCAATAAATAAATTAGATTTTAATAAAAATAACCCGAAATAGTGATAGGCGAGGGTATAGGTAATAATAAAAAATTATTGGATCCATTGAATCAAACATTATCTCAATAATGTTGATTTTTTTTTGTGTAATTTAATGACATACATCACCAATTTCTCAAAGATATGTTTATTATTTTTAAATTTTCAAAACGATTGTGATGTATGTTATTCACTCTCAGTATGTTTGTTACATTTTTTAGGCAAATTGAATTTTATTTAGGCACCTATACAGCGTGTATCAGGAAGAAAGGTCCAGGCTTTCAGGATGCCCTCCTTGAGTGATTGCCAACAAAATTTCTTAGTAAATATATATCCGTAAACGCCAAATAGATACAGGGTGTCACATTTAATACTCCCACTAAGTTTACCAGAGGCATGACAACCAAAATCGGTAAAAAGTTTTTAACGAAGGAGAGAGCCTATGATGCCAGCTTTCAGAAAAAAATTTGTCGATTCTTGTATCTTTAATAGTTTCACGGATATTGCGATTTTTCTGCAGCTGGTCGAAGGACGAAAAATTGAAATGTTCAGATTTCAATAAAATACCTAGGATGAAAAAGATAGCTAAAATCCAGAGCTTTCTTTTGTTTCGATACAAGTTTCGTCTAACGTCTACTGTTTCATGGATATAGTGATTTCAAATGACAGAATTTTCTTACTTAAGTGACAATATTTCCGAAAAAACAGTAGTTATGCAAAAACATTGTTGAAACATTAGAACCGTCTTCATTCAAGATATCTTTTTTACCCGGAGGATTTTGTTGAAATTTTGAAATATCAGTTTTTTGTCCTCCGACCAGCTGCAGCAGAATCGCGATATCCTTGGAACTATTAAAGATACAAGAATCGACAAATTTTTTTCTGAAAGCTGACATCATAGGCTATCTTTTTCGTTTGAAACATTTTACCAATTTTGGTGTTCCCGTATCTGAAAAACTTGGTGGAAATATTAAATGTGACACCCTGTATCTAATTGGCGTTTACGGATATACATTTACTAAGAAATTTTGTTGGAAATCACTCAAGGAGTACATCCTGAAAACCTGGACCTTTCTTCCTGATACACGCTGTATGTAGGTGCTATTTGTACCCACATACCTGAACTATAAACAATGCCTGAACGAGCTTCTGCACGACAACGTTTTAATCGGTTATTGGTGATCGTTTCCTCTGACTCATCTTGATCCCTAGAAACAGCATCTCTGGGAATCGCTTGTGGCGTTGAGCAAGCTAAAAGAAGAGATTAATTATTTAGAATGTTTGTGTTTGACGTATTTGTATGCTCTCAAACCTCTGCCTACAAATTTAGGACCAAAGTACCACTTTTAGTGAAGGGGATAGGTTTGATTTACAGAAAGAGAGATAATCTATACATTTAAAATACTACACACTACACACCTGGTTGAAACGGAGTCCCAATAGCACTTTGAGGTCTCATGTCTTGATCTGTTGATGATGCTCCACATGACAAATTTTGCACAGAACACAAATTTCCAACATTGAATTCGACATGTTCTGCTAAATTTGAAGGACCTAAAAATGGGGCGAATTAATCCTAGGAGCTCACTTTATTTTATAAGTACATACCTTGGACATGAGATTCAAGATCATAATTTATAGTTTCTGGTGCAGCAGTTACATCTGGGGTTACATCAACATTTATGATAGATTTTCGCTGAGTCTCATTATTGCTACCTACGATATACAAATTAAATCTTAGTTTGGCTATCCGATATTTTCGATAATACTGTTTTTTTATAGTGTCCCTATATGTTTTTTATAGCCCACCTAATTTGTAATTTGTTTGGTGGAAGAGTGGATACTTACGATTTAAACTTAGTGTTGGAATGACCCCCTTTTTCAATCCCCTTTTGGTACCAGGCACTTTATCAGTCTCAGCAAAATGTCTATCGCATACATAATATGAATTATATATTCTTTCTACAGATTTGTTTTCAAGTTTATTGTTATTTACACTTAACACCCACTGTTTGAAAACGTCTGGATCATTCTTAGGAAAACGATGCCTTTTGCTTTCAAAGTCCTCACATCCATCAACACAACACTTTATTGAACTGACGACTGGAATGTTTATAGCCATTCTGATAATAACGGACTTAATAATTATTATTATCACACATTTATGAGAACTTTACTCGTCGATCTACCAATCAATAATGATTCAGATTTTTGAAATAAATTTACAGAAATTTACACGAATTGTAATGACGTTTCTAACTGTAGTTTGCACGTCGTTTGTTCTGTAGGTAAGTAGTATCCCTTCTCTTGGTCGCTAACAGGTTGCTTGAAACTTAAAACAGCGATTTAAGCACCCTCTTACGGATGCTATTGACAACTTTTCGTATTAAAATGGGATATATACTCGCAATTCTAGTATGTGTTTTCTGTGTTCAGTCTTTAAGTTGGGCTGTGAACGGGTCTATTTTGATTTCTGATTTGCGTTGGTTGAACCGAATTGCGTGATGTCTGACGATGATTTTTTGTAAAGTTATTATTTTTCATGGACGATTTCTCTCACATTTAATAAAAAATCGAATTTCCCGTAGCAACGATGTTTAGATAAGTGAATAAACGTGTAGATTTGAGCAGAAATGCATTATTCACTCCTAATATAATAAACGCGACTTTTTTATGGCTGCTGGAAAAAAGCTTGCCCACCGGAAATGTCGGTACCAGGTCAATGATATTTTTTAGAAGTAAAACTCCGAGCATTGGTGGAATTTTCACGCAAACCTTACGATTAATAACAAAAAAAAACGGATCTCGATTAATATTCGGAGGATTACGAACTAACTATTCAGTTTCGGTGCCCTAGAATTCCATCCAAAAAGGCCGTCCAGGATTGGTGAAAAAGCTTATCATTTCACTATTATTGATAATAGCACGGATCAACACCGTAACTGTAACTAGTTAAGTTTGTTGGTTCGTTTAAAAAATGAAAAAGTGGTATTTCGGAAATTGAGTTGGTCTTTATTAGTTAAGTTTACTACATTGAGGTTCGGCGACAACTGCCTGGTTTTCATCTAAGAAATAATACAAAGATTTGCTGAAATAGTCGAATAGACAAAATGTACATATGCCGTTGAAAGCAACTTAATACTTCTTCTAGGAAGTTCTATATAAAGGTTTAAAACGTGAGGGGTTTCTGTGAGAATGGTGTGATAACATAACTCCTCCATCCCTATTTGAGAACTACGGGGCTAAAACCGGAGTTCGAAATTCTAGGTTCTGGTATTTTAATTTCAATTTCCGCTTTAGTCTTTGACTATCTACTTCTAAGTTTCACAAAACAATCCTTGTATAAAACAGCAAGTGTTCCTAAAATTAAGCACACATATAAAAATATGGTATAAGCACTTATCCTATTGAAATGAATTGAATTTTCATTGATTTCATCAATTTTGTCCTTCTGCAATAGCAAAGTTTTCTTAACATAGGTTAAATCGTTAAAATTAACATTTTTGAATTCTAAAGAGTGAGTGTTTAATTCATCGGTATCTTTATAAACATTAAACAATTTGTCAATTTTTGGTAAATCAATTTTTCGAAACTGTCTTTCCTTGGTCTGAAAAGTTTTTGTGGTGTTAACGGAGATTTTCACTTCACAATTATTATTTCTTAATTCTAATACATAGCTTCCATGTAAATGGATATTTTCGACATCGGTACCGCACTTTTGCACTGCATTTATTGAAGTGGGTGCTATTACGAGCCACTGGTTAACGAGTAACCTTTTAACTTGGATTTTATTAATTTTCACGGGCACTTGTTCACAATTATCGCTTTTATTGGCGAATTTTAATAACTTCACTTCACATGGTGAATCGATGTTGATGAGGTCTGTCTTTATGTCGTTGCACATGAATTCTTCGGGTTTTACTTCTTTACAGTTGTCATCTAAGAAGGCGTATTCTTCTTCGTTAATCATCAGAAATTTTGATGTTGGAATGATGGATTTGTAGATCATCGAGTTGTTAGTAGGAGTTGGGAAGTTATATAAACGGTACAAATTAACATTTTGAGTTTTGACAATTGGAATTTCAATGATAAAATTTATTTGGTTTCCTTTACTGTAGGATTTTATTGTTAAAATTTGTTCGAATAGTAGAATATTCTCTAATTTTGGTTCAAATGGTAATTTACAATCTTTGAGTTCAATGTTGATTGATTTCAATTCGTTCAATAATATATTGGGATCGATTATGGAATTGTGAAACGTATTGAGTTTAGAAAACGTGATTGCAACATCTATTCTTTCAAGAATATCATACATTATTTCGAGAGTTCCTATGATATGGGAAATCAGAACATCTGCTAGAAAATGTTCAAAGAAATCTGTTTCATCTGAGTAAGCTTCATGAAATGTTCTAAGTGTTGAATCCTTGATTCTAATAATTTTTGGTTATGGTTTAAATTTTTTGTTTGATTTTCGAAAATACCAATCGAAGATTGTATCAGTGTTATTTGTTCTTTTACTAATGATTTCATGTTATTTTGATTTTTGGTTAAAATTTCGATTGCTGAGTCGTAACGTTTGGCATCTTCTGAGTCTAAATTGCCAGTAATTATTTTGATTATACTTCCTAATCCATTTATTAGTTCTCTTTTATTTCGTTTTGCTTGTACAAATCCTAATTCGGGGTTAATTTGTGTTAATTGAAATCTCACCTTAATTTGAAGTATTTTAACAATTTGGAAATAATTTTGGAATTCTTTGTAAAGAGATGAATTAGTTTCATTTGTGCTACTGATTAAATGTTGTAGTTGAGAGATTGACTTTTCCGTGTCGATTAAGTTTTCGGCTAATGGGGTTGTGTCGTATACTTGAATAAATGACCAATCGTTGTTTCGATTTTGTGCGTTTCCTAACTTTAGAGGTAAAATTCCTGGATTTTCGTTCAAATTGTGGTACTTGGGGTATGAATCGGAGGGTGTGACTCTGCAAAAATAGAGGGTCGTTTCAATTCTTCGATATGACAGGTTTCGATTTTCTCATTTATCAAATTTTGAATTATTACTGTATTGTTTTCCAAAAATTCTATCAATTTATATGGTCCTTTAAATTTATTATCTCTCTTGTTTCTTGACGTGTTTATTTTGTAAACTAGGTGATTTATTTGAAATTGGTATTGTTCGGGTCCTTGAGTGTTTCTATTTTCGATTATTTTCTGTTTGGTTTCAATTAATTTTTCGGAAACATTCTTATAAAGAGATTTCATCTTCTCGTTATGATTGCTAACAAAGTCTGAATAAAATGTTGTGGTGAATCATTCGCTTGGATCACGAGCCTGTGTGTGTTCAAAAGTTAATTCGAATGGGGTAAATTTTGTTGTAGAATGGATTGAACTGTTGTATGCAATTACTGCGTATCTCATTAAATTTGTGCTGTTTTCTTGAGGATGTTTTGCTTTTAAAATGCGTGAATGTTCAATTATGGTTGAATGGAATCTTTCAATGGGAGAATTTGACTCATGGTGTAAGGGTGTTCCAAAATGAAGATTAATTTTGTGTAATTTTAAGAGTTCTTTGACTGTTCCATTGGCAAATTTAGTGTTGCCGTCAAGACAAGACAAGATTAAATTGAGGAACTCTTGTCTTGTCTTGAAAAATCAAGACAAGAGTAACTGTACTCTAAGTCTAGAAAAAAAAAATTGGACCAAAGTCTTGTCTTGATGTTAAGACTCCAGAATATTTCAAGCCTCTTGAAATCATATTTGTACTTGTAAATTCACGAAACGCGAATCATTTACTCGTAATATTATCGAAAATATGAAGCTCCTCTTGAAGCACGTCATCTCAATTGTACCAAAAATACACTTCTGATTAGCAAAAGCTTAAATAATAGTTTAAATCATATTTTCTTATGGTTTTCAACTTATTCACTAACTCTTACGATGATCATCATTTTGAGGTCCTATGACTTGGTAACTAAATATTTTGGAACAAAGTTTTCATGGGAATTCCTTTTCTTTTCGTGATGATTATTCTCCCCTCTATAAAGTGAGAATACGGTTTTCGAATCACGTTGCATGATACATTTTTTTAATTAATTGTGATTTTTAAAATCGATAAGTTTATGATTATCAAGAGTCTATCAAGAATTCTATCAAGACTCTTGGTACTTGTGAAGAAAATCTTCTCTTGTCTTGGATTTCAAGACAAGAAATTTTCAAGATCTTGTCTTGAAAATCAAGACAAGACTAAACAAGAGTCTTGTTGCAATTTTGATTTAGTTTAACCCTTGGTATGGTGGCCTGCCTACGTTCGACTCCGTAGTCGATTTTATTGCTTATGCTGAAGGGGACTCGTTGATCTTAATTCTCGTTTTAGGTGGGAGGTACTGACTATCATTATCAGTTTTCGTTTTGGCGCTAAAACACCACACCCTGAAATCGTGCAATTTTCTCTGTGGCTTGATTACTACCCTTTGTGGGGATTTCACAGTGTAAATTATAGTTACATAAGTTTCGTCCATACTTTGGTTTGGTACTTGGAGAAACTTCTACCCTTTACGGGGATTTCAACGCCGATTTTGCGCTATTGGTGCCGTTCCACCCTCAATTGAGGTAAGGGGTTATCTGGCGAATTTCTACCGGGACCTTTCCATTCATTACCTGTTAATTTAGGGTCCTCTGGTACCGTCGTAGGGCTACCTTCTCTCTGGGGGTTGCATACGAAACCTTGGTTGACTTTTCGGGGGGGTGCCGAGCCCTCTTTCCCTACTCGGGCCTCCATCCGGAGAAACCGCTGTCGCCGCTGAACGGGAGAAAATCTGCAGCCGTTCCGTACGCCTCTCCGAGACTGGGTCCATCGACGGGGAACAGCTAAGTTTAGGCTAAACGACCGCATTTCGACCCTACCCCCTTCGGTACCACCTAGTATAGCGTTATTTATTGATTCCCTTTTTCTCTTTTGACGCAAATATCATTCTTCGCCTTGTAAACTAGGGGTTTGGCCGATTAAATTATTCGGACCTTTAATTGGTCTGTTATTATTATTATTATTAGTATTATTATTATTTCCGTATCCCTTTGTGTGTGTCGCGTAACAGCTGCCGGACATTGTGCAGTTGAGTCGTTGCACAATCCTCACCAGTCCGAAGACTCTGGCGCCCAACAAAATCTCCTTGTACCCGCCCTGGCCGATTTGGGGCCTTTTTGTTGACCAAGACATTTGGAGGGCAACAGTCTTGAATGTCTTGATCTAGACGGCAACACTAGACAAATTCACTTCCATTATCGCTAGTGTTTGATTGAGGTATTCCGTAGTAAGAAAAGTACTTTAATAAACCTTCACATGTTTCTACTGCTGTTGTTCCTTTAATTAGAATGGCTTGTGCTATTTTTGAAAATTTATCGATTATTGTTAGGTATATTTGGTTGTCAAATTTAAATGTATCAATGTGTAAAATCTCAAATGGTTTGGATGGTGTTTCAGTAATTACTAATGGTATGTAGGGTGCTTGTCGAGAGTATTTTGCTCTTTGACAAATTTCACAAGAATTTATATAGTTAGTTCCATCTTTCTTCATGTTAAGCCAAAAATAATTTTGTTTTAAATGATCGAGTGTTTCTGTAATACCACGATGATTACATTTTCCTTCATGTTGAAATTTCATTATTAACAATTTTTCATCTTGAGTTCGTACATTGTTTATTAATTTAGTGCACATTATTAATTTGAAAATTTTCTGGAAAAAATAGTGCATGTATACCTTATTGAAAATTGAATACATGTTTCTATCGAAAAAGTAGATATGGAAAGTTACATTAGCTTTCGTACAGTCACGTAGAAATTCAAAAATTAATCGTTCATTATTTCTGGAAATTTTTACTTGAAGTATTTTGAGATTTTCAAAATTGTTCGTAGTAGCTTCAATCTTTTCGTGAACATTGGGTTTGACAAGAATTTGATATGGTTTATTATTGATGATGTCATCTAATATTGGAATTGCTGTATTCACTGTTTCGTTAGTTATTGAATGAGGTGTTGCAAATGATTCATTGGGACGTCCCTAGTAGCACCAAATATTGTTTAAATATTGATTTAACATTGATCTTAGATTCATATGTTGAAAAACTAATAATACCTAAGATCGATATTCCAAAAATATTCTGTTTAAAATATATAAATATCAACTTAAAGTCAACATTTTATAAATATTGAACTTGTGTTGACACTAAATCTTGAAACAAAATATTGCCTAAATATAACATGAATGTTGAAAGTTGCATATTGTGGAGATAAATGTCTAAAGAACATATAAAAAACAATGTCGAGTATACATCACTTCGTCAAGATTTATTTAATATTCATTTAAAATGGCAAAATATATGTTACAACTGGAATATTGAAGAGATATTTCTGAAACCATATGAATAAAAAAATTATCATGAAACGTATATTCAACATTCAAGTAAGTTCTTCATTGATATATTGAATTTGAAATATTTTTCAAATATACATATCTTCTGACATTTTAGTTAGCTCATTTTAAAGTATCATTATTAGTATTATTATTATGACTATTAAATCATGACAAAGTGCCATCAATTGGAAAACGTAAATGATTTATGGAATATTTGAAAAATGTGTTTAACTGATATAGAGACAAAACAAACAGTAGATGGCGCTATAGTTATATGTCGCTGACGTTGTATGCTTTCATTGCTTTAAAGGCGTGCTTTTAAAAAAATTAAAATATGTCACCGAAACGGGTGGTCAATAGGCCATAATGACTCTGGAAACATCTACCAAAGGCCCAAAACTATTGGGTCGTTGTGCACTTGTTGTGTGAGACATTATGCAAAAGTGGACCTAAACGATGGTACCTTTTAACCGTTTATATTAAAATTTTATATCAATATTGAATAAATATATGTTCAGAAATATATCAATTCAAATGCTATTAAGATATTATACTATAATATTCTTAAAATGTTATGACGACAATATTTAAGAAATGTTCGTTTACGTTGAAAAATAAAGTTGCCAGTATATGGTATCACTCTATATGATATGTCGTTTCATCGTATGGATAAGTTACATTCAAAATGTTTAACAAACGTTTGTGTGCTACTAGGGGTGTGACTTGAATGTTTTCAATTACTTGGATATCGTTATTTTGATTGGTATTACTTTGTACTGGTACTGGAGTTTCTGCTAATTCTCTTAGGTAATCCAAAATTTCTTTATTAACCTCTCCGGGATTATTGATTATTGATTCGTTTTCTAAAACGTTTATTGCTATTCTCGAATGCGCATCTGCGTTAGTGGTAAATTTTCCCTGTTTGTAAATTATCGTGTAATCATATTCATCCAATTTTGATCTCCATCTGAATAATTTTGAATTTGGTTCCTTAAGATATGTGGACACCAAACTAAAGGTCTGTGATCTGTGTAAATTGAAAATTTTCTTCCGTAATGATACGGCCTGAAGTGTTTACATGCCCACACTGTGGCTAAAAGTTCCTTTTCAATTGTGGAATATCTGCATTCACTATCATTTAAGACTGGAATCTGCCTATGGTAAAGTCCGTATACAATGTTAAACAGTAATTTTAGGCAGAACGGCCGAACCGATCACATTCAGATTTGCAGAGTTTGTGCACGCATGTATCCGTAACTGGATCAGATTTTTTCGTGCCCTTCTGGTCGCTAGTTTTTGTGTAATTCACGAAAAACTGTGAAAAAAATTACTTTTCCAAAAAGAACGGATCCTGATGTAGGCGTCGAGCTGATCACGGCACCGTTTACCGATTTTGATTTAGAGGCTTCGTTCTCTCAAAAATGGCAATTATAGATCAAATTTGAGGCGATTGATGAGCGCACGGCCAGTAGCGTTCCAGTCAGTCTGGCAGCCGGATCGAGCGAGCTCCTCGTTGTTTACTTTCACACGCGTCGACTTTCGACTCTTTCGGAATCAATTGCTCGATAATTATGCGGCCGATTGTAACGAAATTTTGTAGAGGTGTCTTGCGATTCATCAGCTTTTCGCCCATACCAGTTTTACTGTGATCGTGGGCCCGTATCGCTCCGTATACGCGTTTGAAATAACAGTGTCGCACACTCACGTAATTTTACGAAAAATTCACGAACCATCAAATTGCAACGTTCTGGGGATGTCGTCAATACTATCAGTCCATAAATAATACCACAGCGCTCCGTAAATAACTAAGTAAAAGCAGTATGAGTAGGTAATAGAGAATAGGTGATGATTTTTATTTAGCGGACTTGTATGAACTGTGTCGACTTCGGTAATTATAACTGCCCAAGTACTCACCAATTCCGGATAAATTGATATACGAAAAAATACCAAGAACCAGCCGGAAGTTTCTGAGATTGCATGGGATGCATCAGGGGAATTATTTAAAAGTATCTATGTAAATATTTGTGGTATGTTTTAATTTATTATCGATATTGTAAAAACGAAACACAAAAGAAAAGCTTTCCACACCACCCATGAGGTACAATTCGGGGTGCGTTGGCCTATATTTTTCAACGCCATACCAATATGCCAGTAGTGTTTTTATTTGGTAATTTTCATGATTAGTTGCTAACTGTATACTTATGCATTTATGTACTTCATGCAGTTATCTACTTGTTTGGGGATCGTTGGATAATTATTTATTTTCGTGAAAAATCACAAGGGCATTCGATAACTTTTATTCCGGTATCCCTAGAAAGCTGATGAAACGGGCAACACCTCAGTTCAATTTTATTACACATGGACGCGTAATTATCGAGCGATTGCCATTTGAATGTAGAAAAGCAGATAGCGACCGAGCGAAAAAACGTAAACATTTCACGCGTCGAGCGCGCGAGCGGTCCCCACCGCGCGCTTGCTAGAGGTAAGGAGCGGGGACCGATGCAGCGCCTCTACCGGCCACGGCCAGCTACGCTATCGCACACGCCGTCGTTAACGTGCGTGAAGCATATGCTACTGGTAGATCACTAGGTATGGTTCCCTGAGATAATATTGCTCCTAATGCAAAATCGGTTGTAAGGATGAATTGCTTTTCAAAATCGGGGTATTTAAGTATGGGATCATTTGTCAAAATATTTTTGCAAGTTTCAATGCAATTTAGAAATTCTTGGTCATGTTTTATTGTTGCACCTTTTTTTAAACACCTGTTTAATGGTTTTGTTATCTTCGCAAAATCTTTAATGAATCGTCTGTAATAGCTGAGTAATCCTAAGAAACTTTTGATTTCCTTCGTAGTTTTCGGAAGGGGGTACTTTTTAATTGCCTGTATCTTTTCAGTATTGGGTTTCACTCCGTCGGGTGTAATTACATGTCCTAAATACTGAACTGTTTTTTGAAGAAACTCAGATTTATCGAGTTGAATTTTGAATCGATTTTCGCGTAGTCTATCGAATACAGACTTTAAACGTATGATGTGTTCTTCGAGAGAAGAGCTGAAAATTATAATATCGTCCAAATAGACGAGGCAAGTTTCATTATGAAGTCCTCTTAATACATTGTCCATTACTCTCTGAAAAGTACTCGGAGCATTTTTTAATCCAAAGGGCATTCTTTTAAATTCGTATAAACCTCCTTCTACCGTGAACGCGGTTTTATTTACATCTTGTGGATCGACTTCTATTTGATGATAGCCACTTGCTAAATCAAGAGTGGTGAAATTGTTGGCTCTGCTTAATTTATCTAAAATTTACGTAATGTTTGGTAAAGGATAACGGTCGTCAATGGTCTGTTCGTTTAATTTTCGATAGTCGATTACTTATCGCCATTTTTTTGTTCCGGATGCATCTGTTTTCTTTGGGACGATCCATATGGGACTCGACCATGGAGAGTTACTTGGTTGAATTATTTGTTGCTCAAGTATTTTCGATATTTGTGCCTTGACTTCGTCTTTATGAACATACGGGTAACGATAAGATTTGGTGTGAATTGGCGTGTCATCTTTTAATTTTATTTTATGGGTGATTCTGTTAGTAGAACTGAGTGGAATTCCTTCACAATAAAATATTATGTCTTGATATTTAAAGCATAAATCGCGAATTGATTTCTCTTCCTCTGAATTGCAGTGTTGTAATCGTAGATTTTTCATGTTTTGTTTTAATAAAACTTCTTGGTGTTCTGTTAATGATTGATCGGAATTCATTTCCATTTCGTTCATGAAATTTGTTTCAATTAAATTTAGTAATTCTATTGGAATTGGGTCACAAAAATTTACATTAATATCAGATTCGGTACTGTTTAAAATTGTCGTTAGTGCACAAAATTTTGTGTGATTTAATATTCCCATTCCATCGACTTCACTGACTGGGATTTTTACTATCTTTACTTCACGTGCTGGTACTAATACAGAATAATTCGGTTTAGTTGCGGACGCTTCTGATTCGTAAACAATGGGGATTGTTACATTGGGGGTAGTCAATTGTCGTGTAGTAACGTTAAAGTTAGCTTTTAATTGTCTGAGTAAATATACACCGATTAATCCATCATGTCTAGTACTGAAATTGAATAGATAGAACTTGTGAGGTTCCTCTAGTTTAAACGTTTCAAAAATTGGAATTATCATTACTTTATCGTGATAGCTAATATCATGAGCTGTTTCTATCGTGAAAGTTTCATCGTGAATGTTAATTATTTGGAAAGTACCTATCTGTAAGCACGTTCCGGATTTATTAAACTACGGGTACTTCCGGTATGGATTAAAAAGCTTGCGTTGATTTCTGGAATGTGAACGTATATGGTAGATTTGCTTTGAAAAGGTTTAAAAGAATTACGTTTGATTGGGGATTGATTGAGCCCACTGGAAATTTACATTGGGTACATTTTCAAAATTATTAGCGACTTGTTCTTGCGGAATAGACCAATCTGTGTCACTGGTGGACGGAACGTCTATTGTTTGGTGGAACAATTGGGATGATGTGTCCATGGGTTCCGGACCTAAGTTTCGCTTTTGATTCGGGTTAAAATTCCTATTTCTTTGACTTTGCTGATTGAAATTCTGCTGCGGATTTACTTGGTATTGTGGATTGAAATTCGGTTGTTGATTAGCTTGGTAAAAATTATTTTGTTGTTGATTTGGTTGTTGCTGATCATTTTTGACCATAGCGATATTGATTGTTCGGATGATTGTAGCCATAATTATTGAATCTGTTATTCGGATTCCTACCAAAATTATTACCACGATTATTCATTTGTCCGTATTGATTGTTACGGGGGTTATTGAAATTCTGTTGATTGTTCTGATTATACCCTTGATTGTTTGCGTACTGATTATTCCGAGGTGGATTGTAATTTTGACGGTACGACTGATTTTGGTAATTGTTTGGGTACCTTTGATTTTGTGAATTATTTTGTGAATTCTCCTGTCTCGCAGGGGTCACTCTGTGTATCGGCTTGTAACCATAATTATTGGGTTTATTGAACATGCTATTTCTCTGATTCTGCAAGTATTGGAAGTTTTCTTCTTCAATTACAAATGACATTGCTCTTTCAAGCGATTCTGGTTGTCTTAGCCTAATGCTATTTTGAATTTGCGACGGTAAACCACGAATGTAAGTTTTCAAACTGAGATTATCGTAATTCTGTAAATGAATCCGTCTCTCATCTGCATTTAATTCCATTGTATCAATCTTTGAAATTATTAAACTTTTCGTATCTTGACAACGCATTTCAAAATTGTAAGGCGTCTCAGTTTTCATTGGATGCAAAGCAATTAGATCCTGTACAAGACAATCTAGGTCTCTTTGATCACCAAAGTATCCTTTGCACGCGTTTTTTACTTCATTCCAAGACTGTAGTTCGATTCTTGAACCAATTAACGTTAATGCTCTGCCGGTCAATTTACCGATTATTGCTTTTAAAAGAAAATTATTTATTGGATCTAGTACATTCAAAGGATTTGCGTAAATTGCAATCAGATTTTCACAACTTTCTATGAAAACTCCTAAAGTATTGTTCCTATCATATTTTGGAATTGAGTCCAAATATAATCTTAGTAATTGATAATCAACTGCTCTTTCAGCCATTGCCATTATTGAAAGTTAAAATTATTCCTTTTTCTTAATTAAAATTATTTGAGTTGCCGTTTATTTGAGGATTGGGATTGGTACTTACAAGAAAATGATGACGTAGAAGATCATCGACATCTTTAACTTTGATTTTAATTCACTTGTGACTTTTCCACTTTTCACTTCTTAACTTTTAAACTCTTCAAATTTCTTCAAATTTCAATTTTCTGGAGGTGACGATTTTGTTCTTACCCAGGAATGGTTGGTTTGACTTCGTTGAGACGAATCGGACTGATGGGACTATGTGGGTTCCTAAATCTTCGATATTCACTCGAAAACTGCCTATTGCGAACTTGGTCAACTTCACCAATTTTTGGATACGTCAAATAAATTGTTGAAACAAACCGGGATCACAATTTTGTATACCGTTTTGACAAAATCCTACCGACTGCGCCAGTTAAGTTTGTTGGTTCGTTTAAAAAATGAAAAAGTGGTATTTCGGAAATTGAGTTGGTCTTTATTACTTAAGTTTACTACATTGAGGTTCGGCGACAACTGCCTGGTTTTCATCTAAGAAATAATACAAAGATTTGATGAAATAGTCGAATAGACAAAATGTACATATTCCGTTGAAAGCAACTTAATACTTCTTCTAGGAAGATCTATATAAATGTTTAAAACGTAAGGGGTTTCTGTGAGAATGGTGTGATAACATAACTAACTACGCGTGGCACCATCTACTGGATCATAGAAAACTCGATGTAGCGGACATCATTAGAAAAATTGAAAAATTTCAGCCTTTTAAACTTTACTAAAAATATTTTCAAAAAACCTTCTTAATTGTTGAATACCATAGTATCAGATAAGATATTTTGAATAATACATGAAAATACCACATTGTCATTAAGGGGAATGTATCCGCCTTCCCATTTTAAACGGTCAGAAGTCAGGAAAATGAGCAGGGAAATGTGCAGAGACATGTGTTGAAGTGAGAGTAAATGCATATCGTAGTTCCAAAATAACTCCAGACAGGGAAGAAAAATCTGAATTTTTCTTTCGCCATTCGATGAATAACGATAGCGACTCCGGCGCTTGATGCACTTTAAACAATTACCGTTGTAGGTTATGTAAAAAAATGTGAAATGTTTATTTCTAGTTAATAAATGGTCGTATTTGAGTTAAATGTGTTGTGAAACCTATCAAGCGCCATTCTTCAAAGATTAATATATAAGAAAACTCTTCAACTATTTTTTTAATTATGCGTAGTTTTGAGTTATTTTGGAACTAGCGAAACTCTGTATTTCGGAGTTCTCTCTCCGATACATGTAAAATCCCTCATCTCTCTCATATTCTTATTAAAATCGAAAATTTTCATCATTTTTCAAACAAGTCAGTAGCACACTGCTCAAATACTAATACTTCTTGGGTCAGCCTACGGAGGACTATAAATAAGGAGATGACTCGACGCCTAATTTCACGTAAATTTTCGTAGCCACTTTGGATTAGTTCATTAGAAGCCGCAAGTTGGCGCTGTCAGCAGTAGCGTCCTAATGTGTCAACGTTATTTCAAATATATTTTTCGTATTTTCTTCATTTTGGTGAAAATTATTCAAGTAACATTATCGTACTCCACCATACTTGACGATTTTGTACAATAATGGTTGTTTTTAGGACGAAAATGTTTATGGAAAAGCGTCGCCTTGCTTTACTTGAAAGAATAATATAACGTCATGTTTTGAAAAACGGAAAGAGGGCGATACGAGAATTTACCATTTTCCACTTGGATTAATTCCGTGTGGTGAAAACAAATGTATTTTTATGACAGGTCACTTTTTTGAAATTTTGACATGAAATTATGAAATTGATTATCGATAGAATGCACCGTTTTTGAGATAGTTGAGTTTCAATGTTTTGAGTAAGACCCTTCATGATTTATAAAAAGTATCAAATTTCCAGATATTTTAATTTTCATTGAAAAACGGCAACATTCCTATGATTCTATGATAAAAGCGGTACAAGAAAAATAATAGACAACCTGCACTTTTTCTTCAAATCATTTTTAAGGCTCAAGTTCATATGAAATGTTTTTCTTAGAATGATCTCAGGAATCACCCCCTGAAATTTTTCCGTATAGTTTTGGAATACCCTGTATACGTAACAGATTCTTCGAGGGTAAAATGTAATGCAGATTTGTAAGAGAAATTCCGATTATTGTTTTATCGATTATTTTATCAATATCATTTAATTTTATTGTGATTTTCAAGCATGATTAAAAAAAACTGGAAGTGTAAATACAAAACAAGAAATCTCAATCATGATAACCCGCTAAATAATGTTGACAGTAATCTCATGATATCAATTAAAAAACAATGTTAGATTCTCAATAAGCGCGCGTAGCGCGCTTAATTGACCTAGTCTGAATAAATTTGCAGGTATAACCCATGAATAACTGTTTTTTCTTAACTTTTTTTCGGTACCTGATTTCAAACTATATGTATGTTTATTTGACAATATTGCTAATGAATGTTGAAACTAGCGGTATTATTGAAGAATTACGAGAGCCATTGTCAAACATCTCACGAGGCAAGTGATAAAGAATCCTGGGGCCTGTTGCTGAACTCTACAATTCATTGTAATTGTAAAGGTTGCGTTCGGTATCCAGTAAATAATCCGACATTTTGACTGTCGAAGGGTGTCAAAGTTGAGATTTTTTCCTTAATTTACCTTGATAAAAACTTGATTCAGTTTCTAAACACTCTTCACATAAATGCAATGAGAAAACTGCAACAAAACTCTGAAAACTTCTCTTAATTTAATATTAATGTCGAATGACACCAATGACACTTATCCACTGACATATGCCGCCTCGAAAATGCAGGAACTTTTTTTGTCTTTGTTGTGGCAAGACGGTAAAAATAGTTTTAAATACGTCAAAATTTTACAAATCATTGTAAATTTTCTACTGTGCTCGGAAGGTGTGTAAAATCATTTCGAATCATTTAAAATTGGGTATGACTGCGTTTTATCGATGACATTTTGTCAAGAGATAGTTCACACAAGTATCCTATAACCCATTTGTTCCATATTATTCGAAAAATAGACCAATAAGTATTGGGGTTTTTCAACATTTTGATTCAATAAAAATTTATACTCAATATTTTCCAATAATGTAGATTTATTTATTGTGATCTTCACGTTTCTTTATAGTTTTCATGCGGTATATAGTTTCTAATCACATTTTCACGAGCATTTTCATCGTTCACTAGAGGCGAAACTTTCAAATTCGAGTTTCAATCGAATCCACTTGAATTAGGCTTGCACTCGGGCTTCCATGGTGCGGTTCAATTTCGTAAAAAAAGTAACTCGATACCTCAATTGGAACTGAAGATATGGCGTTGTGAATGTTGAAAAACGCAATTCTCTGTTTTTATCGAAATAAAAAAGCACTCTTTCACTGAAACAATTGTTAATCAAAGTCCAGTATGGTTCTACTTATGCCAAAGACTCAAAACGACATATTTTGGGCACGTTTTAGCTTCATTATTAGTAAAACCATTGAATAAATAGTCTTTATTCAATGGTAAAACGCCGAGCTGAGACGTCGAGCGGCTGGACTCAGCCGTCGAGCGACTCCCAGCCGCGACGGCTCCGAGTCGCGACGGCTCCGAGTCGCGACGGCTGCGAGCCGCCGTGTAGGAATGGTACCTTTAGTGTGGTTTTCGATTTCGTCCATGAGAAACCCATGTTAAACGCGGGGTGCTCTAGAGGCATTATTAATTAATATATCAATTCCAAATTTTGACACGACGTTACTGAGGGCATTTTAATCGTCTGGTCTTCCCAGATTTTTTCATTTCGTTCTGTGTAATTTTTTATTCGCGAATTTGTCCTAAAAATGCCGAAATTTTCATGCAATTCAGGCTTTGAAAGTCGATAATTTATAAAACAAATATAATTTTGAAAATGTACGCAATAACCGACGAACAAAAATGTTCAAGCCATCATTTGAGACCTTATTTAAGTAAATCGAATGAAAACTGTGGCGCCTGGCTCGTACCGCGTTTATAATTTTATCCAAATTTTATGACCAGTAGGTATTTGTCCGATCTACCGATCGACATTGTCATATGCCAAAAGTCGGCCTTTTCTGTGACATTTTGTGGCAATTCTCGTTGGATGATGAAATTTGCTGTATTCTGTTGTGAATTATGTGGCTGTGAGTGTTTTAATAAGAAAATGATTAAATTTCAAACCTTTTTTGAAGGTTTTCTTATTAAAATCAAAAAAATTCATAATTTTTCACACAAGACGGTGGTACACTGCTCAAATTAGTCAGCGTTTTCTCTTTTTTAGAAATTAATAAGCGTTAGATAATCATTAGATTCGAATTTTCCTATTTTATACATAAATTATCATAATGGTAGAGAGTACGAAGATTCGAAGAAGATAAGATGCAGATAAAAGGAAAAGGATAGAGAATTCATGGGGTGTAGGCCAGTGTATACCAGGTTACAGTCGACCAGCAATGGAATACGGTTCGTGATCTGTCTCGCTTTTTTCGAAAATCTTTTTTATGATAACTTATACGTTTCTTCACTACAACTTTTTTGGCATTGACGGAAAGAGAACAAGAATCTACATCGACTTCATTGAGAACATTATTACGTATTCAGATTGAAACAGAAAAATTTTGAACCAAAGAAAAAAAGATATACCTGTTGAAAATGACCAATTAAAACCAATAATTTTTTTTAATTGGATTTCATCGGTTTTAGCTCGGTTTTTGTCCATTGGGATACTCCAGGGTCTACTATAGTCGGCCATGGGTACTCCATTAAATACCAATCAAAATACTATTGGGCAATACCAATGCATATCAATAGAGTGTGGATTGGTGCATTTTCTGGTTCACGGACCAATAGAAAAATCGGATTCGCGCCGCGTAATTCAAAATGAATTCATATAGGTACTTAAGTACGTACTTGTGTTTACAATTCAAGGTCCAAATTGGTAACAATTTTTTTCCATACAAACTGAAAATCAAATTAGAAAAATTGGAACCAATTTTCGTTTTCTATTTGAATTATTGTGAATTATTATATCATTGAAAATCCACGCTTAAAATGTTGTTTTCTAATTTCATTGAGAAATATCCTTTTAAAACTATTGGAAAACACTTTATTACGCTTCATATTGGATATTCCCAATAAGTTTTCATTGATATTTCCAATTGGGAAATTCTTATTCATCGGCTTCCCAATTAGAACCAATATAAACAACTACTAAAACCAATATCTGAGGAAATAATCAAATATTGTTGTGATATCCCGATTCAAGTCTTGGTGGTTTATTATCGTAAATTCACGATCAAAATGATGTTTTTAATTGTATTGGGAATATCCCATTAAAACCAATTAAAAATACTTCATCACGTTGCATATTGGGCATTCCCAATGGGATCCATCAACAGTTTTAACTGGGAAATTCTTATTCATTGACTTACCAATTAAAACCAGTGAATAACCATTAAAACCAATATCATCGTGAAATTCCAACAAAGCCCAATAAAATTGTTATCGGGCTAAAACTCAATTCCAATCAAAACCTATACATATGTTCTATTAAAACCAATTTAACTGGAGTAAAATTCTAATTGGTCTTAATTGTTTCATATGGGTCATTTTCAACAGGGATAATAAAAAACAATCAAAATTAGGGCCATATTGTAGTGTTTGGATAGCTTTTCATTTATTCTATTTGGTGATTTTTAAATAAACGAAAAATAAAGAAGTTATGACGTGAGAAAACTTTTCGCTTAAGCCTGTACAGGGTGTCCCAGAAAACCCGCATGACCCGGTAATGGCGGATTCTTGACGACATTCTAAGACAAAAATGTTGAGGTGGCCATGTCGCATGAGACGGAAGATCGAGGCGCTACATAAAATAGACAATGATGGGGGTAGATTTAGTTTCGTAGATATCTCAGAAACTAGCAAAAATTTTTCGATGTGGTTTCGGCTAATTTGAAGAGAATCCACTTTTGTTGGCTCTGAATTTAAATACAGCATGGTTATAATTGAATTTGATATCTAAATTGAGTTTTGAAATGTGGTGGTTATTGCTTGTTTTTATAATCTAAAAAGCTCAAACATAAATTATCATTTCAAAGATGAATTTACATTCAGAGCCAACAAAAGAGGATTCTCTTCAAATTGGCCAAAAACGCATTGAAAAATTTTCGATACTTTTTGAGATATCTACGAAACTAAATCTACCCCCATCCTTTGTTAAGAAAATGTTTATTCCAGTTAATTTGAACAATTTCATACAATATAAGAATCTGTATTACCGACATATAGAATAAAAAGTACTTTTCACGTTTGACAGAAAAGAAACTACGTGTCTAATTTCTATAATTAAAAATCGACCAAAATCAGAGTAATCCACTTATTAAAAATCCGACAGGTTATGGGCCCAGACCACTAAGGCATACCTGGTAACTAAAAACTGTCTTTAGAAAAGACAAAGTAAAAATCGGTCAAAATATAAGTGAGGTTAGACACGTGAAAAGTGAAAGATAGAAAAGTAAAAATCTTTCGTTAAAATGGCAATGACGGCGGAAGAGTTGAATGGAGTAACGAAATTAAGAGACAAGGAAAATTTCCAGCTGTGGAAGTTTCAAATTGACATCATTTTGAAGGCACATGGGCTGTATAAAATGGTTGATGTTGGAGAGAGGCCAGGTGAAGCGGAAGCGACGGAGGCACAATTGGCGGATTGGGACCGAAATGATGCGAAGGCAAAAAGGGCAATAATATCAACGGTCAGTCAAGAAACGTTGATAAACATTTTAAATAGTAAAACGGCCAAAGAAATGTACTCTAAGCTGAAGGGGATCTACGAAGGAGACTCGGAACAGAGAAAATGTAGTTTATTGCAGGACTTCTTCAACTTCTCATTCAAGAGGGGGTCCAGTATTGCAAATCACATCAGTGAGCTACAAAATCTGGTGTTCAAATTGAAAAGTCTCAATTATAGCATCGATGATGAGATGCTGATGTCAAAAATAATATCTTCTCCACCTGAAGAGTACAAACATTTCATAAGTGCCTGGGAATCAACCAATAAGGCTAATAAAACGATAACAAATTTGCAATCAAGACTTATTAGTGAAGAGGCGAGACATTTCCCAGAGGAAGAAGAAGCTACCGCATTTGCTGCTTCAACCTCAAACAATATGCAACATATATAATGTTTTCGCTGCAATAAAATGGGACATTATAAGACTGATTGTAAGAAACCAATTCCAATTTCGAAAGTGGCGTGTGGCATTTGCAAGAAAACGAACCATGAAGAAAAAAACTGTTATTTTCGGAAGAATAGAGGAACTCGAAAAGAAGACCGACGAGATGTATCCTTTTTGGTTAACTGTAATAATAATAGTGAGTTTGTTGTAGACTCCGGTAGCTCAAAACATATGGTGAATGAGATTGATTTGTTCGAAAAAATCGTCGAAAGAAAAAGTCAAATAAAAGTTGCGAAGAAAACTCAATCGATGGTGTCCGAGGGTATCGGAAAAATCAAGACTCACAACTGCACCCTCAATGAAGTCCTATTTGTTCCTGAGCTGGGCAGTAATTTACTTTCGGTAAATGCAATCACCAAAAATGATGGGGAAGTAAAGTTTACCAAAAACTCGGTCGAAATTTTCAAAGGAAACGAAAAAGTATTAGAAGGAAGAAAAGGGGAGAATGGCCTCTATACGATAAAATTGGAAAAGGAAGAAAATGCGTTGATAACGGGAGAAAATCTCGATATTTGGCACAGACGAATGGGGCACATGTCCAGTAAAAATTTAACAAAACTGCAAGGAATGTCACTGGGAATGCCGATGGTTGGCGTACAAAAAAATTCAGATAAGTTCTGCGAAACTTGCATAACAACAAGACAAACTCGACTTCCTTTTGCAAGCGAAAGAACGCGAGCAACAAGACCTCTAGAGATTTTGCACTCGGACGTTTGCGGTCCGATTACACCTAAAACCTGGGACGATAAACGGTATTTTGTCACATTCCTGGACGACTACACTCATCAAACCATAATATTTGATGAAAGCAAAATCCGAAGTCGAAAGAATAATGAGAGAGCACATTAATAAATTAGAAGCAGAAAAAAATCTGAAAGTATCCAAGATTAGATGTGATAATGGTGGAGAATATACGACTATGTCGTTAAAAACCTGGTGTAAATCTAGAGGAATTGTTTTGGATTACACAGTTCCGTATTCACCACAACTAAATGGGAAGGCCGAACGTCTGAACCGAACGCTAATGGAAAAGGCAAGGGCTATACTCTCAGACTCTAAAATGGATCAAGAAATGTGGGGTGAAGCCGTGAGCGTATCGGCATACTTACTAAATAGAAGCCCTTCATCCACAATCCAGACGACTCCATACGAAATGTGGAATTTGAAAAAAACCCGATCTTTCAAAAATTAAAATTTTTGGATGTAACGCATACGCCAAGGTTTTAACAAACCTGAGAAAACTTGAAAATCGGAGTGAAAAACTCAAAATGGTGGGATACTCCACAAATGGATATAGACTATGGGATGAAGAAGCCAGAAAAATTTCAATTCATCGAGATGTAATATTTGATGAAAATTCTGCAGAAATCAAACTCGCATCAGAAAGACCAGACGAAAATGATGGAGAATCGGATATTGAAGAGGAGATTCCAATCTTAGTAAAAGATGAGACTGAAGAAGAAATAAAAGATGAGACTGAAGAAGAAACCGAAGATGAGACTGAAGATGAGATGGAAGATGCGATGGAAGACGTGGAAAATTCCGAGGAAACCAAAGAAAGCCCGAGAAAATCAAAGAGAAAAACACAACCTCCAAAATATCTTAAAGACAACTTCGATTTGACTCTGTGTGCATTCTTAACCTACGAGGAAGCAACAAATGGCCCGAATAAAGAAAAATGGAAAGTAGCGATAGAAGAAGAAAAGAAATCATTGGAGAGAAACAAAACTTGGAAGCTAGTGGATAAGAAGGAAGTTCAAAATAAGAGAATTCTATCGAGTAAATGGGTTTTTCGAATAAAGGAGGATGATATTTACAAAGCCAGGCTAGTGGTGAGAGGTTTCGAGCAAGAGTATGGCATCGATTACCAAGAGACCTTTAGCCCTGTCATTAATAGCAGTTCTTTGAGAGTAATCTTTGCACTAGCAGCTGTAAACAAGTGCGTAATCTATGGTTTCGATATAAAGACTGCGTTTTTGTATGGTGAGATTGATGAGGATCTCTTCATGAAGTTACCCGAAGGCTACAACGAAAATCCAAATAAAGTGTGCAAACTAAAAAAGGCTTTATATGGATTAAAGCAAGCACCTTTAAAGTGGAATGAAAAACTAAGCAACGTTCTGAAAGATTTGGGGTTGAATCCCATAAAGTCCGAAAAATGTATCTTTCAGTCTGAAAATCACGATGTAATTCTCGGAATTTATGTTGACGATGGAATTCTAATTGGGAGAAACAAAGAACGATTGGATTGCTTACTCGAAAAATTACGCCAACACTTTGAAGTAAAATCGAAACTGAATCCGAAGAGTTTTTTGGGTATGGAAATTCAATCGGACAAAGACAGCTTAAAATTGAAACAAAAAAATTACGGAATGAATGTGCTGGAAAAATTTAAAATGTTGGAAGCTAATCCAGTGTTCACTCCAATAATAATAAATAATGAAAAAGAAGTTGAATTAGATGGAACCAAATATCCCTATCGCGAGGCAGTGGGAAGTTTGCTCTATTTGGCAAATAAAACACGGCCAGATTTGTCTTATGCTGTGAGCTTCGAAAGCAGGAATCTAAATGGACCAAACATTCACGACGTGGCCTCGGTAAAGCGAACTATGCGATATCTAAAAGGTACGATTTCAGATTGTATCTGCTATAAAAATGGTTCCGATTGTGGAAAATTGGTGGCATATTCCGACGCTGATTACGCCGGAGATGTCAGTTCCCGAAGAAGCACCACAGGCTACATAATATTTTTCTGTGGCGGTCCAATAGCATGGTGCTCGAGGAAACAACCGATCGTGGCACTTTCGAGTACGGAAGCTGAGTTCATTGCAGCAGCCGATTGCGTAAAGGACTTGATGTATCTGAAAAATTTACTTGAAGAGTTGTCGAATCGAAAAATCGAAATTGTGCTTAACGTGGACAACATGAGCGCAATTAATTTAATTAAAAACGGGGTTATGAACAAAAGAAGCAAGCATATCGATGTAAGATATTTTTTTATTCACGAAAAAGTTGCTGAAGGAATACTGAAAATTCAGCACTGTCCATCCAATTTGCAACTTGCTGATTGTTTAACAAAACCTCTTACAAGGGAAAAATTTGATTTATTTCGTAACAATGTATTGTGTATGAATTAAGAAAATAATAGTATCTTTTTTTTTGAATTGGCAAAATTAAGGGAAGGTGTTGAGAAAATGTTTATTTCAGTTAATTTGAACAATTTCATACAATATAAGAATCTGTATTACCGACATATAGAATAAAAAGTACTTTTCACGTTTGACAGAAAAGAAACTACGTGTCTAATTTCTATAATTAAAAATCGACCAAAATCAGAGTAATCCACTTATTAAAAATCCGACATCCTTGTCTATCTCATGTAGCACCTAGATCTTCCGTCTCATGCGACATGGCCCCTTAATAAAATTTTGTCAAGGCCTCAACGGTTCTCAATCTTGAGGCGATTCAAGTTTAGCAAAAAAAAGTACCCCCGGATACCCGGCCCGTTGCAGGCTAGCATTATTTTATTTTCATAAGTAGGCACGACAATAATGTCAACTTTGAAAGTAATATTTGTCAGTTAGCTGTCTGTCGATATTTATTGTCATGGTTACCGTGGTTATGCTCAATAATACGTGCCCACTTATGAAATTAAAATAATTCTAGCCTACAACGGGGTACCTCTTTTGCTTGAACTTTAACCATCTCTAGAATCTAGATTGAGAACCGTTGGGGCCTCGACTAAATTTTATTAACATTTTTGTCTTAGAGCCGTTTGACACTATGCTAAAATCGGCACTAAATTTAGTACTGAAAGTGCGTACGAGTTAGTGCACGATAAAATAGAACCTGTTCTATTTTCTCGTGTCCTAACTCAAATCTGTACTGACTGTCATGCTCAAAATCCATCTTCCGCCTAATCGCCTGTTCAGCCATTTTCGGAATCAAATACCTTCACCCTTTAATTTTTTCTTACTACTCTTTCATGTAAGCGCCATCAACGTTGCAGTCACTAGCCACAATTCTTCCATTTAAATTTTTTTAGCTCCTGCTTCACCGCTGAAAACTGTACTAACTGTCACAATATTACGATATAGTGTCACACAGGAACTTTCAATATTGAACTAAATTGGGTAAGAAATCGGCGCGCCTACTGTCAGTACTAAATTTAGTCCCGAATTTAGCATAGTGTCAAACGGCTCTTAGAATGTAGTCAGGAATCCGCCATTACCGGGTCATGCGGTGATTTTGGGACACCCTGAATATGTATATGATTTTTGACAGTTATTCCAACGGTCTTGTCAAAACACGGCTAGTTTTTCCTCTATAGTATAGAGCTCTGTGAGCACTACCAATGGGAGCGCCGAGCGCGTTCATAACATTCGCTAGGTGTCGTCCTGGAAAGTGAGTGCGAGAGATACATACGAGCTAAAATGTGTAAGACGGAGGCATGACTTATCTGGGCACAACGCGCATTTCATGAACGCGTGATGCTTCTCTATGTATGCGATTAGCCTCTGTACGATTCTATGGTTGTATGGTCTGTTTCCAGTTTTCTGTTTATATTACTTGTGGTTTATGGAGTGGTGTGCACTACAGCTGTTAAACGTCCGACGAGGTAATCCATAATTCAAAGTAAAGTGAGATTATTAAAGATAATAATTACGAAGTCAAATTCACTATTCACTACCTTGTTCAACGAGGTGGTGTTTTCGTTCTCAATTTAATTGCATTTTCTTAAATAATTAACACTTCATTTGGTTAATAAGACTACCTACTTATGAATTTAATAAGGCTGAAGATGACCAGATAAGAGTTGCAACTCGTGTTTATGAATTCAACGGAGTTTATGGATTTGACTTTGGAAATAATAATTTCTGTACTGATAATCTGCTGTGAATTATTCTGTGTTGTAAGTACTAATATTATCACGTTTTCCAGGAACCCTCGTTTAACGGTTTATTTAACTTTGGCTTATGCCTTTCTGTGTTTAGGAATGCGTTGTGCCGTTTATGGTTGTAAAAGTGATAATCAGTGTAAAGACGCCCGAAAAGATGTGATGTTCTTCCGGTTTCCTCTCAACTTTAACACCTGCGGAATATGGAAGCAAAAATGTGGACGTCAAGATAACTTTATTACCAAAAATTCGAGAATATGTTCTCTTCACTTCATAAAGGAAGATTATAGACGAAATTTGAAATGTGAATTGCTGGGATACGAGCCAAAGAATCAGCGTACATTAAAGGAAGACGCCGTTCCTTCAGTTAATTTACCATCAAATGGCACGAGAACTGGAAGCTGTCTGAAACTACAAAACGCACAGCATTGCAGCGAGGCACCCTCGACTCAACGCAGTCCTTGATGATGACGATCTGAATGAACGAGACTGGGTGCCAAGTCACTAATGATGCTAATATACCGGGTGGACACGGGCGACCGGTACATAGGAAATTAACATGGGAAATCAGATTTTGCCCAATATTATCTCCTCAGGTGCACCGAGGAGAAGTACATCATCTTGTAGCAAAGATGAAAAGGAACAAAATGATACCCTATTTGATGGGGTTACACCTTTGGAAAGTGGAGGATTTTCTAAAAATAAACTTTGATTGTATCGTGCGAAATGACAAGGATACAAAGCGCCAGAATGAGTAATTAATGTTGTTGTCGAGTTGATCAGTCTACGGTTCGGAATCGGAAGGTTACGGGTTCGAATCCGCACCACTTCTTTTCCTTTTTTGGCTTTTTTTGACTTCTAAATGATTTATTAACATTTTTTTCCGCCTAGAACAATTTTTAGCAATAACTTATTGATACTCGAAGCATGAGCAAGCTAAAAAATTGGAACCAGATGATAACGACAAGACTTATTTATTTGAAGTTTCCAAAATCCATAATAATAAATCTAGCTACTTCTTTGAGTTTTTGTCCATGCTTCAAGTATCAATAAGTAATTATTGTTATAGGCGGAAAAAAATGTTGATGAATCATTTAGAAGTCAAAAAATGCCAAAAAAGGAAAAGAAGAGATGCGGATTCGAACCAGCAACCTTCTGATTCCAAACCATAGACTCACCAACTCAGCAACAGCAATAATAATTGTTATTGGCGTTTTGTATCCGTGTCATTTCGCGCGATCCAATCAAAATTTATTTTTAGAAAATCCTCCACTTTCCGAAGGTGTAACCCCATCATTTTGTTCCTTTTCATCTTTGCTACAAGATGATGTACTTCGTTTTTCCATCGGTGCACCTAGGGAGATAATATTGGGCAAAATCTGATTTCCCATGTTAATTCCCTATGTACCGGTCGCCCGTGTCCACCCGGTGTAGAGAATAATGTATTCAATGTTGAGAGGGATGTGTGGTGATGATATGCGTATTTCATTAAATTCGATTCGTCTATGAACTCGGATTGGTTCATTGTGTAATTTCAGAAATTATGTTTTCCGACGTCCACATTGTAAAGTCACTCATTTTCAATCTGTTCCATAATAAATTGGTGATTTAATTATCGCACAATTCCTTAATTTCACTGAATCTAAGCATGAAACCGATTTGAAATTGTTACAGTTATCATTTTTATCATTGATTCTTTCATGGTAATAGTTTAGTTGGTTTGAATCGTTGAATAATTGTGTGCGAACACATTTTTAGCAATTTATGGGGATTTCATTTTTATGAAAATTCAGTTTGGCAATACCATAGAGGAATAAGAGACAGAGAGTTCATGACATGGGCCGAGTTGTGACGGAAAATTTTACCTTAGAAAGTGCTCCCCTCTATTAGTATAAAAGAAATAAAAGAATACTATACTAATGTTTGAATGTTAAATATCCTGAAGACCTACTCCTGTGCGAAGCTGTCATATTGTGCACCGGCACAACATTTGTGTTTAGGGATGCATTTGGTTAGATGGTATGGTAATATTATAGGGGAGCGAGGTCGAATTCTTTTCGGGGAAAATCAGATGACATGGTTTCGAGTAGGCTATTTTATTGGGCATCTGAAATTAAAATTAACATTCACGAGAATCATTTTGGGGGTTTGAAAATAGAGCAGTTTATGCTTTACACAGTCAAAGTATAGTTATTTTTATGTCTAGGCTGCGAAATAAGTCTTAATAAGAGTACCGAGGAAATTTCTGAGGACGCTATAACCACATTTCGCAGACGAGGTATAAACAACATTTTCAGGTGAAGCGAAGCGTTTTTAATAAAAAACTTTAAAAAAACATAAGTTTTTCAACATTTGTAGATGACGGTTATACAGCGTGTTTCAGGAAGAAAGGTCCAGGTTTTCAGGATGTACTCCTCGAGTGATTTCCAACTAAATTTCTTAGTAAACATATATCCGTAAACGCCAAATAGATACAGGGTGTCACATTTAATACTCCCACTAAGTTTTTCAGATACAAGAACACCGAAATCGGTTAGATGTTTCAAACGAAAAAGAGACCCTATCATGGACCTTATTCTCGAGTTGGGCGGAACGCGTTTCGTGCGGAAGTTTCATCACTTGCGCACGAAACGCCACTTTTGGTATTCTCGAGTTCCGCACCGAACGAAATTCAGGCGGAGCGGAACTTTTCGTGCGGATCTAACATCGCATGGTACTTTTCGGGCGGATCTCGAGTTCCGCCGGAAATCGGAATCATATTTTATTGTTTTCGTATAAATAGACGGTTCATTCTAATTTTTCAATTACACATTTATATTATCTGAACTTTTAAGCATAATAAAAGGCCAATTGAAAGCTAAATGAAACTAATTGAGCTATAATTAATCATATAATGATTAACGAATTATTTTGTGAGTAGAAGAGACTTTAGTAATTCATTTGGATAGGTTGAGGGCGAATGGAAACGAAGGCGAGATGTTCAAAATTGTTCGTTTATTGGGACGTTGCGAGTTGGCAACAAGAGTCGCTGTTTCGTAATTTTTTTTTTGTAAATTCCTAACACACAAATGGTATGTTATAAATTGAAAAAACCGGGAAATGTGTTAAAAATTATTAAAAAAAATAAGCAAAACTATAGTACGGAGGGCTCAATTCCAATTCATGAAACGACCCTATTTTCCACCTGTCGTTGATTGTTTTTATGGACCAAATTTTATTATCTTACCTACTTGTAACGAAATAGACTATGATGCGCGTTTTAAAATCGTATTTATACATTACCTATTGATATTAGAAAAATACATATTATTTGAGAATTCTTTAATGGATATGCGAGTATATGAAAATGACAATAATAAAACAATTAAAATCGTGAGGAATCACGCGGATGAATAAATTCCAAATCAACCGCCGTCGGGCGCCTTTTTCATTGGTTCTAAAAAGATTTTAAGCTTCGCCATACGTTTTTTAGGCGGATCTTGAACGCAATCCCAGATTTCTCGCTTACAAATATTTTTTCAGGAAAAAGCCGAGACAGGTCGATTTTATTTTCGAGGGGGGCATACGGTTAAGGTAATTTCAATTTTGTTATGCAACCCCCTTAGTCAGGGTAGCTTCCCTTTCAATAATTTTGAATGGCACTAGGGGTCAAGTGACACTTCATTTTGAAGCTACTTTGATTCTCTTCCAAGTCATGAAAATCCGTCGATTCGTTCATAAGTTATGATATTCCAAGTTTCCTCATGCGAAGACTCGCTTTTAAAAAGAAAACAAAATTACGACGAGTTCTGCATGCTAAAATTTTTAATTTTTTAGCTTTCGAACTTGAAATAAGAAAGGTTCACATCTCCAAGCTAAAGAACTAACTTTTTTTCAAACGATAGAAATCTTGGTATTCCCTAATAAGTGGATAGGGCGGAGAGAACCGATTGAGTGACCACCCAGATGTCCAGATTTGACCTCCTTGGACTTTTTTCTTTGGAGGTCATCTAAAATCTGTTATTTACACTTCCCACCCCAAAATTTAGTCAAGCTACAACAAAGAATAACCGAACAAGTGTCAAGCGATTGGAGGACATCCATTTCAAAAAGTCAGAGATGAATTCCAAGCACTCTTATTTCATGGCCTCCAGTTCGAACATTTATTGTAAGAGATTCACTTGACCAATTCATTATTATTGTGTCAATATAGTTGCGATTTCTACCGTTCGACAAAATTTTAATTTCACAAATTCGAAGTTTCATCAACTTATTCCAAGTTACCTTTGTTAATTTCTTCCAATTAAAGTTATCCGGCAGTCAAACTTGTTGATTTTCATTGTTGTTACAATGGTAACAACAATGCTACTAAACTTAACCAGATGTAGAAATACTGACTCTGAGTGAAGAAAAACATTAAAGATTATGGGAGAACTCGTCGTAATGTTGTTTTCTTTTTAAAAGCGTGTCTTCGCGTGAGGAAACTTGGAAAATCATAACTCATGAACGAATCGACGGATTTTCAATTTTTTTTTCATGACTTTGAAGAGAATCAAAACAGCTTCAAAATGAAGTGCCACTTGACCCCTAGTGCCATTTAAAATTATTGAAAGGGCAGCTACCCTGGCTGAAGTGGTTGCACAACAAAAATCAAATTACCTTAACCGTATGTCCCCCTCGAAAATAAAATCGACTTGTCTCGGCTTTTTCCTGAAAAAATATCATTAAGCGAGAAATCTAGGGTGGGAAGTTTGAGATTGAACACCCTGTATGAGTTTAACAAAGAAATAATTCAGAACACAAAAGTGTTAAGGAACTGTGAGGAAAATTACAAAGAATTCTATTGCATTTTACGGTTTTGCCCCTACCCATGGGGCAGAACCGTACGGCGAGTGCGGCAACACCGGGTACCTATTTCATGTTATCTTTTCCGTATTTAATTCACACCATTCATATTTGAACACGTTCAAATCTTCTTCTGGTCATCCGGTGCATCCCTCTTACCCCCAATCGTTGCAGTTTTTATTGCATTTATCGAATTCAACCCAACCTTCATTTGCTGTGGTTGGGTATATTTTTCTTGGCCATAAAAGCATTGGGTCGACGTCTCAATGGGAATTCTGACTCTCTTCTTCTGAGACTAGTCACTTCTTTTTTTTTTACGTTTTACAAGAATTAACCTCAGCAATAGCCTTTTTCGTGCTTGTTTTCAACCATTTTGACGATCAGACTGCCTCTTATAGGTGAGTAACATATTGTTCTAAAGCTGTAATAACATACCCGTAACGTTCAATCGTGAAATAACCTACTCGGTACTCTATTTGGTATGTACACTAAGCGTCAATGAAATCGGGACACCTCGAGTAGCTGCGCCGATATGTAGGCAACCGATCATACACTAATTTGTGTGCTGGCGTGAACGGACTTTGGCAATGCCGACTGGATATGTTCTGACAGCTCAAAAATTTGTCAAAATATCAACCTTTTCACTTGAGTTTTATGGAAAAAATCGATTAAAAAGTGTTTATTTACAAATAATTCATGGATATACAGCGTGTATCAGGAAGAAAGGTCCAGGTTTTCAGGATGTACTCCTTGAGTGATTTCCAACAAAATTTCTTAGTAAATGTATATCCGTAAACGCCAATTAGATACAGGGTGTCACATTTAATATTTCCACCAAGTTTTTCAGATACGGGAACACCAAAATTGGTAAAATGTTTCAAACGAAAAAGATAGCCTATGATGTCAGCTTTCAGAAAAAAATTTGTCGATTCTTGTATCTTTAATAGTTCCAAGGATATCGCGATTCTGCTGCAGCTGGTCGGAGGACAAAAAACTGATATTTCAAAATTTCAACAAAATCCTCCGGGTAAAAAAGATATCTTGAATGAAGACGGTTCTAATGTTTCAACAATGTTTTTGCATAACTACTGTTTTTTCGGAAATATTGTCACTTAAGTAAGAAAATTCTGTCATTTGAAATCACTATATCCATGAAACAGTAGACGTTAGACGAAACTTGTATCGAAACAAAAGAAAGCTCTGGATTTTAGCTATCTTTTTCATCCTAGGTATTTTATTGAAATCTGAACATTTCAATTTTTCGTCCTTCGACCAGCTGCAGAAAAATCGCAATATCCGTGGAACTATTAAAGATACAAGAATCGACAAATTTTTTTCTGAAAGCTGGCATCATAGGCTCTCTCCTTCGTTAAAAACTTTTTACCGATTTTGGTTGTCATGCCTCTGGTAAACTTAGTGGGAGTATTAAATGTGACACCCTGTATCTATTTGGCGTTTACGGATATATATTTACTAAGAAATTTTGTTGGCAATCACTCAAGGAGGGCATCCTGAAAGCCTGGACCTTTCTTCCTGATACACGCTGTATTAGCGTGCTTTAGTATAATATTTGTGTCGATGAGTGCATGAGTGCTTCAACTATGATTGATGGCAAAAATTACTGTTATTCAAAAAAGCAATAGGATCCGGCAGCAACCAGATCTGAAGACACCAATATCTGCAGCCAAACAGCTTCGGCAACACATATAAGAGCAACCAAAATGTTACCATTATAAAATAAATACTACGAACAAATTTGATATTGAAATAATAACTGCTCTTTATTTTTACAATATGAGGGCATATGAGGGTGAAAAGGTGAGAGTGCCTCTATTCAGGGACCAATAGCATCGGCACTGGTAATTATTATCTATAATTTCTTATGAATTGAAAATATTTTCCTTCGATCTTCAATACATTAGTTTCATTTCAATAATCTGTGAAGAAGAAATTTTTCTGTAAGTAAATGATACGAGTTTACTTGCTTAACTTTTCTCACACGCTTGCGCAGAAATTTGAAGAGGAAGAGGCACCAAAAGAGGCTTAAAATTTCCCAGTATCTTGCAACATACACACCATAAGTATGGACTTGTGATTGAATTCTTCATATTGAACAGCACTCGTCAACACAAAGATCACTAAAATTAACTCGATTTTCCGTGAATTATTTGTAGAGAAACACATTTTACTCGATTTTTGTCACAAAACTCAAGTGAATAGTTTGACATTGAGACATATTTTTGAGATTTCAGCAAATATCCAGGCGCCTGTGGCAGAGCCCGTTCACGCCGGCACTAAAATTTGATGTATGTTTGGTTGCCTGCATCCGGCGCAGCTAATCGAGGTGTCCCGATTTCATTGACGCTTAGTGTACCATCAGGTACCCGATCTTGCACCATCACCTAAGCTCGGTTCTGCCCCACACGTACAAGATTAGTTCAATTAAAATAACAAAGGAACCCGTAACGTCTATGGTCAATCCTAGCACATGAGAACATTCAGAATAATCGCCTTATCAAATAATATGTATTGGCAAATTATCAACCATACAGGGTATACCATCCACTTATGGCATAATTTTTCCTGCCTGAACGCTCAAAGTTATCGTTCAAAGAAATTGGGAATCAGGGTATAACCACCCAGCGTGCACACGTCGTCCAATGGACGTCCATTGGACATCCAGATTCGGCTGTTTTCATCCAGGATGGTTGTGGCAACATGCCACTGCTCTAACTTCAGGCTAGTCAGCTGTCAATCAGTTTGACAGTTCTGTCTAACCTCAAAGTCCGATTTGACTTTTCGCTATCTTTCAGTTTTACCTTCACCTTTATACTTCACTTTTACAATTATTTTACCTGTTAACTAGTTTGCATATTATATACCTTTTACTTTGGTCATTCTTTATATTATGTCATAAAAATTGTTTTATAATAATATTGTATCCTTAACGATGTAATAACAAAAAAAATAAATCAACATTGAAGACTCCAACAGAAATCTTCTTAGAAAATTATTGATATTGCGGGTAAACCCCCGCAATGGTGAATGGACGAAAACGGACGTCCATTGGACGTCCAGGCCTGGACCGTTTCGGATGATCGATTTTCAAGCCGAAAACGGACGTCCATTGGACGTCCAGAAACGAGCGATTTCAGACGATCGATTTTCGGGCCGAAAACGGACGTCCATCGGACGTCCAGAAACGAGCGATTTCAGACGATCGATTTTCGGGCCGAAAACGGACGTCCATTGGACGTCCAGCTCTGGACCATTTCGGATGATCGATTTTCGGGCCGAAAACGGACGTCCATTGGACGTCCAGAAACGAGCGATTTCAGACGATCGATTTTCGGGCCGAAAACGGACTATTTCGGATGATACTTTGAAAATAAAATACTCGTATTTATCGAAATTGGTAATTATTCAATTTTTAATAAATTAATTGATTCGGCGAGTTGATAAGATTAAATGAATATACTTAATGTGATGGCGACCGACGGTTTATTTCATTATTTTGATTAATTTTTCAGTTAACCATTACATAACCCATACAAAAACTAATAAAAATACTACACCAATGTGAAATTTTTATTGAAATCTGTTGTTAAACGATTTCTGTAATTATATTAAAGTGTCAGTTTCGTTTTGTCCTCTAATTATTGTTAATCGCCTGGTAGAAGCAATAAATTAATTTTAATTCCATATATTATAGGTAAAACCAAAAAAGGGAAAAAATATTGTAAAAATTTATAATATCCATTATTTTGAAGTTTTTACGAAATCGCAAACTCTCATCCATTGCGAGCAACTTAATCTATCGTCCAGAAACGGTCCAGAAATGGTCCAGAAATGGTCCAGAGGTAGAGTTATAAGTCGCTAACGCTCGGTTAAAATCACTAACTATAAGTAGACGTTTCACTTCATCGTAGAACATGTATTTCCGTACTCAGTATAAATAATGATTCATAGTTGCGCTCCCTGAACCCCCCATGTATGATTACGAATTAAATTGAATAATTAACATTCTGTATAAAAATTATATGAATTTGATTGATATCTATGTTAAAGTGCATGTACCAATTACCTTCATAAATTATAAAAATTGATGGAAATAAATTCAATTTTACACAAAAATTATTAGTTCACAGATTATTTTGAATATTTCTCCGAATTTGGATTTTATAGCGAAATAAATTCAATCATCGTTTTATTATCAAGCATTATGGCGGGTTTGTCGGCCGTTCGTGCATGGTCCAGATATGGTCCATTTATCGTCCAGAAATGGTCCATTTATCGTCCAGAAATGGTCCATTTATGAGCCGTTATGGTCCATTCATGGTCCAGAAATGGTCCATTTATGAGCCGTTATGGTCCATTCATGGTCCAGATATGGTCTATTTATCGTCCAGTTACGGTCCGTTTTATGGTCCAGAAATGGTCCATTTTTGCTGCACCTGGACGTCCAATGGACGTCCATTGGACGTCCGGCAGCCGGTAAATGGACCATAAATGGACCATGCTATGAGCGGTCCTGGACGTCCAACCCAGCGTGCACACGTCGTCCAATGGACGTCCATTGGACGTCCAGATTCGGCTGTTTTCATCCAGGATGGTAAATGGACGAAAACGGACGTCCATTGGACGTCCAGATTCGGCTGTTTTCATCCAGGATGGTAAATGGACGAAAACGGACGTCCATTGGACGTCCAGGCCTGGACCGTTTCGGATGATCGATTTTCAAGCCGAAAACGGACGTCCATTGGACGTCCAGAAACGAGCGATTTCAGATGATCGATTTTCGGGCCGAAAACGGACGTCCATTGGACGTCCAGCTCTGGACCATTTCGGATGATCGATTTTCAAGCCGAAAACGGACGTCCATTGGACGTCCAGAAACGAGCGATTTCAGACGATCGATTTTCGGGCCGAAAACGGACTATTTCGGATGATACTTTGAAAATAAAATACTCGTATTTATCGAAATTGGTAATTATTCCATTTTTATAAATTAATTGATTCGGCGAGTTGATAAGATTAAATTAATATACTTAATGTGATGGCGACCGACGGTTTATTTTATTATTTTGATTAATTTTTCAGTTAACCATTACATAACCCATACAAAAACTAATAAAAATACTACACCAATGTGAAATTTTTATCGAAATCTGTTGTTAAACGATTTCTGTAATTATATTAAAGTGCCATTTTCGTTTTGTCCTCTAATTATTGTTAATCGCCTGGTAGAAGCAATAAATTGATTTTAATTTCATATATTATAGGTAAAACCAAAAAACGGAAAAAAATATTGTAAAAATTTATAATATTGATTATTTTGAAGTTTTTACGAAATCGCAAACTCTCATTCATTGCGAGCAACTTAATCTATCGTCCAGAAACGGTCCAGAAATGGTCCAAAAATGGTCCAGAGATAGAGTTATAAGTCGCTAACGCTCGGTTAAAATCACTAACTATAAGTAGACGTTTCACTTCATCGTAGAACATGTATTTCCGTACTCTGTATAAATAATGATTCATAGTTGCGCTCCCTGAACCCCCCATGTATGATTACGAATTAAATTGAATAATGAACATTCTGTACAAAAATTATATGAATTTGATTGATATCTATATTAAAGTGCATGTACCAATTACCTTCGTAAATTATAAAAATTGATGGAAATAAATTAATAGTTCACAGATTATTTTGCATTTCTCCGAATTTGGATTTTATAGCGAATTAAATTCAATCATCGTTTTATTATCAAGCATTATGGCGGGATTGTCGGCCGTTCGTGCATGGTCCAGATATGGTCCATTTATCGTCCAGAAATGGTCCATTTAACGTCCAGAAATGGTCCATTTATGAGCCGTTATGGTCCATTCATGGTCCAGATATGGTCCATTTATCGTCCAGTTACGGTCCGTTTTATGGTCCAGAAATGGTCCATTTTTGCTGCTATGAGCGGTCCTGGACGTCCAATGGACGTCCATTGGACGACCATGTGCACCCTGGGAATGGACGTCCATTGGACGACCGTGTGCAGCCTGAGCAGGGCTATGTCTGAAAAAATTAACAATTTTGTTTCTCGAAAAATGAAGGACTGGGACGGCAGACGTACATAATTTTCATAACAATGGTAGCATTTTGTTGATACCATTGGATGCAGAAAAATTTTCTCGATGAAATAATGAAAGCCAATTTTTTTAATTTCATTTTATTCAGCTGGTAATTATCAATTGAAATACCTCTTTTAGTCATAATTAGGTCAAATAAGCGCGCTACGTGCGCTTATTCTAAATCTAACATTATATTTTAATTGATATCATGATATTACTGTCAACATTATTTAGCGGGTTATCATGATTAAGATTTCTTGTTTTGTACAGAGACATCGAAAAAATCCTTCCTAAAGGGAGGCTATAATAATCGTTCTGTCTCATCTGAAAACTACTAAAAGGATAGAGAGAGAAAGAGAGTCATAGCCTCCCTTTATAGAGGATTTTTTTGATGTCTCCGCGTATTTACAATTCCAGTTTTTTTAAATCATGCTTGAAAATCACAATAAAATTAAATGATATTAAAAAATAATCGATAAAACGGTAATCGGAATTTTTCCTGGGTTCAATATGGAGAACACCAGTAGCGCCGATAGTAAACTTTCTCTTTGCGTTGAAATTACATAATAGATATTTATGTACAAAAGTGGCCCGACGAACGCCTGAATCATAGCGGTAGTTGTTTGTAGTCCGATTGTCCTAGAGTATTTCTGATGGTCAGTTTGGGTCATGTCCGTATATAGTCGTTCGTGTTTATTTGTATTTGCCTGTATTAGGGGTATGGTAGGATCGGTGATATTTATAAGTCTTTCAATTAATTGGTTTTAATAAGTTTTATTCGAACACACAGAAGAACCTCGATTTAAGACGGTGTCAGTAAGACTAAATAATATTTTACACACATCGAAAAAACCCCTAATGCTGAGACCGGCACGAAAAACCACTTAGAGCCGTTTGACACTATGCTAAATTCGGGACTAAATTTAGTACTGACAGTAGGCGCGCCGATTTCTTACCCAATTTAGTACAATTTTGAAAGTTCCTGTGTGACACTATATCGTGATATTGTGACAGTTAGTACAGCTTTCAGCGGTGAACCAGGGGCTAAAAGTTTTAAAATGGGAGAATTGTGGCTAATGACAGCAACGTTGATGGCGATTACATGAAAGAATAGTAAGAAAAAATTAAAGGGTGAGCGTATTTGGTCTCGAAAATGGCTGAACAGGCGATTATGCGGAAGAGGGTTTTTGAGAATGACAGTCAGTACAGATTTGAGTTAGGACACGAGAAAATAGAACAGGTTCTATTTTATCGTGCACTAACTCGTACGCACTTTTAGTACTAAATTTAGTGCCGGTTTTAGTATTGTGTCAAACGGCTCTTATACTATGTGGGGTGGTCTACAGAGTATGGTCCATTTCTTTCAGCACATTATCGATAAGATAAAGTCTTACATGGTGGAGCTTTTCGAGCTTTATAGATAACTTATAATAATTTATTATTTATTTATTTTTGTTACCATTACTAGAGGGTAAATTCCAATACTTCTCAAAAATTAATCTATTTCAATAATAAATTTCATATTTTTCATTTAAATTGTGTGAGGTAATTCTAGTGCTAAATATTTCTTATCACCTAGGGTGGACACGTTATGTCATACTTGTTATAGGATAGTCAGCCAGTAGTTTACGAACAGACTCAGCTGTCACTCACTCGAGCATGATATGGGACTGACGGCAAATTGACAGTCGACAGAACACACTTGACCGACTTGAGTCTTGACATGTGCATTATCAAATAGTTAATAAACAGCTTAATTAGTAATTATTCAGAGCATAATTATAACATGGTGTCAGGTAGTTAGTGAAAATGGCAGAAGACGAGCTAGCGAATCTGAAGCGAACGGTGAAGGAGTTGGAGACCAGGTTAAGAAGCGAAATAAGTCGGGCACCAGCATCAGCCGCAGTGCCTTTCCCGAAACCCATCGTAATAGCCGAAGGGGACATAACGGAAAACTTCAGATTCTTCAAGCGCCAATGGGACAACTACACCGTAGCGACAGGTTTGACAAATCGTACCGAACCAGAAAAGATCGCTATCTTACTTGCAGCAATCGGAGAGGATGTTTTCAAACGATACGCAAACTTTGAGATATCCGAGCAGGAAAAGCGACAGTGCAGTACATTATTGGACGCGATTGGCAGAAATCTAATCCCAATAATCAATAAAAGGTACGAGAGAGCTATCTTTAATATGGCAAAACAAGAATCGGACGAGTCGTACAGCAGCTACTTCGACCGATTGACTACGCTCATAAAGAATTGCCAATATGGACAACTGCAAGACGAAATACTGCTAGACAAGATTATCTACTCGATAAAGGACCTCGGTTTGAGAGAAACGTTATGGATGGACCGTAACATAACGCTGCAAGATGCAATTGATAAATGCAAAGGAAAAGAGTTATCGCAGCAGCAACTACAGAGCATCAAAGGCAACCAACCGGAGGTGAGAAAGATTCAGAGACGGCAGCAACCGAGAAGGTATCAGCAACAGAAACCAGCGGACAAAAACGCACAGGATGAGCGGAAATCCCAAAGCGAATGCAAATATTGTGGGTATAAGCACGAGCCTACAAGATGTCCAGCACAGGGGGTTACCTGCAGTATTTGTAAGAAAAAAGACCACTACGCACGTGTTTGTTTTTCTCGAAAGAAGAAAGTGAGGGAAATAAACGCATCATCAGACGATGAGGAGGAAGCCGACGATGTCCCGAAAGCCACCTACAAGAATAAATTCGTATTAAACATCAGAAACAAGGGAAGCGAACAGATAAATGCGAATATCGACTTTGAAGTAGGAGCGAAGATCAAAAGCGTATCTTGTCAGCTAGACACAGGGGCAACGTGCAATGTTTTGGGTTTCAATCAATATTGCAATATAGTTCAGAAGAATAATCCCGAGTTGCACCAAACCTCGTCAGTCTTGAAATGCTTCAGCGGAAGTAGCGTTAAACCTTTGGGGCGAATCACCTTGAGATGCAGGAGGAACGGCCTGAAGCATGCAATAAACTTCGAAATTGTGGATTACGATCACAAACCACTTTTGTCAGCGCAGACGTGCGAAGATCTCGAGCTAATAAAGGTGTGTAATAAGTTGGCGAAGCAAGGAAAATCCACTGAATCGATAATTGCCGAATACGACGAAGTATTCAATGGACTAGGATGTCTGGACGGTTGTGTTTCTTTGGAGATCGATCCGAATATGAGGCCTATCATACAGCAACCAAGGCGAATACCGGTGTGCATGAAGGATGAACTTCGGGAGAACATAGACGAAATGGAACGCATGGGGGTAATCAGAAAAGAAAATGACTATACAGAATGGGTGAGCAATGTTCTTTTTGTTAAGCGAAACAACAAAACACGAGTCTGTATAGACCCACTCCATTTAAATAGAGCGCTTAGACCTTGCGATTATCAGATGCCGACGATAGATGAAATCTTGCCAGAGCTATCAGGAGCGAAAGTTTTTAGCACCCTTGACGCTAAATGGGGATTTTGGCACCTGAAACTCGACAACGATAGCAGCAAGCTTACAAGTTTCTGGACGCCGTTTGGAAAGTATCGATTTCTTCGTTTACCATTCGGTGTTAGCCCAGCAATGCAGATATACCAAAAGAAGCAGCACGAAATCGTACACGGTCTAAAGGGTTGCTTAGCCATAGCCGACGATATTTTGGTATTCGGAAAAGGGGAAACGTATGAAGACGCTCTTCAGGATCACAACGTAAACCTCGAAAACTTGATGCGAAGACTGAAGCAAGCTAATTTGAGGATGAACAAAGAAAAGCTGAAATTATGCCAACGACAAGTCAAGTTTTTTGGTCATCTCATTTCCGAGGATGGAATCAGAGCGGATCCCAGCAAAACATCTGCGATAAGAGAGATGGAAAGACCGAAGAATAAAGCAGATATACTCAGATTTTTGGGTATGCTCACGTATTTGAGTAAGTACATTCCCAATCTATCCCAAAAGGCTGAACCATTGAGGAGGATTACTCATTTGGACCAGGAATTTGCATGGAACAAAGAACAGGAGGATGCCTTCGAAGAATTAAAGCGAGCGGTCACCAGTCCACCGGTGCTGAAATTTTTTGACAGAAACAAGCCTGTGAAAATCCAAACAGACGCATCATCAGAATCTGTAGGATGTACACTTCTCCAAGACGATCTTCCAGTCGCCTACGCAACGAAAACATTGACATCCACACAAAGAAAATATTGCCAGCTTGAAAAGGAAGCGACTGCAATTCTTTTTGCGTGTCAAAGATTCGATCAATACATTTGCGGCAAAACAGAAGTTGTAGTCGAGAACGACCACAAGCCACTCATTACGATTTGGCAGAAACCAATAGCTGCAGCACCGAAGCGCGTACAGAGCATTATACTTCGATTACAAAGATACAACATAAAATTAGTGTATCGAAAGGGAACCGATCTACACATTGCAGATTTCTTATCCCGAATCTCAACGATAGACGACGATGACGGTAACGAAATCGAAGTATATGAAATTCAAGAAGAGGAAACTTTAATGGAAATCGACCAGGCGAATCCACTTGAAGGTTTACAAATGCGAGACAGGACTATCGAAGAAATAAAGATCGCGACAAGAGAAGATGTAGACATGAGGCAACTTTACGACATAATCAATGTTGGCTGGCCGAATCACATAAGTAAAATTCCAGAAAGTCTGAAGATGTTTTGGAAACTACGAGATGAGTTAGTTACTTATCAGGGCCTTATCCTCAAAAGCAATCGAATCGTAATACCGCCTAGGTTGAGAAAGGATATGCTCAAGAGACTTCATTCGAGCCACTTAGGAATTGAGAATACCACGAAGTTGGCAAAGGAAACGATTTTTTGGCCAAACATCACTTCCCACATAAGAGACTTGGTAGAAAATTGTTCGATTTGTCTGAAATATTCTAGAAATCAGCGCAATCCGCCTATGCTGACGCATGAGATTCCCGAGTATCCTTACCAGAGAGTTTCAATGGACGTGTTCGAGATACGTTCGTTCGACCTCGAAATATACGGCAAAGTGAGGAAATTCCTCGTAACAGTCGATCAATATTCCGATTTTTTCGAGATTGATGAGATAAAATCAGTCACTTCTGAGGATACAATCAACATATGCAAAAGAAACTTCAGCAGATACGGAATTCCAGTTACCGTTATTACCGACGGTGGAACCAATTTTTCGAGCGAGAAATTTAATCGTTTTGCAGAAGAATGGAACTTCCAGCACGTAGCTTCAAGTCCTCATCACCAACAGGGAAACGGAAAAGCCGAATCAGCCGTGAAAATTGCGAAAACTTTGATTAAGAAGAGTGTAGAAGCAAACACCGACTTATACAAAATGCTTCTCACATGGAGGAATACGCCAAATAAAATGGACTCCAGCCCAGCCCAAAGAATGTTCGCAAGACGACTTAGATGCGATATTCCAACAATTGATAAACAGCTCAAACCCAGAGTAATCGAGAACGTTCCGGAGAACATACAGAATCAAAGAGATCGAGCCAAGCATTACTTTGACAAGAAGTCGCAGAATATCGTTACTCCAAATCCCAACGATAAGGTTCTTTTCAAGAAAACTCCCAATGACAACACTTGGACTCCAGGTATCGTCGACAAGAAAGTAGACGAGCGAACTTTCGATATTGAGCACGAAGGTCGAAAGTATCGAAGAAGTCTGGTGTTCATAAAGAAAGGTAGTGAAGATACCGAGCCATCGAAAGCGACCGAGATTAGCCAGGATGAAGAATCTTTGGACTATAACATCGATCCAGGACCTCAGGCAAAACTAGCAAGTCCTTCGAGAGCCGAAAGGGCGCAACGCCCAGTACGAGCCAGAAACCCGCCGATACGTTTGAGGGATTACGAAACGTAGAGAGGGAAAACATCGTTTCACGGATATTTAATCAAAAATTCTTTGCGTTAGTTTTTTCAGAATTTATTGTATTATTTAGAGCTAATCTTTTGTAAGTCGAGGGGATGTTATAGGATAGTCAGCCAGTAGTTTACGAACAGACTCAGCTGTCACTCACTCGAGCATGATATGGGACTGACGGCAAATTGACAGTCGACAGAACACACTTGACCGACTTGAGTCTTGACATGTGCATTATCAAATAGTTAATAAACAGCTTAATTAGTAATTATTCAGAGCATAATTATAACAATACTACAAAAACGTATGTTAACAATGGTTCAACATTTGTTGCGATGGATTGGGGAAAACCCCAGGTAAAAACCCAATCAAACCATAATCTGATTGTCAGTCAACATTCAAATACATAAACTATATCTTTTACTACAGATACTTAATTATTGATTATGATTACTAGATAGTAGAACCATCAGATACTTCCTAATTAATCTACTTAGGTTAATCATGAGAACAAAACAAAATAAAAATTATAGATATGACAGACAGAATTATTCCATCAAACCAAGTTGGAACCGGATCTTCTGGAACCTCGGAGCCGGAAGTAGCTTGGTAAAGGCGTCCGCTAGTTGTTCACCTGTCGGAATATATTCCAAAATTATTATTTTGTCATCTATTTGTTCTCTAGTAAAATGGTACTTTATATCAATATGTTTAGCGCGTTTATGAGCGGTTGGATTATTAGCTATTGCAATACAACCGTTGTTGTCCTCAAAAATTACAATTGGTTTCGAGAATTCTAATTTAATACTAGTTATTAACGATCTCAGCCATAGAGCTTCTCTAACCCCTTCGAAAAGAGCCATGTACTCAGCTTCCGTAGATGAAGCTGCGACTGAATTTTGACGTCTAGTATTCCAGCATATGGTGTTATACTCAAATAGTTTAAACAAGTACCCCGTCGTACTTTTCCTATCATTCTCGTTACTGCCCCAATCGGAGTCAACGAAACCAATTAGTATATCCTTATACTCGCGCTTTTTAAAAATTAATTTAAGCTCAATAGTACCTTTTATGTATCTCAGTACTCGTTTTAAACACTGCCAAAGTTCTGTATTATTTTTACTTTGATATCTACTTAGCAAATTAATAGCGGTGCATAAATCTGGCCGTGTGCACAACATTGCGTACATCAAGCAACCGATAAGATTTCTGCACGGAGCTTCAGAACTTTCATCAGAGTTTAAAGCGTCGTAATCCAACTTCATTGGAAGTGGAGTACTGATCGGTTTGCAATCACTCATGTTGAATTTATTCAGAACTGATTTCAAGTACGTACTTTGATCTATTGAAATTTCATTTTTTTTTCTTTCAACTTTGATGCTAAAAAGAGATTTATATCGTTCAAGTCGACCATGCAAAATTGTTGCTTCAAGTACTGTTTAAAGCTCGACATTGTGGATTCACTTGCTGTGGCAATCAAAATATTATCCACATATAAAACGACATAAATATTTTTGATATGACCTCTGTCTAAGAAATATAGACAACGGTCAACAGAAGAATTTTGAAAATCATGTTGTTTTAATGTTTCATCGAATCGTTCGAACCAACACCTCGCGGATTGTTTTAAGCCATATAATGATTTATTTAATTTGCAAACCAACTTATAGTTTTTGACTCTTAAACCTTAAGGTACCCGCACGCAAATTTCTTCTTTTAAAACGCCATTTAAAAATGAGGTTTTAACATCCATTTGATGAATTAGAAGATCAAATTGATTGGCAAAAGCTAAAAGAAATCTAAATGTTGTAACAGTTGCCACTAAATATTACTTATATTCTCTTTTATATGGACGAATAAGTATAAGTTAGAAAAAGAGAGTATCTTTGACTTGTCATGCTGACCGGAAAGACGGATTTTGATTCATTCCATTTCTGGCCTTCATTTAGCAAACAGTAATGTAACTTTTCGACTTGTTTTTTTTTATTTAAGATTATTATTTTTCCAAATTGCCTAAATTTAACCAATTTAAAACATTTTCTAAAATTTATTGATATTAAATCTTCGGTGACTGTGACATCGGCGCCTTTTACACGTACCTGGTAAGTTTATACTTTTGTATGTCCGTATTATTATTAATATAATAAACAAATAAACTGGTTAGTTGGAAGCTGTTATTTGGGGAAAACCTTTCATTTACCTTAACCAGGCTCAAGCGAACTCACATAATCTACTAAATTGTATAATGAAAATTCGACTTTCATTACACTGGTGGCAGCGGTGGGATAGCCTTGAGATTTTTGGTTGAGGAATTTTATTTGAGGATTTTCCTTTTTATAAGAGAGGTATAACGAGAAATAGTGAATATGGCCGAGGGTAGCGGAAATAATGATTTACAAGATATTATTAACCATTTGCAACAGTTAGCCCTTCAACCGGTAACTTTAGGCATTGTAGCTGCCACGGTAAATGGGTACAACGGTAGGGATAATTCCAAGTATTACTTTGAAAAAATTGAACAAAGGGCGCAACTAGATAATTGGACTGAAGAGAATACTCTTAGAATAATTCAATATCGATTGACTGGGGATGCACTTAAGTATTTTAAATCGGATCCAGAGCTAGCGGAGCTTAATTACGAAGATTTTAAAAATAAAAGCATTGCGAAGTTTTCTAAGACCCAAATTCCGGGGGAAAACTTGTTTCAATTGAATGAATGTTACCAAAAACACGACGAATCCGTGTCTAATTTTGTGACACGCTTAAATATTCTGGGAAACAAAATCCTAGAAGACCATAGGGACGCTATCCCCGAAAATGGACTGGAAGGGGTGAAACTAAAATGTAAGCAGTTGGTCTTGAATCAATTTAGAACGGGACTGAAAAAAGGAATACAAAAAGATATAAGTACGCTTTTAATGATTGACGATCGAACGCGCGGAAGAAATCGCTCGAAAAGCCGAGTTGAGTTTGGAATTATTTAAAAATCGTGGACATTTTAACCCTGTTTTGAGTATTGATCAGCAAAATCATACCGTTCGATATCCTGATGGAAATAATCGCCATAATAATCACGCTTCACGCGGTAATGCGCAACCTAGAAATTTTGGACAATACAATAATAGAAATTCAGGAGGGTTTGGTCATAACAATAACAATCCAAATAATAATTTTTCTGTAAACGACCGACGCGGTTTCCATAATCAATTGTCATATAATAACCATCAACGAGGTAGTACCAGATTTCAGCCAGCTGAAGATAATACGCGCCGGAATAACTCGACTTATCAGAACTATGGGAGGAATAATAAATACCGTTCCCATGGGAACTATGAGGAACAAAACGGTGCTAATTCACAGGAAAATAACCACAGGAATAACCCTAATAATTCAGTACCGACGTTTTTAAACGCTTCGCGCCCTTCGGAACGTCCCCAGGTCGGGAGGGCTTTCAACAATCGCGACAATCAATAAAGGATCATATAAGTTCTACCAATCATTCGAATATTTCTACTACTAATACTGGAAAAATGAAAGTAATTCTGCTGAAAATTCAATCTTACCGTTGCCTAAAATTTATCTAAATCATTTTTATACCAAAGAAATTAACAATACCCCCCGATTCGTGGATTTATTATTAAATGGTAAACTGTCGGAATTGTATATTGATACTGGGGCAGCAGTTTCTATTATAAAATATAAAAATTTGCCGAAAAATGCTCGTATTAATAAAAAAGTTGTTTGCCATTTAATCGGTATTTTAGGTCAAGCGTGTACCGTACACGGATCCGTAACTCTAATGATTTCTAGACAACCAAATTCACCAATGTTTCCATTCGAATTCGTAGTTGGGCCAGATGAGTGAAATTTTGAGGGGGATGCAGTAATTGGACGAGATTTATTATGTTGCATTGGCGCCGTATTAGATTACCGTTTTAACAGACTTATTATTGGAAATGAAGAAATGCATATTCGAAGAACAAACGAATTCACAACTAATGAAACGATGGATCTCTTAGACGCGATTTGTAGTAATAATGGGGAAAAACTTGAAGAAAGCGATGAGAAAGTTATTGATGTTGTTAATGACTGTGAGATAGGAATAAGTAGAGTGCACGAAAATGGTAAAGAGTTGAGGAAAATCCCATCACGGTAGAGCCGGGGAATGGGAAAAATATAAGGTTACTAAAAATTCCAGATAACGCTGGAAAAAATATACCAAATAAGGGGAAAGCTAACAACGCTTTTGAATAAAACAAAAAAGTGGAAGCGAGGAACGCAAATAATAATTTCGAGTTGAGTAAAAAGATCGAAATAAATGAAGGAATAAAAACCGACGAATCTCCGTGTAAGAAAGATACAGCCAGAAGGTCTTATAAAAGTTATATAAAACCGCACGATAACAAGAACAAAATAAAGCCTAGTGGGAACTTGGATACAAAACTAGACAATAGTTTAGTCAGTAGTAATATTAAACGCTACTACGATAACTCTGCTAGTGTACCTTCCCTAACTTTGAAAGAAAAGCGCTAAATGATACGGAATCCGAATCATCTTACGGACGGTCCGTGTAGTATGATTACCGTTAATAATAACCCACCGATAATTCCTGAAAATGAAGAGAAAAATAGCGAACTGTTGCTAGTATCGATGGAAGATTACCTTATTCCGGAAAAATGTCAAACTGAAATTTTTTGTAAAGTAAAGAATCAAAGCCAAAAAGAACATGAAAACAACCCAATATTCAATTCAGAATTTAAAACAGCAGTTCTGATAGAACCATGGGGAAATCTACCGAAAGGCTTATCAATGGCTTTTACTTTTACTGATAAATCTAAGAAAATCAAATTGAGAATTTTAAATACAAATCCATACTCCATAAAATTAACTAAAAATACGGTAGTAGGTGTAATGAGAGAAGATGTTGAAGAATTGGGTAGTTGGGATTTACCAAAAACCACTCTTCCAAAGTATAATATTTCTCATATATCTTTAGAAGATGACAATTTTATAAGCGAATTTGATTTATCACACTTGGATGAACCTACTTATCACTTGGTTCGTGAATTTATTTTAAAATGTGAAATCTTATTTTGTAAAGATGACGAACCCCTGACTAGCGTACACGATGTTAAACATAAAATTGTTTTGGAACCAAATACTAAACCAATTGTTAAACGTCCTTACCGAATTCCATTCGCGGATCGAGAAATTTTAAGAAAAGAATTGGATAGATTATCAAATGCGGGTGTTATTGAATATTCGACTTCTGAATGGGCTGCTCCGATTGTTCTAGTAAAGAAAATGTTACCTGACGGTCAAATGAAAATTCGGTTGTGTATAGACTATAAAAGATTAAATTCAGGAACGAAAAGAGATTATTACCCTCTTCCTGTTATTAACGGAGTTTTTGAAATGTTTGGACATTCAGTTTGGTTTAGCACTATTGACGTTACCAATGCGTATCATCAAATTGAAATGGATAAAAACGATAAAGAAAAAACGGCCTTTGTAACTATGGAAGGAAAATATCAATATACGCGTATGTCATTTGGATTAACTAATAGCCCATCTACATTTCAAAGATTTATGGATATTACTATGACTGGATTAAAATCTTTTTCACTTGTGTATTTGGATGATATAATTGTGCAACATCTTGACCAAATTTTTACGAGATTGCTAAATGCGAATATTAAGTTAAAAGCAAGTAAATGTAGCTTTTTTACGGATCAAGTGCAGTATCTAGGACACATCATTTCTAAAGATGGAATTAAACCAAACTTGAAAACATTAGAAGCAAGTAAAAAATTTCCTCTACTGCGAAATGTAACGGAAATTCGTAGCTTTCTTGGTCTAGCGGGTTGGTATAGAAGGTTCATTAAGAATTTTTCGAATATAGCTTTACCATTAACTAAATTAACTCAAAAAATATCCCATTTAAAATCAATGATGAAGTAATAGATGCTATGGAAAAGCTAAAAGATGCAGTTACTTCTGAATCTGTTTTGATACACCCGGATTTTAGATATTGAGTACCGATGCCAGCTCTACTGGAGTAGGTGCTATACTTAGTCAAGTTAGAGGTGGATTTGAAAAACCAATCGCATTCGTTAGTAAAAAACTAAATAAAGCACAAATGAATTATTCGGCCACTGAACTAGAACTATATGCTATTATATTTGGAATTCAACAATTTAGATGTTTTCTAGAAGGAAGACCATTTACTCTTATAACAGATCACCGTCCTTTGAAGTGGTTGCTTACGTTAAAAGATCAAAATTTGAGATTGACACGTTGGGCTTTAGAGTTAGAACAGTATGATTTTGAAATTATACATCGTCTAGAAAAAGCACATTCTAATGTAGATGCTCTAAGTAGAATACATTCTGAAAATAAACAACTATTTTCTCATTTTATGGAAAAGGTAAAATATGGAAAAATAGAAAACAAAAATGTACTACTTCTAAATCATAAATCTATTTTTGACTCCTGAAAATTACGCCCTAGCTCAGTGTATCTAAGGATTTTCATGTCTAGTGGAATGGCTAGAACATTTAGAGAAACCTTTGGAATGGTAAATGAGCTACTATCACAAGAAAAGGATGTGGGCGAAGTAGCCACCTTGAAATTTCCTGAAAGAAACATTTACTATATGATAACTAAAAGTCAGTATTTTCACAAACCAACTTATAATAGATATTTATGTACCTAGGTTATTACTGTAGGGAATATTTTGGGGAGGCTTTGAGTTATGTCGTAATCACTAGAGGAATGATTCATTGTTGTAATCATTATTGTAATGAAACAAAGTTGTTGATATTGTTATCTGACAGTAAAAGTCCAACAGCTGGCGGTTGGGGTTCCAGTTTCTGCGGTCGGCGTTTTAGTGGTGAGTTTGATCACTGAGTAAACTCTTAGTTCTATCTTGTAGCTCTTCAAGTTGTGTAGTACTAGATATGCTTTTATTAGGCGGGCATTAAGACTGTTCTGGAGTAGCGGAGCTGGGTAATGCCAGGGGCGTAGACTGCGGGCAGGACATGTTGAGGGGCCATTGCACGTCCGAGTCTGCACTGCCTGCTATCAGGGGCCTGTTCCTCAGCTTTACTAAGATTAGTAAAGTAAACGGCACGCACATGCATTAAATGAACGCGCACCTTACAATTGTAAAGTTGCGCGTTCATTTGATTCATGTGCGCGCCGTTTACTTTACTAATCTTAGTAAAGCTGGGGAACTGGGCCCTGGTATGACTCTTGTTGGCTGATTAGTATGGCGGAGGACGTTTCGTCCATTGCACTCCGGTACTAATGTGGAATGTAGAGTCGGGTGGTAGCTCATTGATGGTTGTTCAGTTGCCCATGTAAATAGAATAACCTTAACGTAGTACTCCCCTATTAGTGGACTAGAGTTGCTCAGGGATGTTTTCTCATTACAGAGCGGATCTACAGATCATCACAACAAGTCTTCACTCTCTCTACGCTCGTTCGCCATCATCTTGATATTATTATAAATAATAATGTAACATCAAATTGTAAGAATAAAATATATCTTACAAAATTCAGGAGTGGGATGAATCCAAAGTCCCCAATTTAATAATCACAAATTTAATTTAACAAGAGAAGAGAGAGTTGAGAGAAGGATTGTTGTTCTGATGTTCTGAGGAATTTTGTGGGAAATTTAAGAAAAAGAAATTAAGAAAATTTTCACATTAAACTGATGATTATTTAATAAAAAGATAAAATGAGTTAACAATACAATTTAATTTTCTTAATAATAAATAGAGCGTTGATTTTTGTTTGGTATGAAAGATAGGTAAGTTCAGTTTCGGAAACTTATACCAAATAAATCAACAGGAAAATGTCTGTGAGACAGAAGAAAAAGCAGCGACTCGAGGAGATGGACAGAATCGAGGGGTTTGCGGAAAATAATGCTTCTTCTTGCCAATCGGTTGATTCCGTAGAACGTCTTGCCGATATTCTTGCTGATTTCGTGAAAAACACCAAAACGACTTCGTCAGTTACAAAAGGAGATGCTATTTCAATTTTTAATCCGGCAAATCGTGAACAAGATTCGATCAAATGGTGTAAGAAAATTGATGAATTGAAAGAACTCTACAGCTGGTCAGAAGAGAATACCATTTATTTCGCGATAAACAAATTGGAGGGTTTGGCTTTGGTTTGGTATAGAAGTCTGCAGAGTGTAAAATTTACTTGGGAAGAATGGAAGGAAAAACTGATGACAGCTTTTCCACCTCAACGAGATCATCACGAAATTTTGACTGAAATGATGGCTCGTGAGAAACAACTTAACGAGAGTTATTTAAGATATTATTATGAAAAGTTGGCACTTGTGAATCAATGTAAGATTGAAGGAGCAGATGCTGTCTCTTGTATTATTGGTGGTATAAGGGATCCTATTGTTCACTCGGGGGCCAAAGCCGGAAATCACATGACTCCGGAATCTCTCTTCACTTATCTTGGTTCATTGAATGGTTTTAGTCAAAATTGCGAAATGAAAACTGGTCACGAGAGGAAAAACTTTCGTTATAGTCGAGACACGTTTAAAAATGACCTAGCATCGAAAATTTGCTTTTTATGTAATAAGCCCGGACATTTAGCTAGATTTTGCAAAGATGTAGGATCAGATCAGTCTCAACGATGTAATTTCTGCAGGAAAACTGGACATCTGGAAGATAAATGCTTCAAGAAAAGAGGGCGCAATTCTGAAAAAAAGATGGCATGACTAGGTCAAGAAGGCAACGATAATAGTAATAGAAAATTTTATAAAGAATTAATTATTAATGGAAAATTTCGATCAATGGGATACGTAGATTTCGGTTGTTCTTGTACAGCGATTAAATTAACTGAAGTAGAAAAATTTGGATTGAGTTATGATAGAAAAAATTGCTTAATTTTATCTGGATATGGAGAAGGAAAAGTGAAAACTCTGGGAATGGTGAAATTGGAGATCGAATTGGACAAAATTAAGAAAGAAATTGAGGTAGTGGTGGTTCCAGAAAATGTACAAGATGTTCCAGTATTAATTGGTAGAACTTTTACGGAAGATCAGAATATAATTGTTATCAAAGATGATAAAAACGTGAAATTTCTTCGTAAGGAAAATCAGAATCAAAATAAAAAGGAAGTAACGAAAAAGATTTTATTGCGAGTCCAGAGGAATTGCTGCGCGTTACCAAATAGTTTGGTTCATATTCCTGTAATGATAGAAAATTATGAAGGTGATATCTACATTGAAGCTAGTTTTCGGTTGAAAGAAGGGAAGGAAGGATGTATTCCTCGAACGATTTTTAATATCAAAAAAGGGATTGATGTCAAGATACCGTACATTAATTTGTCAGATTCTTTTGTAACTTTTGAAGAGGGAGAACTATTAGCTCGAGCTTCCCCGTGTGAAGAATATGAAGAACCACAAGCTACTGCCACAGAAAAAATTTTGAAAATTTCTCATCAGCAATTAGGAAAATTACCAATCGATCAAATTAAAATTGGACCAGTCAACGAGCAGCAGAAACAACAATTGATAGACCTTCTAAATGAATATAGAGATTGTTTTGCACAATGTACTGAAGAGTTGGGATGTGCTAAATCATCCGAAATGAAAATTCAATTGAATCAAGAAAAACCATTTATTTATCGTCCTTACAGAATGTCTAAGATGGAACAAGAAGTCGTTGTGGAAATGGTAGGAGATTTACTTAAAACTGGAATAATTCGTGAGAGCGATTCAGATTTTGCTTCACCTGTTTTATTGGTAAAGAAGGCTAATGGTGAATATAGAATGTGTGTGGACTATAGAAAATTAAATTCGTTAACAATCGGGGATAGTTATCCACTACCAAGAATCGATGACCAGATAGACCGTTTACGAGGGGGCATTTATTTCACTAGTTTGGATTTACGTTCGGGTTATTATCAGATGTCCATGGCCGAAGAATCGAAACATTATACGGCTTTTGTTACTCCATCGGGTCAATTTGAATTCAACAGAATGCCTTTTGGTCTTAAAAATGCGCCGAGAGTTTTTCAAAGATTTATGAACAAGACATTGAAAAATATAAGTGATATAGCTGCGGTTTATTTGGATGATATTTTGTTACATGCATCTAATGTAGAAGATTCTTTCAAAGGACTCCGAAGAGTTATGGAAATTTTCCGTTCGGAAGGACTCACACTAAATTTGAAGAAATGTTCGTTTTTGATGACGACGGTTAAGTTTTTGGGATATGAAATTGGAAATGGAAAAGTTAAACCTGGCGAGGGGAAGAGTAAGGCGATTGAGGAATTTCCGACTCCGAAAAGTGTACACAACGTTCGTCAATTTTTAGGATTGACTGGCTATTTTCGACATTTTGTTAAAGACTATGCGTTCATAGTTAAACCTCTTACGATTTTGACGAAGAAAAATGTTACATGGACTTGGTCGTCTGCTCATGAAGAGGCTTTCCAAAAGTTGAAGAAAATTCTCATTGAGAGACCAGTGTTGGCTTTGTACGATCCCGAGGCGATCACGGAAGTTCATACTGATGCTAGTATGCATGGGGTTGCTGGAATTCTTCTTCAAAAATGTGGTGATAATCGGTTACACCCGGTGGCATATTTCAGTAGGCAAACGAATGATGCAGAACAGAAATATCACTCTTATGAACTTGAAACTCTTGCGGTGGTAGAAAGTTTGAAGAAATTTAGGGTTTACTTACTCGGAATCCCATTCACCATAATTACTGATTGTAACGCTTTGAAATTAAGCAATGAGAAGAAACAACTTTTGCCGCGAATTGCTCGTTGGTGGCTCCAATTGCAAGAATTCAATTTTGAAATCAAATATCGACCTGGAGATAGAATGAAACATGTGGATGCTTGTAGTAGAAATCCAATAGAAGAGGAAAATATTTCGGAAAGCGAAAATTATTTTCCGATGTTGAAGATAACAGCGATGGACTGGGTTTTGTCTGGGCAATTCACGGATAATAATATCAAAGAAATTCATGAAATTCTTCGCCGAAAGCCAGTTACTACTTTCGAGACACAGATTTATCAAAATTATCTTTTAAAGGATGATCGAGTATATAAGAAGACCAAGAATGGCATTTTATGGGTAGTTCCAAAAGGGATGCGAAATCAAATTTTGAAGGCGGCACATGATGATATGGGGCATTTTGCTGTGGAAAAAACATTGAGAAGATTAAATGAAAATTATTGGTTCCCGAAGATGCGAAATTATGTCGAGAGATACATTTCCTGTTGTATAAAGTGTTTGTATAATAAGAGACACTCTGGGAAAAAAGAGGGATTTCTACATTCTATAACGAAAATTGGACAACCCTTTGGGATGGTTCATGTAGATCACTTGGGTCCTTTCCCGAAGTGTCGGAGAGGCAATTGCTACTTGATTGTTTTGATAGACGGTTTTACTAAATTTGCATTCTTGAAAGCTGTGAAATCTACAAAAACGAAATTTATCTTGGAATATTTTGGAGATCTCTTCGCAACTTATGGCGCACCTAAAGTTTTAATTTCGGATCAGGCGAGTTGTTTTACTTCGCATGCGTTCAAGGATTTTTGCATGATTAACAACATTAAGAATATTTTAAATGCAGTGGCTACGCCAAGAGCTAATGGTCAAGTGGAGCGGTTAAATAGGACTATTCTGTCGGCCCTATTAACGTCTGTGCTTGAGGAAGATCTTTGGGACGAACAAGTTAGAAAAATACAATTCGCGATTAACAATGTGGTTAATAAGTCTACAAAGCGGACTCCGAGTCATTTATTCTTTGGTTATACGCCGAGAGGCGGGAGTGATTTAATTCTTTTGGATGAGATTAAACAAGTTGCCGGTGTTATTCAGGATTTGACTAAAATTCGTGAAGAAGCCTTAAAGGAAATTCGAGAAGCTCAAAATCGACAAAAAGAAATTTTTGATAAGAAAAGGAAACCTGCTCATAGATATTTAGAGGGAGATTTAGTGTTGATTGAGAAGAAAGAATTATCGAAATTGACTTGTGGAAAACTTTTGACGCCGTATATGGGACCGATGGTAGTGAAAAAGGTGTTGCCGAATGATCGGTATTTAATTCAAAATTTAACAGGGAGTTCTGAACGAAATAGGAAAGTTCGTTACGAAAATGTTATTGCTGTCGATCATTTGAAACCTTGGGTCAGTCCTCGGGAGCTTTCAGACTCTTCGAGTGATTCAAATTAAGGTAATAGGTTTATTTATTGTTTTCTATTAATAGTTATTGTTAACTCGTTTTATTTGAATTGAGATTGTGAAAAGTTGGAAAATTAATTATTGGGGAATAAATGTTTATTGTTTGAAATAAGGGTCTACTAAGTGTTGGCTACTGGTGTCGGTTTGGTTTGGTGACCCCTCGGGGCGAGGTGTTTTCAGGATGGCCGAACTGTAGGGAATATTTTGGGGAGGCTTTGAGTTATGTCGTAATCACTAGAGGAATGATTCATTGTTGTAATCATTATTGTAATGAAACAAAGTTGTTGATATTGTTATCTGACAGTAAAAGTCCAACAGCTGGCGGTTGGGGTTCCAGTTTCTGCGGTCGGCGTTTTAGTGGTGAGTTTGATCACTGAGTAAACTCTTAGTTCTATCTTGTAGCTCTTCAAGTTGTGTAGTACTAGATATGCTTTTATTAGGCGGGCATTAAGACTGTTCTGGGGTAGCGGAGCTGGGTAATGCCAGGGGCGTAGACTGCGGGCAGGACATGTTGAGGGGCCATTGCACGTCCGAGTCTGCACTGCCTGTTATCTGGTATGACTCTTGTTGGCTGATTATTTATTTATTACTTAGATGTTTATGCCCTCCGAGGGCGACGAGATTACAGGCCCCCGAGGGCTTGTAAGTCGCCCGAGGACATCATAGACGAGATGCAGTCGGTCTCTTTCCATCTGCGTGGAGTTTCTTTGAATTTTTTCGAAGCCGCTAGCGAGAGCTCTTTCTTGGTCCAATTAAACTTGAGAAGAGTTTGAATATTCTTCGCTTAGTCTGTTCACTAGCCATTGCGAAATCGGAGAGACAGTAAAAAAGGCGAGTAAAGTGATGGGGAGCGTATGGGGAATTGGAGAAAGGGTTGTTCAATTAAGATGTCCGCTCGAATTTTCTGCCAAACTACCAACACGAGAAAAAAATAAATCACAAGGAAATGTAGCCTGAAGTCTTGGCTTCAAAATGACCTCTAACTGAATTTTCTACGTCTTTTAGTTTTTTAATTACAGTGAACTAATTGGAGCAAAACATGGTCGATTGAAAATTTTTGATCTATAATCGCAAACTCTGCAAACTCGTGAGTTTGAATTTGGCAAAAATTTATTTTTCAAGCTTATATTTCTTTGAATTTTCTCCTATGTATTTTGTGAATCGAAATCGAGATAAATAACTCTACAAGAGGGCACATACCACCAAGAATGTTCACCACCATTTTCGAGCCGGTATATGAAGTCGAAAGTTTCTTGCACCGACTTTTAACGTGAGTTAAAATCTAATATATCGAAACGCAGTTGAAACGTTCCAAATTAATCAATGCGACTTTGGCAGTCATAATAACAATTGAAACAATTGAACAAAGTTGAATTTTCTTAACATGAAAACATATCTTTTTGTAACCCTAATTCAACATTTTGAATCACTGTGCGTCACGAGTAAGTTCATTGAGTACAGCTGGGCGTTCCGCTGCATTCCTGACGAATCTTTAATAAAAATTCACAATTCACAAAAAGCGACGAAGCCCAGAAATCGTACCAGGCAGAGAAAACCGTTAAATTGCATCGACTTTTTTAGGAAGAGGTTTCGTACCAAATGCAGAAATTAAATACCCAAGATATTTCACCTCAGCGACACCAAAAACCGACTTAGAGGGATTGATAACTAATCCAAAATCTCTAAAACGCTGAGAGACAATCCGAAGATGACAAAGATGTTGTTCAGGAGAGCTCGAAGCCACAAGAATGTCATCGATGTACACATAGACGAAATCCAAACCTTTTTAGACGATATTGATGAATCTTTAGAAGGTCTGTGCTGCATTCTGAAGACCAAATAGCATAGTGACAAACTCAAATAGACCAAAGGGAGTGATCACAGCCGTCGTCTTTTTCTTGACATCTTCTTCAGCAACCGGAATTTGCTGATATGAACGTATGGGTAGATTTTTATTTGGTGGCGGAAAGCCGGTCAGATGGGCGGGAACAGTGAGCTGCAATCGTGAATGTGCGCAGCGGTTTGGGTTGGCTCGGCTCCGTGACGAACAGTGCCGTAGTTATTGGGTAAAATAAGGGGAACAAATTTCCATTAATAAAACTCGGACGGATTTCATCATTTCTTTTAATGAAAAATATAGGTAAAGTAAAATGTGTGTGTGTGTGTTGTGATGGTCAAACAAATAGTCAAAAATTTCCTCACAAATATAGAAAGAAACACGATTACACAATTAGAAACCTAATTACCGTCACTATTATCATCAGTGTCATCATCTTCGCTGAATTCTAACTCAGTATCGTCATCATCACTATCTTTACCAAGATTTATGATGAGCTCGTCGACAGTAATGTCCAGTTGATGCTCGCGGCTTAAATAATCATCTTCGACTTTAAGAACATTATCGCTTACATTTTTCCATACTTCCGGATTGAAAATTTCAAATTCTTTTTCTGCTAAAACAGGAACGTCGTCTAGTTTAAACGTTGTGTTTTTATTGGCAACGTTAGATTTCACGATTCTCCACACTTTTTCAATAGGATTCAAGTCCGGATGATAGGGAGTTGGTCTTATCATCGTATGGCCGTGTTTCGCGAGTAGTGACGTGTTGAGGTTTATGTTTTTCAATTGATTCATATAATGATGGTTTCAACATATTCGAAGAAAACATGTCCTTTTCCGTTAACCACTGTATCATAACTGATTTTAACGAACTTGATGTCGGGGCGCGATCTACTTGCACATTATGGTAAGTGGCATCATCGGTTACCATCACAGAATTAGGGGTTAAATTTGGAATTAACTTATCGGTTAACCACTTCTCATAGTTCGCACTGTTCATATCATCATGATAATCACCACTTTTCACCCCCGATTTGAAAATGAGAAGTGCATTAAGTACAAAACCCATTTCACCACCTGCGTGCACTATAATTACCCAGGGTGCACACGGTCGTCCATTGGACGTCCATTGGACGTCCAGGACCGCTCATAGCATGGTCCATTTATGGTCCATTTACCGGCTGCTGGACGTCCAATGGACGTCCATTGGACGTCCAGGTGCAGCAAAAATGGACCATTTCTGGACCATAAAACGGACCGTAACTGGACGATAAATGGACCATATCTGGACCATGAATGGACCATAACGGCTCATAAATGGACCATTTCTGGACCATGAATGGACCATAACGGCTCATAAATGGACCATTTCTGGACGTTAAATGGACCATTTCTGGACGATAAATGAACCATATCTGGACCATGCACGAACGGCCGACAATCCCGCCATAATGCTTCATAATAAAACGATAATTGAATTTAATTCGCTATCAAATCCAAATTCGGAGAAATGTTCAAAATAATCTGTGAACTATTAATTTTTGTGAAAAATTGAATTTATTTCCATCAATTTTTATAATTTACGAAGGTAATTGGTACATGCACTTTAATATAGATATCAATCAAATTCATATAATTTTTATTCAGAATGTTCATTATTCAATTTAATTCGTAATCATACATGGGGGGTTCAGGGAGCGCAACTATGAATCATTATTTATACAGAGTACGCAAATACATGTTCTACGATGAAGTGAAACGTCTACTTATAGTTAGTGATTTTAACCGAGCGTTAGCGACTTATAACTCTATCTCTGGACCATTTCTGGACCATTTCTGGACCGTTTCTGGACGATAGATTAAGTTGCTCGCAATGAATGAGAGTTTGCGATTTCGTAAAAACTTCAAAATAATCAATATTATAAATTTTTACAATATTTTTTTCCGTTTTTTGGTTTTACCTATAATATATGAAATTAAAATTAATTTATTGCTTCTACCAGGCGATTAACAATAATTAGAGGACAAAACGAAAATGACACTTCAATATAATTACAGAAATCGTTTAACAACAGATTTCAATAAAAATTTCACATTGGTGTAGTATTTTTATTAGTTTTTGTATGGGTTATGTAATGGTTAACTGAAAAATTAATCAAAATAATAAAATAAACCGTCGGTCGCCATCACATTAGGTATATTCATTTAATCTTATCAACTCGCCGAATCAATTAATTTATTAAAAATGGAATAATTACCAAGTTCGATAAATACGAGTATTTTATTTTCAAAGTATCATCCGAAATAGTCCCTTTTCGGCCCGAAAATCGATCGTCTGAAATCGCTCGTTTCTGGACGTCCAATGGACGTCCGTTTTCGGCTTAAAAATCGATCATCCGAAATGGTCCAGAGCTGGACGTCCAATGGACGTCCGTTTTCGGCCCGAAAATCGACCGTCTGAAATCGCTCGTTTCTGGACGTCCAATGACCGTCCGTTTTCGGCCCGAAAATCGATCGTCTGAAATCGCTCGTTTCTGGACGTCCAATGGACGTCCGTTTTCGGCTTGAAAATCGATCATCCGAAACGGTCCAGGCCTGGACGTCCAATGGACGTCCGTTTTCGTCCATTTACCATCCTGGATGAAAACAGCCGAATCTGGACGTCCAATGGACGTCCATTGGACGACGTGTGCACGCTGGGTAGTCTTTACCCTTTCGATATGTTCTTGAACAACTCAGAGGTAGAATCATCAAAACCATCCTTTAGACATGGTGTGCCCAGCATGCAAATAAGTTTCATCCAAAAACACAATTCGGCGCCCTTGCGCCCTGTAGTTCTTTATTTTCGCCAAATATTTGATGCGTAATCGTAGATTACAGACCCAGGCGGGAAGCGTATCATTACTGTCGAGAGGTAGATACAGAACCGAGGCGCACAGCGCCGAGGTTCGGTATACCTCGAGGCGAGAATGGAGCTTCTCGCCGTGGTGTGTATACTATTTTATTCACAATCACAATAAATAATCTGCATTTTCATGTAAAACCTTGTGAATAAGAAACTTTTCGCGTAGTGATTTTCACCAAGTAGGCATTTTTCGAAAATGACAAATGAAATTATTTATTTCTCAGTGATTTGCCATAAAAATTCAAATTCGTCGTGAAAATGTTCGATGAAAGTTTGGATTGTATGGTAACCGTCTGGACTTTGCGAATATTGACTTTTGCGAGGACAACCCCTTTTATGGCTCAGTAATAAGTTGACAATGGTGAATGGACCTAGCCTACGGCTACAATAGGCGGCAGGTAAACGAATTTGTCGAGCTCGTGCACCAAACCGCAGTGAAGAAAGTATTATTGAGTCTATTTTAAAAAGTTTGACACTTAGAAATAAAATATAATAGACTCAATAATACTTTCTTCACTGCGGTTTGGTGCACGAGCTCGACAAATTCGTATACCTGCCGCCTATTGTAGCCGTAGGCTAGGTCCATTCACCATTGTCAACTTATTACTGAGCCATAAAAGGGGTTGTCCTCGCAAAAGTCAATATTCGCAAAGTCCAGACGGTTACTATACACCCCCAGGCCCTGAAGAAGTGGCCCAAGAAGTTACGTCCGCGGGTTGAGGCCTGAGAAGAGTAAATAGAGTGCGGTATAAGATGCCTATTCAACGTTTAAAAATTGGCGTGATCGCAGATAAGCTTAAAGGCCTGTGAAAATGTGCTACTTTTTGTGAAGTAGCTAAAACGAAGAAAGCTCCAACATTATGGTCTACATATTCCATGCTAAAAAGCTGTTTGAATTCGAAATAAAATGTTGACACTTATGATTATCGTTTGTATTTATAGAAGGTATCAACAATTAAAGACGTTAATACAAGTAGCACCTGTTTTACTTCCCGCCCTTAGGTGGAAAATGAGGGAGGGAAATCTCACTTCCCGCCCTATCGAATGACATGTAATTGTCAAATTACTATAGTGATTGTGAATAAAAGTCTTATGTCATTTTTCTCTATCAATAATTTTCGACTGTCTTTGGTGTTCACCCACTCAAAACCAATGTTGGTGATCACTTTTCGAAGCGAGGGGCGGCTGCCTTGCTAATTGAAATCGTTTTTCAATTTTTCATTTAGATGTTTCAAGGTGACCCGACATTTTTCTGTCTTTTATCTCGAAGTCCGCAAGACTGGTCACACTACAGGTTCGCTTTCGCTTTGTGGGAGATGAAATAACTGCACTTCCTGTAGCTGCTATAGAGTCCTTTCCTTCTTTAAAAAATCTTTTGACAGTTCTAAACGAAAAACCACAACACTCGCTAACGCATTTTTGGATTTCACCTTTGTTTATATGTACTAGTAGACTCAAACGCGCGCTACGCGCGCTTTATCCAATTTTGTTCTGATTACCTATTATTATACCAAAATATTTTCACCGCAAATGACCGTAACTTTAATTGTTTTTAAAACCGATATGCACCTGATTCACGGTGATTTGCGGTGAAACCGGAAGTGATACAGGGGTGAAATTTTTTGGAAAAGATACAGGGTTGAAAAACAAAATCGATGTGCCCGGGAGTTTTTTGAAAATTTCAGCCGTTTTCAAAATGGTCGATCAGACTCGAGATGAAAAATGTAAAAAAATTTGAGCGGTGAAGACATTTCCTTACCAAGCAAAAATCGTAAAATTCGAAAATTCACTTTAGACGCGAACTGTATATCCCTTTAAACGCAGAAGAAAACTTTTCTGTTTCATTTAAAACTTTTACCCGTATTTGGTTTTATGCTTCTAAAAAATGTAGTGAAAATGTTGAATGTAACACCCTGTATCTAGTATTAACCCTTCATAGGCCCCTCTTTGTAAGAACTTTTTTTCTTAGCTTAACCTAAAATACAGAAATATAAATTCAATCTTTCGAGAATTAATACCCGTTCGTTATGTTATAATACCTCCGTAATATCTTGAAACTACCCCTTGGGATCCTCAACTTGAGTTTAAAAACTTATTTTGAAGTGGAAGCAAGAGTATGCTTATCACAAAAGCACGTACCTTCACTATCTACGTAAGTTTGTGAATTGAACACACGAAATGTGTAAACTTCGGATCGATTTTTTACTTTAAATCGTCGAAAATACAGAAAATACCGCAAAATTATGTAAACAAACATTGTCATCTGTCATTATGATCTTGTCAATTGTCAAGAAACGCATAATGAGACAACGTTCATTTTAGCGCGCATTAGAAGAGGATATTCATCTCTTTTATACATTCTAATATCTGCAACTCCTTATACACTCGCATTTCAAATAGACACACATTTTCGGAGAGTGAAATAACGTTCATTTTAATGCGATTTAGAAAAGGATAAAGTGCATCCATTTCCGAAGATACCTGACCCTGACCTTACCTAAAAGTACACATTCGGGTAATTTAACAAAACCGATTCATGTCTTTTCTATAATAGGATTCCCGTCTCTCGCTCTAGCACACGGGTCCGCCCGTTAAGCTAGAGCAAGAGACTGGGGAAAACGTCTGCGGTCGATAGTACACTAAACTTAATAATTTAAGGGACACCTCGAGTATGTGCGCCCAATGTAGGCAACCAATTATACGCGAAATTTTTGTGCTGCGTAAACTAGCAAGCGAACAAAGCCGCCTAGAAATGTCCTGACCACTAAAAATTTTATGTCAAAATATCCATTTTAATTTGTGGTCTAAAATGTGTTATTTTGCAAGTATTTTATGAAGAAGAGTATATTTTTTGAGTGATTCAAGTGCTAATAAGTGTACGGGAGGTTGAGGAATCCAAGGAATCCTATACTGTACAGTGTCTTCACGAATTACGATTATCAAGAAATTTCAGACTTTTTATGAAAAAGGTACAAACTATTGGCTATGGGTGGCACCAAATTGTGATTTTATGGACATTTAGTGATTTCAAAAAAAGGCTATTAGGCCCCGCAGCCACGGCCGTAGCAGAACAAGTTGTGGAAGATTTTTAACTCATAAGAAAATACAGATTTTTCGAGAACGAAGTGCTCTTTATTTGTCTGATGTTGAGTAACAAATAAGTAGGGATTCGATTCATATCGCATTCTTGTCCATTAAGGTCGAATCTCTTTGGTCGAATCTAATAGCAGTTTCATGATCTAAAATGATTTTTTCTCGCTTTCCAAAAGACAAGAGTAGTCGGTTCAATTTAAATAATTTACTTTATTTTAAATAAGAAAATACGATTCCACTTGCGCAACTTTGGTGGGCCGGCTTCCGTCTCGCTGAGAAGTTAAAAAAGGAACATTATAGGACGAAAACATATTTAATTTCTGGGTAATCTCAAACCTCGCGGAGTATACGTATGTTTTTGGATAGCTCAACCTTCGAGGCACTGATTCAAAACTCAAATCACTAAAATTTACACTCTTGTTCATAAATACTTGTAAAATAACACATTTTTGGACACAAATTCAAATAAAGAGATCGATATTTCATTTTGACAAAATAATGTATTGAGTGGTCAGCACATATCTAGGCAACTGTGACAAAGCCCGTTTACGCCAGTACTAAACTTTCGTGTATATTTGGTTGCCTACTTTCGGCGCACATACTCGAGGTGTCCCTTAAATTATTGAGTTTAGTGTACTTTCAAATCAGTAATTCTCAAAAATGCATCTCGTCTGCATTGCTTGTTTGCAGTTTTTTTCTTTTTTTTGTACTGTCATCGCTTATAACAATGTCGAAAGTTAATGGAAAAAGTGGTTGCACAGTCAAGGGCGCGAAATTGTGTACAATACATATTTGTACCTTCAGACCGCTTTTCCGGAAGAAAACAAAGGTGAAATCCAAAAACGCGTTAGCGAGTGTTGTGGTGTTTCATTTAGAACTGTCGAAACACTTCTTAAGGTTGGGATTTCCTCATACAAAAAAGTTACAGGACTTTCATGCCTAAACCGTTCGACACATTCAGCCCAACATTTGTTTTAATAGGTTCAATTCACGTAATCCTTATCTGCAAAATGTTCTATTGTACTTTTAGTTTTTTATTCAGGAGACATCAAAACTTTGGAAGACATTCATAACAAAAGTATTCAATAGGCACTGCGTTCGTCAGCCAAACTTTCAGCCTCAGCACATGCAGCTTCACTTTTGATCCTAATAACATAATCTACTATTAGTACCCTTGACTTCAGTTTAGGGAACCTTTATACATTAATTCCTGAAATTTTCAATGTTCTCCACTTAGCAGTAAAAAGTTGCTAATTTGTGAAAATAATTTCGTGTTGAACCGTACATCAATGTAACGTATAGGGGAGACTCGGGCAAGTGGAACCGCCTTAGTTTGAACGATTGTGGAGACTCCCAAAATGCATCGAATCTTTTGGGTTAAGCGGCAATTTAAAATATGAACATTTTAAGTTCAACTTCAATTTTCAAATTTTCGGAACAAAACGTAATACTTTTGTGAATAAATTGTCCAAACGCATGGGCAAAAGAATCCACAATGTACAAAACATTTGGACAAGAATAACCAAATATAAAAATAATTGTTTTCAATACGAAACTTGAATATTATTGAGGTTACGCAAGACGGAGGCTTTGCAAATATCGCATCATACAGTAATTAGATGCAAGAATGGTAATCTGCATATAAAACCCATGTGCCCAATTTTGGCATATATTGCATTGAATCTATGACCATTCTTTGGCTCTATCAGTTGTCCTCTTGTATCAGAACACCATTTTTTTAGAATTAACATCGGAAAATTCATTTGTTGGCAATGGTTGTTGGCATATAGCCCGGTTCCTTTGCCTGGTTCTCATTGCCAGAAATGCACTCCAGACATGTGGTTTAATATGAAAGTAGATGGAAATTTAAATAGCAAATACCTGTTTGACGTAAAGAACGATGAAGGGTTCCACTTTCAAGTGAATAATTTTCGAAACTGCACAATTCATGACTTTGATAATGTTTTTTGTTAGACTGAGCGACATTTACTGTTTTACGATAGCTCATTTTCTTTTGTTACTCCTAGAACTAGAAAAAGTTTACTTACTGCAACGTTTATACCCAACTAACAATTTTGAACAACAAGTGCTACTTATTATGCGAATATAAAAACTGCCGAGAAGTTTAATTTTAAAAATAATGAACTGATTCCTTTTGCCCACACGGTCCCACTTGCCAGAGTCTCCCCTACATCGCCTCGTAAATTATAATAACTCACATTTGGGAGTCTCCCACTGCACGGAAATCACTTTAGATGACTGATTTTATGAATTTTAGAAACAAATTTATGCAAAGAAAGTCAATTTTTCGTAAAACTACCGGACATATGCAGAGTAATAAAGTAGATAACTGCACAATCTTCACGTTAAATAGTTCAGCGTTCTCGCGTGAAGATGGCGGTTAAACTTCCAACTAATATGACTTGGCAATACTGCAAAATTGAAGTTGTAACTGTTTGAATTTCGCGCGAGCGACAGGGGATAACAACGCTTGCGCAATAGTAGTGCGCACTATCCTCCCTAAAATGAATGGTATTTGATTACGAGAAGTACCGGCAGCCTTATAAGTACACCCAAACTGCCTGGGTTGCCAAATTTCCCCCGTCGCTTGATTACAGTGATCTATATCTATGGCAAAAGAAGCCGTAAGGTGGCTGCATATAGCTCCCCGCTCCCTCCAACAACCCGCATTTGCCCGTATCAACTTAGGAAAAGCCCAACCTTAAAGAAGGAAAGGATTCTATAGCAGTATGAAAACACAAAATGAAAAGATAAATAAATTTATCCATTGGCAAGTCATAACGAAAGTCGAGTTTCAAGTATTCAAATCTTGGCCGTGCCGTCTGCGACATGAGAGGAGAAGGTTTCACATTTGTGATTGTTAGTTGCTATGGCGGGAGGTTTACTTTTCGTCAGTGCTGGATCAACCATGAGGCGCACGAGGCGTGCGCCTCAGGGCCCAGGCCCCCATAGGGGCCCGGATGGCTAGAAACCACCCTACATTCAAAAAAATTTTCGTCTGCGGCGCTATTTTCCTTTTTTTTTTGGCTGTCATCTATCTTATCAAATTGCTTATCTAGCTGCACACTAATGCCAAGATTTGGCAACACTGCAACTGCGCCTCAGGCCCGGAATCTTCTTAATCCGGCCCTGCTTTTTGTATTTGGTTTTCAGAATACTCGAACACGAATTATCTTTTTGAACGAAATGATGAGATTATTAATTTTAGAATTATTATGATTTTTTATTCAAGCCGAAGTTAACATGTCAAAGGTTTTTTTAATAATGCCGTATATGATTCTATATAATGCAACTACAATTATAAAAGCTGATTAAACAGTATTGGGGACAGTGGTCTTCATGGGAAAGTTCACCGGAGCCCTCGGGATCTCGGGTGGCGGCGTGAGATCCAAGTCTGCGGGAGTACTCCGCTAGCGTTTGCAGGGTGTCAGGTAATTCCTCCCCCCTTAGTGGCGACTTTAGGGAAGTTGGACTTCAGCAAAGTCGACCTTGGACATTTCGATTGATTGTGATTGGGATTGTTGACGATTCTGTGAACATGACGTTAACAATTTTTTTATGCCGAAGTAAGCGATTCCAATCGCTAAAATGATGTAGAGGACAATTGTCCAGCTGGTCGGTGGAGACGTCATTGATTCATCAAAACTCAACTTGGGGTTGTTTTCAATTATTTGAGTTTTTACATTTCGTAGCTCCTCCAGGTCGAAATTCTGTAATTCGATCGTTGCAACCGCATTTGGAGAGTTGAGTTTGGTTTCATCGAGTTCTGGGAAAATAAAAGGTGTTGAGTGTGACGTAACTTCTTCGATATTGACTATCGATTCCTCTGGTGTTGATATTTCGCAATTTTTTGGAATTTCGAATAAGAATGTGCCAGAGAGTAATTTCATTTCTTCTTGATTCGAGCATTTCAAGGAGACTTTTGCTTTGGTCGGGAAGACACCAAACCATTGATTCGAGGTATCTAACCTCTTGGTGAGACTTCGGGTGATTTTCAAATTTGTTCTTTGACAAGATGATTTGTTGATTTTTACATCCATCAATTGGATTTCGCAAGGACTTCCTTCAGTCACTTCTCTTAGGTTACTATCGCAGAAATAGTATCCAGGAGTGATTTTCATGCAATCATCATTTGTGAGAGAATAAAAATTTTTGGATTTCAATAAAAATTTGTGGCTCGTTATTAATGTTTCAAAGTGATCTTGACGGAAAACTGGGATTGAGAAAAGATGATAGAAATCAAACACTTGACCGTACATTATTGGTAAAAATAATAGGTAAGTGATTTTGTTGTTGAGTAAGTAACTTTCAATTCTGATGATTTTTTCGAACATTAAAGTGTTTTCGAGTGTTATTTCAAACGGAAGTTGTTCAGGTCTTAGGTGATTTTCAAGTTTTGATAATTGTTTAAACAAGTCAATTGTGTTAATAATGGATGGGTGCACTATATTTAGTCTTGAGAAGGCAATAGAGTTCTCTACGTCTTGGAGAATTGATATTATCATTTCGTACACGTTGATAATTTGGGTAAAGATATCTTTGATACGGAATATGCGTTCGTTACCTAAAACTGCTTGGAATTCTGATGATATTTGCATGATTTTGGCTTTCAAAAGTATTTCATTGTGAGATATTTGTTGAATGGTTCGATTGAACTTGTCTATCATTTCTATTGAGAGTGAATTTTGTTTGATAATACTAGAAGATAAGTTTCTTTGATTTTCTTGAAGTTGTCTGATCAATCCATCATATTTTTCGCCATCACTAGAGTCTAAATTTCCGGTTATCGATTTGAATATCGATCCTAGACCGTTAATTAGGCCGCGTTTCACTCTTTTAGGGTGAGGTATAATTTCTGTTAATTTGGTTTCAGCTTTTTCTTTGATCACGGTTAATATTTTTATGTAATTTGAGCATTCCACTTTGTGAACGCGTTCTTTTTGTAGTTCTATTGATAAATCCGTGAATTGACCGTGTAGTTTGGATAATTCGTCTATGATGGGGTTTAGATCGTAGTAGTGTATGAACGTGTGGTAGTATTGTTGCAGTTTTGCTTGTCCTACTTTTAATGGTAGTAGTCCGGGGTTATTTTCCAAGTTTTTCACCAAAATTTTGTCTTCTATTCCGAGCATAGAAGGAATTCTGAAAAGGAGAGTTTCTATCACTTAAAGTTGTAAGTTTTCTTAAGGGGGCGTTTTAGATTGTCCATGTGGACTTTGGGCTGAGTGAGTGTGGAAATGGTTTTGGAATTACTATCAACATTTTTTATTTGGGTTGGTGTATTGAATTTATTGGCTGTTTTTTGTCTCATATGTTTTTTTACGTACGATTGAGTGTTTGGTTGAAATATTGCAGGGTCATCTCGTTTTTGATTTATTTTTCCAATTACTTTTTCTTTGTTATTTTTTATTGATTCATTAATTTGAGCATACATTAGTTTAGTAATGTCTTTGTGATTACTGATATAGTCATTCACCAAAATTTTTTCCAAGTCTAAGTCGAAGGGGTTGTTGTTTGTGATTCGTCCATTAATAATGTCGATTGGCTTTAATTTAGTTGCTGAATGGATTGAGTAATTATAAGCAAGAGTAGCATACATCATTTTCATCTGAATGGGCGTATCTTTAAAACCTTGTGTATTTAAGAGACGTACGTGTTCTATGAGGGTAGAGTGAAGTCTCTCTACGGGGCTGTTTGATTGTGGATGATTTGGTGAACAGAAATGTACTTTTACTTTGTGTAAAGTTAATAAATCGTTCAATACGCTATTTTTGAATTCGGTTCCGTTATCGCTTACTATCTGTTTCGGTATACCGTGGTGAGAAAAGAAGTGGATTAAATTTCTTACTATATCAGGTGAATTTAAGGATGTGAGACTATAAGATTGAGCATATTTTGAGAATGGATCTATAATCGTTAAAAATTTGGTTCCTTCTAACGTGAAAGTGTCGATGTGAATTATTTCTAGAGGTCCTGTTGGTGTTGGTGTAATGTTCATTTTGATTTTTATGGGAGTTCTTTCATATTTGCTTTGTTGACAAATCTCGCATTCGTTTATGTATGTTTGTATTGAATTTCTTAAATTGGGCCAATAATAAATTGTTTTAATTTTATTTTCCGTTTCGTCAATACCACGGTGGTTGGTTTTACTCTCGTGATATTTACAAATGATTTCTTCGATATCGGATTTTTCAGTGACATCTATGAGTTTAAATTTACACCTTTTAAATTTAAGCGAGGGCCACTTGAAATTTTTCCTAATGGTTTCGCAAAACGGTTCGTATATCTCTGAGTCTTCAAAGTAGAGGTGGTATTGGATGTTAGGTGCAATATAGTCCTTTATGAAAGTAATAAGGTATTCCTGGAATTTATCTTGGGGTAATTGAACTTCAATTCTTTGTTTGTTTTCAAATAAAATTTTTATTTTTGGACGGGAAGGTGAATGAAGTACTGATCTGAAAATTAGTTGATTTCGTCCAAAATTTACAGGTGTTTCCGAAATTGGGATTTCAACAATTGGGTTTTGTTCGGCGTTACTGTGAACGGTTACGTCGTCAGCTAGTTCGTTTTCGTCCAGTCTTACTCGGGTTGAGATATCATCGATATTTGATGAGGTTTCGTTATCATTACAATTTTTCATGTGTAATTCTATTCGCGATAATGCGTCAGCGTTACAATTCGATTTTCCCTTCTTATACATGATAACAAAATTAAATTCTTCGAGTTTAAATCTCCATCTTACTAATTTCGAATTTGGTTCTTTTAACGACCATAACCATTGAAGTGGTTTGTGGTCTGTCAGGATGTTAAATTTGTTTCCGAAAAGGTATGGCCTAAAATATTTCGTCGCCCAAACAATGGCGAGTAATTCTTTCTCGATAGTGCTATACTTCTGCTCAGATTCGTTCAGAGTTCGGGAAGCATAGGCCACGGGAAGATCTTTTCCGATAGGGCCTTGTGATAGTACGGCTCCTAGGGCTACATTACTCGCGTCCGTAGTCAAGTTGAATGTCTGGGTAAAGTCCGGGTATTGTAATATCGGTTCGTTCATGAGTAAAGTTTTGCAATTTTCGAAACAGGTCCTAAATTGTTCATCGTGTACTATTTTTGCGTTCTTCTTTAAACATTTTGTTAAGGGTTTTGTGATATTTGCGAAATTTTTTATGAATCTTCGGTAATAGCCTAAAAGTCCTAAAAATCCTTTGATTTCTTTGGTGGTTTTAGGTATTGGGTACCTTTTTATCGCGTCTATTTTATCTGGGTTAGGTTTCACGCCTTGTGGTGTAACTATATGGCCTAAGTATGCGACTTCCTTACGTAAAAATTCAGATTTGTCGAGTTGTATTTTAAAATTGGTATCGCGGAGTCTCTGAAATACGGATTTTAATCGTTCGATATGTTCCTGAAGTGAAGTGGAGAAAATTATTATGTCATCTAAGTATACCAAACATTTTTCATTTTGGATACCGCGAAGTATGTTGTCCATGACTCTTTGAAAAGTGGCAGGTGCATTTTTGAGTCCGAATGGCATCCTAAGGAATTCATAATGTCCGTTTTCTACATTAAATGCTGTCTTTTGGATGTCGTCTTTATTCATTTCTATTTGGTGGAATCCACTGGCTAAATCTAGCGTGGAGAAATATTGACATTTTCCTAGTTTGTCTAGTAAGTCATTTATGTTAGGTAAGGGGTACTTGTCGTCAATAGTCTTTTCGTTGAGTTTCCTATAATCGATGACAACACGCCATTTGCGTTTGCCTGATGCGTCGATTTTTTTTGGTACCACCCAAATTGGGGATGACCAGGGGGATGAACTCGGTCTAATTATGTTTTGTTCCAGCATTTTGGTAATTTGGTTATTGACCTCTTGTTTGTGTACGTATGGGTATCTGTACGATTTTGTGTAGACCGGGGTTTCGTCGTCGGTCCTAATAAAATGTTTAATTTGATTTGTGAATGTCAACGGGGTGTTTTCGTTGTAGAAAATATCTGAAAATTCAGTGCATAACTTTTTTATTGCTGACTTTTCTTCTGAATTAAGGTGGTCGGTTCTAAATTTTGAAAGGTCTAAAGGCGTTTTGGGAAGTTCGTCAAAATTATTCAAATTTATTTCTTGAATATCGGTGCTTTCAAATTCCTCGACGTCAATGACCTCGGAGAAATTCAGGGTGATCGATTCGGTGGTGTTATTTAGTATGGTAGTTAACGCTTCGTAATTTTTAGAGATTGTGATACATTCCGGTATTTCGCAGTTATGAATTTTTTGGTGGGGAATGATAATTTCGCCATCTTTTCTCGATGTTTTTATTTTGATCACACGCTCGGTGCGAGGGGCAACTGTTATTAGATTTAGCTCCGAATTCGTCTTAAGTTTTTGTAGTTTTATTTTTGCTTTTGGTGTAAGTAAAAATCCTTGTTTAAAGTCAAGATGTGCTTCTAGAAAAGTTAAATTGTCATGTCCAATTAATCCATCAAATTTATTGTGAAATTTGAACAAATAAAATTTTAATGATTCGGGTTGCGAAGAATTAAAAATTTGGGGAATAGGCATAAGTACGCTGTGCTTATGAGAAGATTTTTGGAAAACAGTCGAAACTATGAAAGGGTCGTCTGTGATAGAGTTTGGGAAGAGTTTAAAAGCGATTTGGGGGTCAATAAAGGATCTTGTCGAACCTGTATCGATAAGAAGTTTCAGATTGTATTGTGGGATCGTTATAAATGGTAGCGCGCTTTCTCCTGCGCTATTAAGAGAGATGATTTCCGGGTCTATTAGGTTTGAGGGTCTGTGTGATGGTCCGTTTGAAAATTTACTGACTCATCGATTTCGTACTGATATTCGGGTTGTTCTTGAATTTCGGGTTCATAATCATGATCTGCTTGAGCTTGATCGTAGTATTCCGGTTCGCATTCGATTTCTGTCGAGATTTCTGTATTATACAATTCCGCAGTGAAATTTGGCTTTCTGAATGTTTGTTGGGTAGATTGTGGCTTAAAATAAGTTTGTCTGGTTGTAGTACTCATCGGAGTAGCTGGTGGCAAAGGCTTGAAAGGATTTGGTTTAAAGACGTTACGAGATTGTTGAGATTGTTGATTATTTTGTCTGAATGCGTAAGGATTACCAAAAGATTTTTGTGGTTGCTGATCTCTATTTTGAAAATTTGCTGATTGAGGGAAAAATGAATTTTGATTACCGAAAGAATTGGGTCTTTGGGTGTAATTAAAATTCTGACTGAAATTAGGTGAATTTTGAACGGGTGCGTTTTGAAATTGGAGTGGTTTATTATGAAATTGTTTACCTTGAATTGGTTTATTATGTGCGATGGGCGTCGTATGTCTGTTATTGGTCAAATTTTGAAAATAACTGATGTTATCTTCTTGAAGAATTAATTGAAGTGCCTCCTTCATGTCAGTGGGGCGCATGCAACGCAATTTCGAACCTAAAGGTTCTCTCAGTCCAGCCAAAAATGTTTTTAATGTCAAATCGTTATATAATTTACGTTTTACGGTTTTACCTTGCGTCGTTTTTTCGTGCATATCGACGTATGAACATAAAAGATTTAAAATTTGTAAACAGCGATCAAAGAATTGCTGAGGTTTTTCGTTTGGGTACTGCCGTAAAAGTACTAAGTCTCGATTAAGGCAAGTTTCGTCGCGACGGTCCGCGAAATGCTGAGTAAGGGTATCTTTGAGGTCTTTCCAATTTCCGGGGTTTTGAATGTTCGCTACAACTTTAGCATTTCCGGATAATTTGCTTAATATTGAGTGCAACAGAAAAGTGTTTTGGAAATTATTAGGATTCGCAAGGTCATAAAAATTGTCGATAATGCTCTCGCAAGTTGAAATAAACCTGTTCAATTCGTTAGGGTTACCATCAAAATCCGGGACGCATTTTAAGTAATCCGTTTTAAATTGTGCCATTGCTGTTTCTGAATTTGTGTTCGAAATGTTATTATCAGGGTTCGTTAAGTTTTTATTTGTTTCAGTATTAGAAAATTGAAATGGGTTATCGGGGTTTAAGTTTCCGTCAGGATTATCTTGATTATTAATTGAGAGTCTATTAAAAATTGCTTCTAGTTCGGGACTGGAAGTCATGAGAGTTTAATTAAATGAAAGTTCTAACTCACATTAATATGATGAATGCAATTGTTCTCATCTTTCGTCCTTTTCTTAATTATAAGGGTGGTCGACGTTGTCTCCGGCGATGTGGTCCAGATTCAATACGGTCCCTTGCAGGTTTTAGACGATTTGGTTCCAAACCTCGTGGATCAGGTTTTCGGAAGATCTTCAAAGTTCCTCGATGGATTGGGTTACTTGATTTTCGAAGTACCGCTCTTCTTCGATTCCCGAAACTTTCGCCACTTTTTTATAATAACCGGTTAATCGTAGAAACGAAAAATTTATTCTGTTCGATACAGAAAATTTCCGGCTATCCTACCGACTGCGCCAATTATCTTTTTGAACGAAATGATGAGATTATTAATTTTAGAATTATTATGATTTTTTATTCAAGCCGAAGTTAACATGTCAAAGGTTTTTTTAATAATGCCGTATATGATTCTATATAATGCAACTACAATTATAAAAGCTGATTAAACAGTATTGGGGACAGTGGTCTTCATGGGAAAGTTCACCGGAGCCCTCGGGATCTCGGGTGGCGGCGTGAGATCCAAGTCTGCGGGAGTACTCCGCTAGCGTTTGCAGGGTGTCAGGTAATTCACGCCATACGAAAAATCAACTTTTCCACGATCTACTCTAATTTACTTTCATATTTCAAAATCTGTAAATCGTTTTTTTCTTTCCAACATGATTTATTGTAGCCGGATGATAGGGCACCTGTTGTCGGCCTTTTAAGTAGTCACATGGGTCATATTGATTTGTATTTCCAAACCCCGAATATTGGCGGCACGAGTAATTTTGAAAATATTAACTTGTAACCTAAAACATACTAGGAATATCTTATCTTTATTCAGAAAAATCACAAAAAACATTTTCGACGCAAATGAGTGATCTACCAGTTGTCGGCCATGACTGTATTTCTGTCAGCTCCAGAGGTACATGTTGTCGGTCGGAGTGCCGACAAATGACGATTTATCGGCCATCCATTATTATAATGTCAATGCACCTACAGGTAGCCGACGTTTCTTATCTGTGGCAACGGCCGCGCAGAATCCGAACGAATTTTCGGGTGAGTTCGGGAGTTTCAGCTACAAACCATACGAACAGTGGCATAACACAAAAAAGAATAAAATTGAATAAAAACTCACGAATTGGGAAAACGAAGAACAATTTTGTGACTTTACTAAAACAACATAAAAATAATCATATTCAAACTTGGTACATACTTGGTTCTAATTAAATTAGTTTTTTTTTGTTGTTTTTATAACATCGTTTCAGAGCAATAAACGCCCGCTGTAGGCACTACTGAACAAATATGGCGCCAGCGCAAGATGTATTTCATGTTTCCACGGACGAGTGCGCAGTTTGGCCGTTGGCACATATAAAAAACGACTGCTATACTTAAGGTGAAAATTGGAATTGACGGTCGTAATTAATTTTTTTAAGATTTTTAATCATGAGAAAGTAGAAAAACTGTAATACATATTGATATAGCTGACGTTTTTTATCTTTGCCAACGGCCAAGCAGCGCACTCGTCCGTAACCATGGTAACATGAAACGCGTCTCGCGCGGCTCTCAAGCTTGCTCAGTAGCGGCGGTATCTTATGATATTGCATTGAAATGCGGTTATATAAATAAGAAAAAACTCAATTATACCTACAATAAGCTGATGTATGTACTTACCACGTTCGAATCTGATTATTCCTATGTTGTTTTATTAAATTCACAAAATTGTTGTTCGTTATTCCAATTTATGAGTTTTTATTCAATTATACCCCTTTCTGTGTTACGCCACTGTTTGTGCAGTTTGTAGCTCGAAATCCCGAACTCACCCGAAGAATCGTTCGGATTCTGCGCGGCCGTTGGCAGAGATAAAAAACGCCAGCTATATTAGCAAATGATTTTCTTATACTCAAGTAGTAAGTGAGGAACATGAATGCAATACTAAAAACTATCCTGTCACAGGTATCAGTGAGGGGTAAACCACTCTCGGCAATACGAGTAAAAAAGTTGAGCAATGAAGGGCAATACTGCTACTGGAAATACTGGTCAATAATAGGAAATATTAGTCAATTTTGGGAAATACGAGGCAATAACAGGCATTTTCGACAATAAGTTGGGCAATAACCGGCCATAGTCGGTAAACTAGATTCTTGTTTTATCCTTAACCTTACGCAGTACTGGCAATAAATTGTCATTTTTCGGCAATAACGGCAATTGTTATCACCATTATTTGCAAATATCATATATGTATTCCTTTGTAGAAGCTTCTTCATAGGTATATTCACCCAATTCCGTGCCTCTTAGATCATACCATCTTTGGCAAAGATCGCAACCTAAATTTTTTCCAGCATCATTTTCAGTTTCGCTGTATAATATTGATCTTCACAAAAAAAAAACTTTCCCTTTCTTTTTCTATTTCAGGTTCTGTTTTTTTTTCTTTCCTTCATTCTTCTTGGTAGTTTTCTTAACTTGTCTTTTGCGTTTTTTTGTGGATTTTTGTTGTCGATTGAATTCTCGAAGCTCTTTTCTTTTTTGTGTATCCTCTGTCTTTTTTCTTCATCTTTTGTTCCATAATATCTCCTCCATTCCTTACAGGAAATCGCACCGGGTAACTTTTCTTTTTCTTCAAGCTCTCAGCTTTGCTATTTGATGGATCAGGGAATGACAAATGTTTGCTGAATTGAGTAAGCGAGGATTCGTTTTCAGTCGTTTTATTAATTGGAGTTCCATGTTCGGGTTCAGGTACTACATTTGGTTCAGGAGTTCTATGTCCAACTTCGTCGGTTAGATCAGTTATCTCATTTTCAGTCTCTTCAGAGGACCCTGGCTGAATTTCTTCGTCGGATTTATCTAGAATAGAAGTCTCGAGCGAAGGATCGTTAGAGATTGGGCTGTTAGATTCATATTTATCTATGACAGAATCCTCAAGCGGAATACTTATAGGAATTTCGTCGTCAAATTCATTTATAACAAATTTCTTTAGCGGAATCTCATTAGGAATTTTGTCGTCAGATTCATGAGATTCATCAGTAACAGAATTCTCTGCAAGCGGCATGCTGTTAGGAATTTCATCGTTAGATTTATCTATAATAGATGCATCAGGAAGGGGGGTATGGGTGATCTGGGTCTTGGAGGAGTTGCTAATATCGAATAGGTAACTTCATAAAACTCTAAGCAATGCCCAAACAGCTCGTGTAAAAGCGGTCAGTCTGTAAGTCACCAAGTCCTACTTCTCGCGTCCTCGTCGCACCCCCTGGTAATGCAGGGCATCTGCAGCTAAGAGGAGGGGGCGAACGGCGATCAGCCGGCGCCACAAAGCGGGCCAGTTTTCGATTAAGGGAGACAACCCCGACAGAAAAATCCACCCGTCAGCATAGTAGTCGTGCTGTCTGGGCGTTCTTAAGGCTACCCACGTGTTTGTGCCGTGCGTGGCGTCCCGTAGGGGTGGATGAAGGAATCCTGGTGGTTGAGCCTTACCTTGGGTGGGCAACACGCCACTTTGGCCTGGATTTCACTCAAGAGAGTTGCGCGGCAGGCGGGCGGGATGTTTGGCCCTTCAAAACGGCCCTCCGGACCTGTTCGGGATGGGACCTATAGTGGGATGGTTGGCGGTCACCTGAGAATGGCAATCTTCGACAAGCAGGACTAGGCTCTAATTCCCTCGGCAGGATCAAACCTGCCTGGGTCGAGCTATTGCAGGCCAGGTTGACGGAATGTCTGGATAGGGAACTGTCCAGGGATTCGGCCAGCCCACCTATTTTCCGGTTCCGGAACTACTCACAGGAAGTCCTTAAGATCAACTGTGAAAATGACAGTTCTTTAGCTTGGCTAAAGAGAACCATCGCAGAATTGCCAACCCAATGGGAAGGTGCAATGCTGAACGTCATCCCCAAGATGACTCTGTGGATTCCGGGCGAACCGGCGGAAACGGAGGTAGTCTTGCGACGCTTGGCGGCCCAAAATCCATGGGCAAAAGTGGGGGAGTGGATGACCTTCCACACCGCGGCCAAGGATGTCCCGAAAGGGACCATTCTTGTCTTTGGTGTGAGGGAGGCCGTCGTCAAATCCTTCGACAGCAAACAAGTGAGGCTGAACTACTTGTTCACTTCCCTGAAGGTGAAGTTTCACCAGGCCGCCTCCACTGTTAGCAGTGAGGTCGATGCACCCTCCCAGGAGAACGAACAGTCGACCGACCGGGCGGCCTCCTCGACGGCCACAGGACCGTCCCTCATTTGACAACCTGGTCCTTCTCAAACTGTTGCGGATCACAGATGGCCACCAAAGTAAGTTTCATACAAACAAACCTCCAACACTGCCGGGCGGCGGTCGCAACTTTGTGCCGCCACCTGGACAGCGTTAAAACTACAATAGCCCTTATCCAGGAGCCCTGGTGCGTGAAAGGCCAGGTCTGTGGACTGGGCAAATTAAGTGGTACCGTATATGCAACACAGAATATTGACAGGCCTAAGACGTGTATATACATACCGAGGCAATTTCAAGCCAACCTAGTACCGCAGTTCTGCACCGGGGACCTAACGGCTGTACGTGTCAGCTGCGATACGGGGGACGGGCAACAAAAAGATGTAATCATCGCATCAATCTACCTGCCGATCAACTCGATAGGACCCCCACCTCCAAGAGAGATGACGGGCCTCGTCGAGTACTGTGAGGCCGGAAATAAACAACTCATTATTGGATGTGATACGAACGCTCACCACACAAGTTGGAGGAGCGCCGACAACAACAATCGAGGTAAGACACTACTAGAATATATTGCTAGCACTAGTTTAGAAATTGTTAATAGAGGGAGCGAACCAACCTTCGTCACCTCTAGGTTCCAAACAGTGATAGACATCACCCTGGCATCCGCAAACATTTTAAGTAAGATCGCGGATTGGCATGTGGCACCCGAGGTGTCCATGTCCGATCACCGATGGATAAGTTTCAACATAAAGTGCTGTGAAATAGTGAGCAGCCCCCACCGGGACCCCAGGAAGACAGACCGGGAGTCGTTTCGTGCACACCTGGAAAGATCCCTGGGAGCCTCACATATACCACAGGACATTACAACGGTTGAGCAGGTGGAGCAGGGCGTTGCATCTGTGAGATCAAGTCTCATCAAATCATATGAAAGTACCTGCCCGCTGCGCACTGAGGCTGTCGGGGGTCGTGCGACACCATGGTGGTGCACAGAACTTGGCAACCTCAGGGCGCGAAGCAGGAAAGTCTTCAACAGAGCCAGAATCACCCGAAATGTCACGGACTGGGAAGCTTACAACGAGCACCGGAAAGTGTACAAAGGGTTGATTCGCAAAAGACAACGGGAGGCACGGAGATCGTTCTGTGGTGGCATAGAGTCCACTGCCTCAGCCGCCCGACTGAAGAAGATCATCTCGAAAGACCCGAATCAACAACCCAGCAGTTTGAAGCGAGGGGACGGTACCTACACTACCGACCTAGCGGAGACTGCGGGGGTGCTGATGGACACAAATTTCCCAGATTGTACGGTAGCACCTGACCTTGATTGGCCCGAGTACGTCGCCCCGGACCCTACTGCTGTAGACTGGGCTGTGGCCGCTCGCATTGCAAACGCTTCAAAAGTAGCGTGGGCTATCAAATCGTTCCTTCCTTATAAATCACCCGGGCTGGATGGCGTGTATCCTGCTCTACTCCACTGGGGTTTGGAGATCATACTAGACCACCTGGTGCGAATCTTCCGGGCGTGTATCGTCCTCAGATACATTCCCGGGGAATGGAGGGAAGTTAAAGTAATATTTATACCAAAACCGGGGAAATAGGACTACTCCGCGGCAAAATCCTATAGGCCCATCAGTCTAACGTCTTTTCTTTTAAAGACCTTAGAGAGATTGTGCGACAGAGAGATCAGGGATACGGCGGTAGTGGAACGCTCTCTTCTTCCCAGTCAACACGCATACATCCCAGGAAGATCGACCGAGTCTGCGCTACACGCAGTGGTGAGCAGAATCGAGAGGTCGATGGAGGTCAAATCATCTACCCTGGGAGTGTTTATAGACATCGAAGGCGCTTCTGACCGACCAACCTTCGAAAGCATAACCAAGGCACTACAGGAACACGCCGTAACCCCCATGTTGTGTGGGCTGATTCGGCATGCCCTGGAGTGGCGAGCAATACAGATAAGTGTAGGGGATCGCACCGTCAGGGGTGTCGTTAGCAAGGGCTGTCCACAGGGTGGAGTCTTATCCCCGCTAATATGGGACATATTAGTTGACGACCTGCTGCGACGGCTCAATGAGTCGGGGTTCCGCACTATTGGCTATGCAGATGACCTGGCAATCCTGCTTAAGGGTAAACATGAGAGCATACTCTGCAACATTATGCAGAGCGCGCTGAACATAGTTGATGAATGGACAACGGAACGCTCCCTCTCGGTAATCGCCGCGAAAACGGAGCTCGTTCTTTTCACGAAAAAACGAAAACTAGGTGCAATGACCTTACCTAGACTGAAGGGAACTCAACTTAGTCTAACGAAGGAAGTCAAGGACCTAGGAATCGTACTTGACAGCAAACGCAACTGGAAAAGACACTTGGAGTTGAAAGTGAGCAAGGCATGCGCGGCCTTCTGGCAATGCCGCAGGGCTGTTGGGCGGTCTTGGGGCCTATCCCCTAGGATCGTCCTCTGGCTATATGTGGCGGTCATCAGACCCATGCTTTGCTACGGTGCGCTCGTCTGGTGGCCCAGAACCAGACACAGGAACGAGATGGCTCATATAAGTCACATCCAAAGGCTGATATGCTTGGCAGTGACTGGGGCTATGAGGACGACCCCAACTGCGGCCTTGGAGACGATTCTCTGCCTGCCTTCCCTCGACCTGTACGTCGAGGAGGTGGCTCTGGGGGCAGCTTTGAGACTACGGGCTGAGGGTCTATGGAATGACAGAAACCAAGGTGGCCGTCACACTCGCATCCTGAATGAGGCACTCATGAGAGTACCTATTCTGGGGGCGAGGTCTGATCGCATCTCGGTGAACTACAACTTCACAAGGCGTTATGGCATTGAAATAAACTGTTGCGAAGAGAAAGTATCGGACGTGAACATCTTCACGGACGGTTTTTAAAATAGTCTAGGCACGGGCTCGGGTATCTTCTCCGAAGATCCAGACCTGCGAAATAGTTTAGCTCTTGGATGCTACTCCAGCGTGTTCCAAGCGGAACTGACGGGGGTGACTCAAGGGGCCAAAAGAGCCACTGAACTTGGAATCAGGGGCAAGTCTGTACGCATCATGACAGATAGTAGAGCGGTATTGCTAGCTCTGAGAGGGTCCAGGATCAACTCGGGGCTGGTCTGGGAATGCCACCTATCTCTGGAAAGACTGGCGGCAGAAAACGTCGTAGACCTTGCATGGGTGAAAAAACATACAGGAATACCGACTGTAAAAACCCCTAGGGGCTTTTGAGTTGCAGCTCGTAGTACCCAGAGATCCGTCTCGATCTCTGCAAAGGGTCGAGGTAACTTTGACCGGTACTGCTTGCTTTTAGTTGGGGGTTGGTTAAGAACTTTACACTTTTGTAGTAACTGTTTAACTGTGTACTGTGTCGTCTTTAATTGGTTTTTGACTAGCATTTATACATTTCATTACTGCCGAGTAATGAGTTTCGGCGAATATATACAGAGCCGTACTATTTATTCTTTAGCCTGTCTAAGTATAAGAATTGTGCCTAATCTAAATCTCCGTTCCTGACCTGTGCGGATTCTCGCTGACACAGCGCCGCAAGTCGGTCAACGTTCAGTCTAGTCGCGACGATGCGTTTATTGTTGTTTTCTGTCGTAATTGACCTAGTTATTAGTCTCCGCGATTTTGGATGTTTTAATCTGTTTTCGGAGATTAAACATTCTGCCGCATCTCAGATGGTTGGGAGTGTGACGGTTGGAGCTGTCATTTCCCTTCCAGGTTGTGGCGGGTCCGCTGGGTGTTGATTGTGGAGCTGCGTTCGGCATCTCTTCCAAAATGTGTCTGCTGTAACACAAATGCTTAGAATCGTTAATAGCGATGTCGTCGTCCAGCCTGTTGTTTCGAGCTCGTCCTGGATCTCGTGTTCTCTTGGTTGCTGAGATCGTTTCGCTTGTCTGAATTCGTCAATCGTCAGCACTGGTCCTGTAATGTTGGCGGGGTTGCTCCCGTGTTGGGTTATCATCTCGTCAGTCTGGATTGTAGTTTTGATGACTTGTTTCGGGATTTTGTGTCCTTTTTCAATACGAACGCTCAGGAGTGTTGCATCATATCGACATGTCTTGTCGATGTGATTCTGGGCCATCTCACGTGAGTCGAGGATGTGAATGTTCAGTACGCTCGTGTAACCCCTGATAACTTTCTTGTCGTAACATCGGCCCAATATGTATAGTCTCAATGAGACCTGTACCATTGGCCGTCTTGGAGGAGGCGTCAAGTACCAGCTTTGTCGTCGTGCTAGCCTCCCGGGTGTCGAATTGGTGATGTATGTAGTCTCGACCGTCCTCTCGTTGGTGGTGTCTTTGTTGTGACTGGTCATCTGCATGTTAGGTAGAGGGATGTTCGGCTTACCAGCAGGGGTGGTTCTAGTCGTTTGTCCACCTCCGCCACTATGTCCTCGCATCTGGATTCGATAGTCCACATTCTATAGTCGAACAAATGTGGATCTACCGCCTCCATCCATCCGCTCAACAACTTTTCCCTGGCTGCGAGATCTTCTTATGTCTTGCGGGATGGATCGTCTTTTGGAACATCTGCGAAATCTCTCCACGTTTCCTTGCACCTGGATTCGATAGTCCACATTCTATAGTCGAACAAATGTAGATCTACCGCCTCCATCCATCCGCTCAACAACTTTTCCCTGGCTGCGAGATATTCTTGTGTCTTGCGGGATGGATCGTGTTTTGGAAAATCTGCGAAATCTCTCCACGTTTCCTTGCACTTACGGTCGATTTGGTCAAAATAATTCGAAGTGAAGTAAACGTGATCTCCGATGTCTAGCTCCTCCAACTGTCTGTCCGACTCGAAGAACCATGTAAAAACCCGTAGGGGCTTCTGAGTTGCAGCTCGCAGTACCCAGAGATCCGTCTCGATCTCTGCAAAGGGTCGAGGTAACTTTGACCGGTACTGCTTGCTTTTAGTTGGGGGTTGGTTAAGAACTTTACACTTTTGTAGTAACTGTTTAACTGTGTACTGTGTCGTCTTTAATTGGTTTTTGACTAGCATTTATACATTTCATTATTGCCGAGTAATAAGTTTCGGCGAATCTATACAGAGCCGTACTATTTATTCTTTAGCCTGTCTAAGTATAAGAATTGTGCCTAATCTAAATCTCCGTTCCTGACCTGTGCGGATTCACGCTGACACAGCGCCGCAGGTCGGTCAACGTTCAGTCTAGTCGCGACGATGCGTTTATTGTTGTTTTCTGTCGTAATTGACCTAGTTATTAGTCTCCGCGATTTTGGATGTTTTAATCTGTTTTTGGAGATTAAACACCGACCGACCGACCGACCGACACCTGATCGGGCCGGAGCCGGCGCCACCGGTAGCCTTTTCTACTCTGAATACCCTGATTATAGAAGACACCCTGACCAGACACTCTGCGTGCTGGGAATCGACTGAAGGCTACAGACAGGGGAGGGCCGCTATCAAGGCACCATCCCTCAAAAGAGCCAAATTTTGCCTGCGACTAACCAGAGACAATCTCCGAAAACTCGTAGGGATATGGACCGGGCACGGCCGACTGAACAAACATCTCTACACGCTGGGCGTCGTAACCGATCCCACTTGTCGAGGGTGCTTAGAAGAGGACGAGACAGCGGAGCATGTGCTATGTCACTGCCCCGCGCTTGCGTCGACCCTAGGATCCATACTAGGGGACTTCTGGCCAAGTATGGCCGACATTAGCAACACCGCACCCGGTGCGGTCCTCGAGTTTATCAACTCTGTTGGTTGGCTCGAGGGCTAGCGGCGGGCGGCAGGGAGTTGCGCCGGAGGGGTGGCACAATGGGTCCAAGTAAGAGGCCTAAGTGCTAGAGTGGCGCAAGCCACTCACCCTCCAAATCCTAATCCAGAATCCAGAATCCAGATGCATCAGGGAGATCATCAGGGATTTCGTTGCTATTTGTGTTTTCTTTTATCTGGTCCACAAAAACCGCGTCCAAAAGGTTTACGTCAACATCGGCCATAGAAACTCTACGAGCGGATTTAAACCTGTGGGTTGGTTGAAATTTTCATGATTTTCCAAATGGCTTGCAAACAATGACATCGGCCGGTTGCAGCATATGTGTAATACTTGGCGGTAAGGCGTATAAAATTATTCCGTTGTCTTCACAAAATTGACTAAGAGGTCCATCGATGAACAACATTATAGGCCTCTCAATTTTATTTTCATTTAGCCATTCATTGATGTCGTTACGAATGTATTTGTTACCGTCAAAACCAGAAATCAGATAAAACTAGTTTTAACTAGTTAAAACTAGAATACACCAGTCGTATTTGAGAAACCTAGTATTAACTAGTCAATTCTAAAAATCGTCATGGGCATTTGGTAAACCTGGTTTTGACTTGTGATAACCCGAAGTAACCAGCTGACTTTGTAAATACCCGAATCGTAACTGTTTCCCGTTCGAATGTAATGTAATGTAATGTAATGTTAAAATCGATTTATTTCGAATGTGGCGCCTCCTATCGATGTTTACCAAGAGTACCTTTTTTTCCGTAAAAAAACCAATGATTTCATAATATGTGGTTCAAACACGAAAAAAACATCACACAAAAAAGTTAGGAAGATTTTCTACCCCCCCCCCCCCCCCCCTAGATGACCCGCCCCTGGTGGAAATTTTGAATTCTTTTCCAGTCCATTTTGTTGAGCATAAAAAGGTTAATAATTTTACCAAATATGATTTCTTAATCTTGAACAGTTTTGGAGATATTTATCAAAAACCATCATGGGGGGCCTACCTTTCAGGGAGTATATCTCCTTTAGGAAGCGATTCTCGACATAAGTTCATTAGAACTTTTTTTCATACTTTTTATAGAGGAATCATCAGGCAAATTATTGCAGGCTAATTTTTGGACACCGTGTAGAATGAGACTACGGTCGCAACAAAATACTTGTAACACTTTGTATGAAATATTGATGCTGATGTGTGCGTGTGCGTAAGCGCGAGCTTTTAATTGATTTTGCGATTACGATATCTGTCTTTTTGTCACGAGATTCATTGTTCAAGAAGGTTTCTGTAATTTGGCCATGTCTATTCGAGTTGACGGAGTTTTCTTTGGTGTGTTCTTTCTCTGTCAAGTACTCGGGTGGACTTCTCGATACCTTCGGGTACCAGATCTCCCTTGGAACATTACCACTCTTCCTTGATTTAAAATAAATGCTTGTACTGTTATAGGTGTTTTAAGAAATAACACAAATTTGAATAAAATAAAACCTTTAATAAATTGTTGCTTGTCATTTGACCTCCATCATTCCCTCGACACGTTCATGTCTTCTGTTGGAATTTTTATGTAATTCCGAGCGATTTCTACAATTCGTTCACCAGGGGGCGAACAGGGTTACATTACACCTTCTACACCTATGATGGGCTAGGGACCTGTTTTTTAAAGAACATCCCCACGTCTACTATGAATCCGATCTTGAATTGTAGCCCTTGGTACTCTGAATTGCTTACTAGCTGATCTAATTGACATCTGATCCGACCTCAGTAATTTGAGCGCTTCTTTTAAGAGTCCTCATTACCCAATTCAGGTATAGGGAATTATAATGTTAACTGCCGCCAGTCTGGAAGGTGCACACGTCGATATTTCGGAATGCGAATGGTTCGATCTGAAAGTTTGATCTAACTTTGGATCGAAGGGTTTACGAAATTTATTACAGAAAAGGCACGAAAATACCAATGGAAAAACTTTGTTTTTAGCCTAATTTCAACTGAACTCTTTTCGTGTATATCTCCAGAATAAAAACTATTTAAAAAAATTTCCGCGATCCAAATATAGATAATAGTTATGGCAAGAGAAAAAAAATATATTTATCTCAAAATTACCACTTGTACACCCCCTATTTTTAAGGGACGTTTTAAACCGTAAGGTGTCGCCATCGGGCGGGAGAATTGGGAACAACGGTTCTGGGCGTATTTATGAGGCAGTTTATTACCCCATAAAACCTATGCTTTGAGATAGGTATTCTTAGAATTTTATATGTCCCCACCGCTCGGCGCTCGCTCGCTAGAGGTAGGGAACAGCAGCGCCTCCACCGGCCACGTCCAGCTACGCTATCGCAGACGACACCGTTAAGGACTCTTCAGAATACGTGTGTAATTTTATTACGTACGACCGCTTATTAGCCGACGAGCCCGGGTTGTTGGGAGGTTAGTAATACTCAGATGGTGAGGCCCGACACATTTATATAGGTATACCGGAAAGTCAACTTACATGTACTGTAACGTTACAAAAATCACCCGTGTTGGTCCTGGGGTAGTTTTGTAGAATAGGCCATCAGTTTAATTTCGCGTGAAGTAAAAGCCCTCTAAAGGAATCTGTTTGTCTGTCCAATGTCGTAATTTCTTCTGTTTCGGTGTTCCTGTAACTTTCACGTTTCCTTCACTATTGGCCCTCCAGGCCAATATTTAAAACCCCCGAATTTCAGCTTGGTTCATGCTATAATTAACTAGGGCGTGCTGGCGTCTTCAGGCTTGACCTGAAAACTCCCATCCATTTTTCCTTCACCTTCTAACATTTCCTACCAGCATAGGGTGGTTACCTCAGCCTTGAGTGGCGCCGGATGTAGCCATTCTTCGTGAACCGGCCACGTATTTCCTAGTCCCAACTGTTATAAGATTACTATTTATACTAATAGATGTCGCTCTATGTTCCTAACTCATTGAATATCTCAGTATATTAGTCATAAGCCACTAAGCACTTCGCGCCCAGTCTGTACTGATCTCTCGACATGTTAAACACACTCCTGTATACTTACAGTCCAATTTTTGAAAGAAGGAACCGACGTCATCAATTTTAGTGGTATGAACGCTAACGGTGACGTATGTCGCAAATGTTTCCTCTGTAAATGACGTCATGGCTAGTTCAGCAAGAATTTTTACATTTTCTGAAGTGAAGAGTAATTAAAACACACAGGAGAGCGTTCAGAAACGTACCGGGGGAAGGTTAGAGTGATCCGAAGTCGTTCAGAAATAAAAATATCCGGAAAACACTCAATATCAGTTCTTGACACAATCTTACAGTTGACAATTCAGTTTGACAGCGAATGGAGGTTGTGCTCTAAGAGGTATTTTATGCAGCTATCTTTATCATACTCATGCATTCTTATGGAAGTTTTGGGAAGACATGAATGTCCGTAATGTCTCTTTCCAACATGTACTGCCCGACAATAACGTAGCGCGAAGCTCGTTATTAAATTCGTGACGTAAGTTCCTTCTCTTAAAAATTGGACTGTATTATAAATTTCACATAATAAACTCATCACATTAAAACTATACATACTGAGTTTATAACATGGCGCAGCCGGTATACTGAATAAAAACGGACGAATCTAAACTCTAAACAATAATAAACGAGTGATAAAAAGTGTGACAATAATGGATGCGATTAGACAACCAAATCCAATGGTCCACGAGGGCGACCTAGCCAAAAACTGGAAACGCTTCAAAGAAGGATGGGAACTATACTGCATAGCAACAGGTCGTGACACCAATGCACCCCGCGACTTTTCTACACATAATTGGAGAAGCACGCGAAATTCTCGACTCCCTGGACGTGACCCCAGAAGAAAAGAGGAATTTGCCGGCCATCTTGGAAAAACTAGACGCTTACTACATTCCCAAGACAAACGTGAGTGTTGAGAGATACAGATTTGATATACGCCTTCAATTAGCCGGAGAAAACTTCGACACATTTCTTGCCGAGCTAAAGAAGATTGCGTCTAATTGCGAGTTTAATGCAATGAAAGACGAGTTGATCAAAGATCGAATTGTTTGTGGAATTCGAGACCAACGTACCAAAGACAAACTACTACGCGAAACCGGTCTGAATCTACAAAAGGCGATCGACATATGTAAAGCAGCAGAATTGGCAGACGCGCATATACAACAATTGAACAATAAAAACAAGGCTCTGGAAGTTGGACGAATCCGGGAGGACATCAGGGCTCGCCGAAATAAACAACATGGTCCTGGTCCCAGGAACGCCCACCAGCCAGCCCCAGCCGCAGCCGCAGCTGCACCTGCAAACTATTATTACCGAGGGAATGGCGGGAACCGAGGTGGCAACAACAACTTCCAACCAGCAAACCAAGGTCGACGTATACAAGCACATGCGAACGCGCCGCAAGGTCAGTTTTATAAAGATGCCTGTGGTAAATGCGAAACGCGCCACAATTACCGGGAATGCCCAGCATACGGGACGACTTGTAATAAATGTAACAGAATGAATCATTTCCCCAGATTTTGTGAGGCTAGAACCATACGAATTATACAACAAAATCAAAATAATGCCAACGACACCAATGAGGTCCCAATTGCACTAACTAATAATCCGGATGGTTCTCAAATCACACTAAATGGAGCTTATTTCTTAGGGATGATCGATTCGGATGGTAATCAAAAAGCGGAAAATTACTGTAAAATGTCGGTTTTGTTTATCAACGCGAATAAAACTATCGAATTTAAACTGGATACTGGATCCGATATTAATGCTTTGTCTAAATACGTATACGAAACAATAAAAACTAGGGCAACTGTAATTAAACCATTCAGTGGTAATTTATACGGATACGGAGGTAGAAAATTAGATGTATGCGGTACATGCGATCTCGATGTGGTTATTGCTGACCGACTCGTTAAACTGAATTTCGTCGTAATTGAGACAAGACATGATCAGCTTCCGGTTCTCGGAGAACCATTATTAATTGAATTAAAATTAATAACATTCAATAAAAATCAGGTACACAATAACAAACAAATTGATGTAATTGCTGTGAACGAGGATAATTTTCGAAAAAACATAAATCAAATTTTGAAAAAGTTTGAATCGCTTTTTGATGGCATAGGCGATATCGACATGCAGCTCTATAATTTTAAACTGAAAAGTGGTTACCCTGGTGAAATGCAAACTTGTAGGAGAGTTCCATATCAATTAATAGATTTGCTCAAAGAAGAACTTGAACGAATGGAAACACTAAACATAATTGCGAAAGTTAACGAACCAACCGAGTTTGTTAATCCCACTGTTATAATAAAAAAATTAAATAAACAGATTCGCATCTGCCTAGACCCGAAACAATTGAACCTTGCGATACAACGAGAGCACGAATTGATTCCAACTTTTGAGGATCTCACGTACAATTTAAACGGCTCAATAATTTTTTCAACTCTCGACGCCAATAAAGGGTTTTGGCAAATTAAACTCTCCCATAAATCATCTGTTTGCACAACATTCGCGACGCCATATGGTCGCTATCGGTTTCTTAGAATGCCGTTTGGTGTTGCATGTGCACCCGAAGTTTTTCACAGGACTTTTTCAGGTATTTTCGAGGATATACACGGTGTCAAAATTTACATTGATGACATTATAATATACGCCAGAAATCAAACCGAACATAATAAAATTCTCGAAGCGGTTTTAAAACGTGCCGTGGAAAAAGGAATTAAATTCAACAAGGCGAAATGTAAATTCGGTGTAAGTAAAATTAATTACGTCGGACACACGATTTCTGCCGATGGCATATCACCAGATAATTCGAAAATTGAGGCCATACAGCAAATACCAACACCCAAAAATTCCAAAGAGGTTCGTAGATTTTAAGGAATGGTGACGTATGTTGCTAAGTTCATTCCCAACTTATCAGACCTTACAGTAAATCTACGCAAATTAATAAAAAAAGACGCGATGTGGACGTGGAAAAATGTGCACGAAAAATAATTCGGAAATTTAAGACCAGGAATTCATAAGTGAGCTTCTGCCGATGGCGCCACTAACTAATTTTTCAATGTAATTTTGGGACAGAAACAGTCATAAATACCAAAACGATGAAAGCCCAACGAAAGGAATACTATTTTCTCGGAGATCCCTCAATTCAAAGGTATTTTGTTGGGAAATAACCTCGAAAACCTTTTTTAAAGATTCATTAAATAAAAAGTTTTTGGTAAAAAAATCATCTATTTTTCTATGCACCTCCTAGGATTGATAATCATTCATCAATCCCACAATTCTATTTTGCTCACTGTGATCTAGTAAAGGTAAAAATTAAAATTATTATTCAATAATGTCAGCTGATTTCTCAAAACGGTTTCCCCATAGTCGCGCTCCAAATAATTTCAATTAGATGTATTAGAACTCAGTGTGAGGGTGGTGCCATAGATGGCGCTGGGACCGTAGAAGAAATTGAGATCGTGTGCGGAAGAGAGACCACATTTTCTATAAATAGACTCCACTTTCTCCTGCTTTTCTCAACACAACTGATCACAACCCCAGTCTCGGTATATTCTATTGTATTCGATCGGAACGATAAATTTATTTCAGTGAAGAGCGCGTAGAAATTACGCGTTTTAGCGGTTTTCATCAATAATTCCGCCCAAAAAATACATATCCAATAAGAATAATTGGGCACCATAATTATTTCAGCGGCAATTCAACTCACCTGACAAAATGCCGTTTTTTACGGGTTTTTCGACCAATCAGGAGCTAATTACACCAGCGAAAACACCACGAGTGGAGATTGCCGCGAAAACTACAGACCTGTCACAAAATCTGACATTATTTTTCATAGGTACCTGCCTAAGACAATCTCTAAATTTTGCGGATTCTGTCACAATTCGTTAAATTTGTTACATTACGAATTCGCTTTTAAAAGCTACCCAAAATATTTCGTGAATGTTCCGCTGGCGATATCTACCGCAGAGATTTTAAGGTCAATCTTGATAAGGAGTCGGTAGCACGCTTGTTAGTCGAAATAATAAACAATAAATATTCCCTTCCTCTTTAAATTCTTTATTAATTATTAGTGTGATTTGTTATGTCACTGGAATCATGTTTCCATGACTTTTTCTCGTATTTTGGTTCGATAGTAGTTCCTTCTTGATGTATTCTTCCCTGATTCTGGATTTCCATTGGTCAGTTCTTGTCTTCCGGCTAAGATTAGTAGCCGTTCGGCCGTTTTTCTCCTGGTCTTTATCGCACGGTCCGTCATCTTGGCGTCGTGTTCAGTTTTGTGGCCCTGTTTGAAAGGTTTTTGATGTAAATCAAGCCGAGTTGGGATTTTCTTTCATCAGGTGAAATTGTCTACAATTTTGGTGACTTGTAGACATACCCCGTGGGGGATATTTCCACTTTTGACGCACGAATTTCCGAGAGCCTTTCCAGGCACGTTTTTGTAAGGGGTAAGATTTCATCATAGAGGCCCTCTTTTGGCCGAATCTTCATTATTCTTTCTTTAGATCCGTTGGGTATATCGGCCCGGACCCCTTTTTGAAGAATCTCCCGTCGAATTCAACCCTCCAACACCTAGAGGTAAAGTGGTACTCGTTTCTTTCGAATGTATATTAACACGGAACGGTTTTATCCAGGGTTTTTGGTACCGGTTTCTAGTCGACTTCCTGTACGAGCGTTTTCCGTGGGGTTTTAGGGGAGGACTTTCCGCCTAGGTTCGCCGGCCACCACCGACCACTTCTCCACCACAGGTCAGATCTTTCCATTTTGATCGAACTCGCCCGAAACTCACGCGGATAGAGAACGATATCCTAGAATCCGAGGAAGACACGAACTCGTTAATTTAACACAATCACCCAGTGCGGGTTATAGAATTATTATCGGTATTTTCAGCACTCAAGAATTTAAATTACTAGGAGCTTCAAGAACTACCTAGACCTTTCTTTTTATTATTTAATTTTTCTGAACCATTTACATAATTTTGACTTCTGATTTTGTATAACAACTGTGAAATCAGACCAATTTTGCGCAAAGCTGGTACGATCGTATATTTTTGTGGCCTGATAATTTAATTGCAATAGTGAGACATTTTTTTAGGAAGTTTTGTAAGATATATTTTATTCTTACAATTTAATGTTACATTATTACTTATAATATTATCAAGATGATAGCGAACGAGCGTAGAGAGAGTGAAGACTTGTTGTGATGATCTGTAGATTCGTTCTGTAATGAGAAAACATCCCTGAGCAACTCTAGTCCACTAATAGGGGAGTTCTACGATAAGGATATTCTATTTACATGGGCAACTGAACAACCATCAATGAGCTACCTCCCGACTCTACATTCCACATTAGTACCGGAGTGCAATGGACGAAACGTCCTCCGCCATACTAATCAGCCAACAAGAGTCATACCAGATAACAGGCAGTGCAGACTCGGACGTGCAATGGCCCCTCAACATGTCCTGCCCGCAGTCTACGCCCCTGGCATTACCCAGCTCCGCTACTCCAGAACAGTCTTAAAGCCCGCTTAATAAAAGCATATCTAGTACTACACAACTTGAAGAGCTACAAGAAAGAACTAAGAGTTTACTCAGTGATCAAACTCACCACTAAAACGCCGACCGCAAAGACTCGAACCCCAACCGCCAGCTGTTGGACTTTTTTCTTGTCAGATAACAATATCAACAACTTTGTTTCATTACAATAATGATTACAACAATGAATCATTCCTCTAGTGATTACGACATAACTCAAAGCCTCCCCAAAATATTCCCTACAGTTTGAATGGCTCTTAAATGTCTTTATGAAATGACTAGAATAAAGTAAACTTACTTTGCGCCCAAATCTACCATCTTTTAATAAATTGATTAACTCGCCCCTTCTTCACTGAAGCCGGCCGGAGCCTCAGCACTTCATGTTTAAGTCTAATATTAGGTAACAAATTGTCATGCCGAATACAACTCGATCTAGGTAGTTATTTCCTGGCAATTTTGGCCGCAGAAAATACGACTCGTAACTTTAGCTTGGGAAAATATTTTCGCTGCTAAAGTTACTCGTAATATTTTCAGCGGCAAAAATTGCCGACAATATCTAAATCAGTAAATCACTCGCTGTGCATATTACTTATGACAATATAACTCCAATATCATGAGCCAATCATTTAAATTGACCAATCAGATCATAATTTCAGCGACTATTATGTTCCGCACATTTCTAATAAAATAAATAAGGCTATAATCAAATTACATTAATAAAGGAAAAAAGGGGAAAAAATTTAGTAAATCTTTGATCCAATGAATACATTTTATTTCTCATTTGTAATAATATCATCCTGCTTGAACGTTTGTTTTTTTGTTTTCCTTGGAAACTGAAAATTTAGTTTGCGCAGACAATACTTTCCAGTTAAAAATCATATACCTACTCACGTTTCTTAGTTTCATGGTCAGACTTTGCTTTCAGAATGTATTCTGGGTCCACACAACGCAACCCTTTTCCCAAATTATCCCGAATAATTTCAGGGGCAATACAATCGACGTAGAATTTTTTGAGTTTCGGCAGCATAAAGTCATTCCACAACTTTTCATCTTAATATATTTCTTCTATATATAGATCGATGGCGTCGTTCACATAAACAACAAAGTAACATTTACTCTTGTTAGTAATGTTTAGTTGACCTTGAATCTGGAAATAATAGAAAAACCGTGTATTGGTAGAGTTGGCTACGATCATCACTGTGTCCCGTTTTACATCCATCAGATAGCCAGTGACAGAATGATGATCATAGCTTCTTCGACGGACAGCTTATTTGTACTCATGGTTTAATATACCAACATACTCACCTGATAGTATAAAATGTGTTTCCTCTTCAATCTCAAACCATCTCCGGATTTCTCCAAACAGAAGGGTTTCTTCTGTTTTTTCAATTCCTGTGCCACCTCCAGAATAGTCGAGACGTCCAAAAGTCGGGCGCAGTAAATACTTTTTACTTCAATCATTGCGTCTTCATTTTCAACTAGACCTAAAAAATTATAATAAGCTGTCATAAAAATTATTAAAAATATTATAAAACAAATCTATTAAATGGAGGCCACGACCATAATTCTGTCTCTACCTTTTAACTGTTTTCAGATAAAGCCTAAGAGACACGATCCTATTTGTATCATATTTCCATACTAGAAATCTATGATGTAGATTTCAGAAATTGTAAATTTTCGCTTTAAGAAAAATAAAATAATTGATAAAAGTTCCAAATCTCATTGTAAATAAGGTGAAAGTCGGACAAGTTTTATTTTAAATTTAGCTCAAATATAACGGCTATTTAGGTTCAAATTTTCTAGTTTATGAAAATATGATGCAAATACATATAGTATCGTGTCTCCTAGGTTTTAGACAGAATGATGAACAAAGTCTACTCTTATAGGTATAGATATAGATGGTGTGCTATATACATACCATCTGGAGAGGCTCCAAGAAATCCATTATTTAATTCAATCCATAATCCAGAGAGGCTTACCGTGATATCCTTTTTTTTCTCAAAAATACGTACGGCAACACTTTCCTTTGCTATACCATAATCAGTAGCCTCACTATGAAAGTATTGTTTTTTTAAACAAGCTGACACCGTGCCATGGCATGAGGTGTGCGGCAATCTATTAGTTATCTATCAGTTAGCCGAAACGTTTTTTCGGTCTCGTAAATGGGATTCCCAAACTGACCGACTGATGCGGTCGCTATTCTATCACGCTCGCTTTCCACCACCTAAAAGAGATGGTTGTTTTGTTTAGAAACAGTGCTTTTTTAATTTTTGTATCAAAAAGATTTATTGGTTTCCGTTCTAAAATTTTACAATTTTTTTTTCAATTGTTGACAAAGTCGCATTACACACTCCAGTGATTTGTCAAGCGTTCTGGATAACTAAAGCCTAGTTCTCATATCCGAATCAATCGCAAAAAAAACTGCGAAAATTTGTGGATTCCACCAATAAAAACGACCTACCTTCAAATAATGTATCGCAATTGGAATTTAAAAATATTCGCGATTTTTTTGCGAATAATTCGGTCATGAGAACTGGGCTTATCTCGTGCAACTGGGGGGCGAAACGCCAGATAACTGAGATAATACAGAGCGAGCAAAGGTAATTTTGATCAGAGTTGGCTAAAATTATCATTCTCTCTCTATCCTTCAAATAGTTGTCAGATGAGACAGAATGATGTTCACAGCCTCCCGTTATCAAAATTAGCTTTGCTCGCTCTGTATAACGATGCAAATCATATGGGTCCAGTTAGTAGCCTGGTACGTCCGTGCCATGTTGGTCCGAGTTAATTAAGGAGCGTTCTGATGCATCCGATTTCCGACGATACGATGATCCGAAAATTTGTTTATTGGTCAAAACAATGAAAAACCGTAACCAGGTTACATTTCTGGCCAATCAAAAAGTTTTCGAATCATCGTATCGTCGGAAATCGGATGCATCAGAACGCTCTATTAGCCATCCAGTTTGATCGCCTGGCAAATCATTGGCCAATGCTTAGATCGTTGAATTAAATCACCAACCTGAAGAACTGAAATTTACTAACAGAAACCTGGTAGAGGTTGTAACACTGTGACACCGTGACTTTATTGGATCATGTTTTCGAAATTGGTCTTGATGGGACAGCATTAAAATCAAAATTTGAGGATACTGGGATTGCTGTTTTTTTTTTTAATTTCACACATTTTCATTTCATTGCCTAACCCTTCCACAGAAACATGACCCAATGAACGCATTGAACCTACATCAGTTGGCGCGGTTGCGTCAAGGTAAATGTAAGCTCACCTGCAGTTTCTCCAGTAAGCGTTCTACGTCTAGTCTAATCATTTCTTCATTTTCTACTTCTTCGACCACCGGTCCGTAATCTAAATTTTCTGGTGTACATTTCTGTTTCTTTGCTGGGGGCTCATCTGTGAGTTCATTATTATTATTATCATGGAATAATTTTCTCCTACTTTTTGGCACGTATTCACTTTTCTACGACTCGGTCCTCATAAAATGTTTGGTGTACTTTCCTGTTGGATTAAAACGTTTTAGGTAGAATTTTGCAAATTTGAGACTTAGGAACAGTGCCGTAACAAGAGCTGTGCGAAAGTGGCCCAGCCCAGTACCCAGAGGCCACCAGGGTACGCAATAAACATCTGAAAATCTGAAAATCATGCATGAAATAACGTGTAGTTGTTTGAAAACAAAATCGTCTGAAGCTTCATGGTATAGTCTATTCAAGATAAACTGAACATCACGTGACCCCAAAGTACCTGACAAATACCTGTCATTAGTGAATGGTTATCAATGTTTTTCATTCAAATTTTGCTAAGCAACTTTATCACTTTATCACTTTATCTTGAATAGACTATAGCTTTCCAGAACTGTGTTTTGCATTTCTACAAGTTTGATTCAATTTGTAATTTTATGATTGCCTAAACTGAGTTGTCGCCGGCGACAAAAGCAGTTCTGAAAAGCCGCTATCACTCTGATGGTACGCAAAGAAGCATTAGAAGTATAATATCGCACTGGGCACAATTTCGTCTTACTACAGCACCGAATAACAACTTCATCTCACCTGGACTGCTTTTCGTCACATCTTTCCCGGGACTCGTAGACCAAGTATGGCGACGGTTATACCTAAGGCCGGACAGGTACACTCTTCTTTGATACGATCCATGTCGGACCAAGTTTAGACGTCTCCCCATGTTGAATCGGGCCACTGTATTCATAAGTCGTTCACATATATTATTATTTTCGTTTTCTATTAGAAAATGTGCCTTACGGACCAGTAAATCCAGAGCACCTGCAAATATTTGAAATACTCAATTTGTCGACTATTTCATGTGATTCTTTGAAAATCTTACCGCTCAAATGAAAATGAATATTGGAAGTTTTCAGCTCGGGAATTTTATTCTTGGAATCATCTCCCAAATTATTACATATACCTTGACGACAACGGGAATGATCGCCGAACACATGGTTCAGGCCAGATTCCAAGTCAATTCGCAATAGCGAAACGTCCTGGGCTTCTGACTTGGCATGTTCATAGATTGAACATTTTGCTCTCTTCTGGAGCAGTTTGATCTTCTTTTCCGTCAACAATTTTCGTCCGGCGAGGTTGATGTGTGTGTCCTTTATAGCGTACAGTCGTTTACCATAGTTCTTTGAAGCATGGTTAGTGCATTCCATTTTCCGTATATCTTTTCCATATGAGACCTTTTCGCGTAGTTTCGCATACACAGACGAATCACCATCGCCAATAAAACGAAGGTATTGAACGCCATGCATTTCTTCGCTGATTTTGAAACCCTCAACTGCCATATCGGACTCCATGCCCGGTGCTGATCCTGTCCAATTTTTGTAATAAAACATGTTGTTTCGGTTCACAGTTCTTGTTGGCGGCGAAACAACAGATAGAGCAAAATTTATTTCTGACGGAGACGTACACTAGTTCTTTAGTGTGCTTTCCCACGATTTCGATCATTCCAGACAGAGCGTTGTAGTTTGTCCCATATGATCTCTTACTCCACGACCCATCTATGTAGACAGTTATCCAGGTAATTCCGCCTTCAGTGAGGTTTCCAGCCTCAATGGCGTGTTCCTTGTCTTTAAAACCCGCAGATTTCATCGATTTTAAGAGCGATGCTCTCCATTTCTGATCATGAAAATAAAATTCTCCGCGTATTACATAAGGTATAGGATGGGGACATCGATAGTCCACCATTGAAAATACATACCTCTCCCAGTTCTTCTTCCAATTTGTAGAACAATTTCGGAGTTATGGCCGGTATATTCATAAAAGCAAGATGTTCGGTCATGTGGCCGTAGGTATTACCCGATGCCATCGCTCCCCATACTGCCCCAATGTTCAAAGTAGGACTATGATGAGGACTTTCAGTACAGAAGGTATACTCCCTGGTACACACATTGCAGTAAAATTTCACTTGGCTAACTAACTAACTAACTAACTAACTAACCTTCTTATTTCCTCCTTCACGGAAAGCATGCCATCGGTGCATATTTTGGAATGCATTTGCTGAAGAAGAACTGCCCATTTGAGTACGTATCCCAATTCGACAATGCGACATCCCTCGATATTATCCCCCAAGGTGGAGGGTTGCCTCTCGGCAGTTACATCATAGTCCATCACACTGGAACATATCCGTCAGTGAACAGTAAAGGAGCTTTCCGACGATACGATGATCCAAAAATTTATTGATTGGCTAGAAATGTAACCTGGTTACGGTTTTCTATTTTTTTACCAATCAGCAAATTTTTTGATCATCGACCGTCGGAAGTCGGATGCATCGAAACTTTCTGAAAAATTTACAGTACAGAGAGATCATTTCAATTCGTCATAAGAGGTCGCTGTGACAATTGTTCTGTCTCATCTAAAAAATGGTGAAATGACAAATATAGAACGATTGCCACAGCCTCCCTTTTTGACGAAATGAAATGATCTTTTCGTATATCCATCTAAAAGCCGTCCGACACGATAATAATCTATGAATACAAATTTGTATAAACAATAAACCGAGGGGTTGACCACCTGTCAATTTTGGTGTACAGTCATCAGCAAATCTGACAAATTCCTGGCAATTTCGGCGAATTCCTGGCAAATTTGGCAAATTCTTGGCAAATTTGGCAAATTCCTGGCAAATTTGGCAATTTAGCAATTTAGTGTACACAAATTTCTTGAGTGGTCAACCCCTCGCAATAAACAAAGCATTCTTCTGTGAAAAATGGATCCAGTTCTATTTCATTTGTAATTTTCCATTACTAGACATGTCAAATTTTAAAAATCATTTACGCAGAAATTCCCATTGATAGAAACACAGATGAAAGAAATATCATAAAAATGTTACCGTGTCAGACGGCCTTCAGAGAAAAAACTAACGATTTTTATTTTGAAATAATCAGCACTAAGTCCCGATCTTTTCACCTCCAAGTACAGTGTCTACAAATCGTTTTTCGGTCGAGTCGGCTGCGATCATCGTTCTGCCCCTTTTAACATCCATTAGATAGACAGCGACAGACCGATGATTGCAGTCAACATGACCTAAAACGATTTGTACACACGGTACACAGGAAAATGAAGTGCACAAAGTCAAGATTTTTGTGGTAATGGTATTATCAGCTACTGCGTTCGTGAGTGATTTTTGTGCATTCAACAATGGCCGTAAAACTACAGTGGGCTTTGAAATTGGTTAGGAAAATTTGGTACCTACCTTTGATATTGTTGGTCCGTGAGAACACCTGGCTCAGGCTTCTTGAACCTGGGAGCATACTTTGTGATCGCCCATGACGGTACCCTATGTAGCAAAATATTGTAATTCACAACAGAACAGTGACCATCATAATATGGTTTACTCGTTTATACACGATGTATTTTATGTGTTGTTTTTTGTTGAAATTCGATATTTTAAATTTTCTAGTTTTACTGTTCCCGAATGAAATGATTGAATGATTACTCAACAGACCGAATGCGGATGGATTGAGGACTGTAGGTACCTCGGTAGGTATGTACTCTCTTGTTCAAATCGGTAGGTTCAAGCCGATGTGTATTCCTAGTTGGCTATGATCAGCGTTCTCTTTCTTTTTACAACCATTTGATGAACAGAGGTAGAACGATTATCATAGCCAGTAAGTAATAAAAATCGGTTTGAACATACACTGTAGGTATGTACCGTGTGTACTATCGGCCGAGTTGGCTATGATCATCGTTCTGTCCCATGTTACAACCGTTAGATGGCCGATCACATCCAACTCCACCGGAAAACCGCATTTACACACGATAGGTAACGTTGAAAAGTTTTCAACTTTGAAGAGCGAATTCCAGACTCATGTTTATGGGAACTGTCTTTCTTAGAATTACCGCAGGAATCACTCACTCAAATCTTTCGCAATGCTTATGAAAGACACTGTATAATGAAATGCATTCGCATAATCAACAGGAAAATACGTACTTTTTGATAAGTTCTTCCGCCGTCAGAATTTCGTCAACCGTCTGTGTATTATCTGCGATTGGGCTGTAATTTTTCATCATGGTAGTCAAATATCATCCAAGTACCGTGTGTACGTGTACCGACAATTTTTCGGTCGAGGTTGCCTTGATCATCGTTCTTTTACATAATAGAACTGTGAAATAGACAGTGACAAAGCGATGACCATGGCCAACTCTACTGAAAAAGTAGTCGTACACACGGTATGAAACTTTTCAACCCGAATTTACCTCCTCCAGTTAAATTTATTTGGCGCAGTCGTTGATTTTCGTTGTTGTAACAATTGTAACCGAGGTATTTAACCAGAGATAAATTTACCTGGAGGTTAAGACCCTTAGATATGTAAAGAGTGAGCGAAGTTGAACTTGATCAGAGTTAGTTATGAACATCATTTCGGTCTCATCTGAAAACTATTTGAAGAATGAAGAGAGAAAAATGATTTCAGTCAACTCCGATCAGAATCACTCTGTACAACAATCGAATCCAATAGGGATTAAATCGGGGTGAATTTTCATACAACCGGCCCAGAGTAGATACATACGTTCTCGCATAAGTTTTACATTTGTCAACGTACAAATTTGTGGTTTCCTCTAATGTCGACCTCTCAGTGGAAAGTGCTTCTCCAGATTTATTATGCGGAGTTCTGTAAAAAAAACAATGTACCTATTTCTCGAAGGCAATGTAACGACATTTTCGAGTAGGCAGTTCGACTCAGAATTCGAGGTTTTTGGATGTTTCAAAATTCAAACCGAATCACCGACATGAAGATAAATATCGTGGGAAATTGTATGCAGCTCAAATGTCGCCTTTTTTTGTTAGATTCCCGACACATCAAAGAACAAATCACTAGTAAATGTGAATTTCATCGATTAAAAAATCGCAAAAATCTGAAGCATAGGGCAAAACACGGTCGTTTGCCCTATGCTTCAAACGACCGTAAATTTGAGATCACAATTTGAAACATCCAATCAATCGAATGCCTAACTCGAAAACGGAATAAATGGATAAATAACGGTCCGTACATAAACAACTGATAATCCTATATATACATACAGGCTGTTTGAAAAAAACTCCAGAACGCCACAGTTTCTTTGGTTGTGATCCGATTTCGAAAACCCATTGACAAAAAATGATTTATTTTTCATGCTCTAAGAATAGGCCTTGTTGCCAAATTTTTTCCCTCAACTTCTTTTTTCAACAATGGTAATTTTAACTTTTTTAATGATAACATAAAACGCGAGTATTTCCGATTCAAAGTTGAAGTAGATATTTTTTTCTATACCATCGGTCAATAAACAAGTTGATTTTTATCAATAATTATCAGAAAAACGCAAAAAATTATTTGCCAGATTTGGTCGGATTAATCAAAAAATGTCATTTTCACGTTTGCTTTGAAATCCAAAGCACTCCTGAAACTGACATTTTTTAAAATTTAATTCAAATCGGACGAAACTTTTTCTGCGTTTTCTTGGATAAACATTGAAAAAATGACCACTTTCTACATACCATAGTAAAGAGAAAAGTACATACTTCAATTTTAAATTAAAAGTAATCGTACTTTTTTCTTGAAAAATTAAATTTACCAATGTTAAAAAAAGAAGTTGAGGGAAAAAATTTGGCAACAAGCTCTATTCGTAGTACATGAAAAATAAATCATGTTTTGTTAATCAGTTTTTAAAATCGGATCACAACTAAAGAAACTGTGACGGTCTGGAGTTTTTATCAAACAGCCTGTATACAGGGTGATTCAAAATTGTTGGACCAACGCTTCAGGGCAGATTCCTCTCGTCAAAATAGTAATAAAAGATCTTATAAAGGGGGGTCCGCAAGTGGTCAATAAGGGAGTTATTAGGCCTCAAAGTCTGCTGGTGGCCAATTTATTTTCGTTTATAACTCGCTTAATTTATGGTTTAGAACTTTCAGATTTGGTATATGAGGAAAACAATTGGAAAACTAAACGTTGAATACTTTGGTGATCCATGAATACCGTGGTAAGTGATTAAACGAACCAAAAATGAGGTCATCGGCTAATAAAAATCAGGATTATTTTGTGTCGGAAAGTATTTTGACTGTTTTTAGTGATTTTTCAGCATCAGTGTACTTTTTGAATTTTAAAAATGTAGGGGTACCTCAGTGCAAATGTGAGTAGTTTTCGAGATATTCGTTATTTTATGAGCTTTTGCATGTAGGGTGTCGGTAGCCGGAGCGGCCGACAAGAATGAGACCAACAATCGTTTCTAAATAAACAGAAATATTAAAAATGTTGTACATTCGTCGTCAAAAAAAAATTACTTTTGATTTCGGAAAGTTAGAAAATAACAGAGGGCCTTTCATGTAATCAGTATTTGTTTTGATGTAAAAACTCAACGTGGACCTAATTTTCAAATTTAAAATTACCTCCGATTTTCGGTTCTGTGGCATTTTTCTCAGAGCGGTCGTTTAATAATTTGAACTTTTTACGATGAATGTACAAAAATTTAAATAAGGTTTGTTTATTTAGAAACGATTGTTGGTCTCATTCTTGTCGACCGCTCCGGCTACCGACACCCTTCCTGCAGAAGTTGATAAAATAACGAATATCTCGAAAACTACTCACATTTGCACTGAGGTACCCCTACATTTTTAAAATTGAAAAAATACACTGAAGCTGGAAAATCACTAGAAACAGTCCAAATACTTTCCGCCACAAAATAATCGTGATTTTTATCTGCCAATGACCTCTTTTTTGGTTCGTTTAATCACTTACCACGGTATTCATGAGTCACCAAAGGATTCAACCTCGGATTCAACGTTCAGTTTTTCAATTGTTTTCCTCATATACCAAATCTGAAAGTTCTGAACCATAAATTAGGCTAGTTATAAGCGAAAAAAAATTGGCCACCAGCAGACTTTGAGGCCTAATAACTCCCTTATTGACCACTTACGGACCCCCCTTTATAAGAACTTTTATCACTATTTTGACGAGAGGAACCTGCCCTGAAGCGTTGGTCCAACAATTTTGAATCAGGCTGTATATACGGAGCGATCGAATAAATTCTTCATAAAGGGAGACTATGAAAGTCGTTCTGTTTCTGGAATTTTATTAGCTTTCAGATGAAACAGAACGACTTTCACAGCCTCCCTTTATAAAGAATTCATTCGATCGCTCCGTATATATCTATATGTACATACGTATATGCGGAAGTATGTAAGTCTTTTTTTTTTGCATATCGATTTATCGGCTGGTGTTGATTATTGTATTCGTAAAAAATTATTCGGTTCCGGTTTCTCAAGAATATTTGTAACATAAGAATACCTTATGTGATTTGAGTTGGTTTCCTGTCTCGGTCTCAGTACAGGGTGGACAAAATTGGATGTTTTCATAGGCTAACTAGTTAACCATAGGAGATATTAAAAATCTGACTACGGGTTCTCAATCTCATTCTTCGATTAAATGACTATTCCATCACCCAATTTTCTCTATTGTCTTTTGTTTTTAAAGAGATCGAGGATCCGTGGTCGGATTTTCAATATCTCCAATGGTTAATTAGTTAGCCTATGAAAACATACAATTTCGTCCACCCTGTACATGTCCCTCTCGCATCAATATGAGCAAGACATTTTTAGAAAGAGTTTTCCAGTAAAAAAAAACCTTCATCGCCTTTATATGAACCCTACACATTTTAGATAGGTAAATAGGAAATGCAAAAGGATCTTCTAATTAGGGTTGCCACCTTACTTATGGTTCCCTAACCCGGAGCTCCAGGGTTCTTAAGAAAAATGAAAGGGCCGGGTCTTTTAACAGCAAATAGGTAATCAACATCAGTCATAAAATTATCGAAGAAAACTTGAATAAAAAATAATAAGATAGTCCTGTAGGTTACTGGTATTCCTATCTAGGTACTTGCCTTGAAAAATTACTGAGGTACTGAAAATAACGGGAATACTCGATGATTTTCGGCAAAAACCCGGAGTCCGGAGTCTCAATCAGAAAACCCGGAATCTCCGGGGGAAAACCGGAGAGGTGGTCACCTTATGTTATGTAGAAATTGAAAATTATTCACTTACTTTTGGGCTAATCGACGTTTCTCCCAAGCTCTCTTCGCACCTTTGGCACTTTTGTTATTTTTTCTTCTGACACCAGTTGACCGTGTCATGTTTGTAAACAAACGGACTGTTCGCTCCGAGGTTCGTTCGATTCACTAAAGACACCGTTGCGGGGAGAAAATCAAACGAGTATTCCCCACCCTCTCGCTCTGGCATAATGAGTGAGCCCGTGTGCTAAAGCTAGAGGAGTGGGGAAAACTAATGCTCTCGTCTACTACTACGTCATCGGAAGCCCAGTCCGGGAGCGAATATGTGAGGTTTGCTAAACGCAATACAGGCGCTATCTCGCAGGAAACGTTCTACACGTACGCAACACGCAAACGACATCACTGGATTCGCAAAGCGTGGGGAGAACCGAGAATAACATACCGACTTTAGCTCTGACCAGAATCAAAATGCGGATGTACTTCTGGTTATTCAGATAAAATAATTCAATTCTAATCTACGGTGGCGCACGGGTGGTGAGATTTACAGCATTCGCATTGAATTCGTGCTCTTAAAACAAATAATCACGAAAGCGCTCGTTCTCAAATTTTATGATTCCGCGAAACCATTAACCCTAACAGTGGACAGTTCCAAGAATGCATTAGGCGCAGCGATACTGCAAGACGGAGCACCAGTCGCATACGCGTCGAAATCGTTAACGTTAGTCAAATTAATTAGGCTCAAATAGAGAAAGAGGCATTAGCGATACTATACGGATGCCAACGATTTCATCAATTTGTATACGGGAAAAAGCTCGAAGTAGAAAGTGACCATAAGTCCCTGGAGGCTATTTTCAAAAAACAATTACATTCTTGTCCACTTAGATTACAACGAATCTTAATAAATTTACAACATTATGAGATCAACGTTAGATATAAACCAGGAGCTACACTGTATATTGCTGATGAACTATCACGCACATGTGATAACGATTACGAGGATTTCAATTTGATTGAAAAGGAGATTGATACGCATATCGGTCTTATTCATTATTACTAAAAAATTCGAAAAATTAAAAATTGAAACTACAAATGATCCGGAATTAATAGAACTTAATAAAATAATTAAACAAGGATGGCCCAATAGAAAAGAAAAATTAAACAATCTTGTGAAGCAATATTGGAACGTACGCGAATCAATAACTGAAATTAAAGGTGTTTTGCTAAAAAATCATCAATTAATTATTCCCAAATCCATGCCTAAAGAAATAATTACAAAACTCCACTACAACCACATGGGCATCAATAAAACATTAAATGAAGCAAAAGAATTAGTATTGTGAGGAATCACACTAGCGCCTTACCTGTCAGATCTTTTTGACTTATGCCTTCTCGAGCGCCACCTTGTTATTTCGAAAACAAGGAAAAACTGCTGCGGGTCGCTTCAGCGAAGAAAATTCCAGGTTGACTTTTTGACAGCTTTTGAAAGAATTTAGACAGACACCCAATTTAAACTTCAATGGATTGTCTATTCACAACTCAAATTAACAATACAATTCAAAAAGAAATATTAACAATAGGAAACGTAATCTAACTAGCTATCTTGAACAATTTGACAAATCAAAGAAATTCTATCTATCAGTGGGACTTCGTCTTCGTCCTGTCGTCTTCCTGTTCGCCTCTCACTTCAATTCCGGAGACCCCTGGATACGGTTGTCAAGGGAAATCTCCCGTTGCTAGGGTTCGATGTACCCGTCGTCAAACTCAACTCTGCCACAGGAAACATCTGGGTTTCTAAGGAAAGGGACAGAAATGGATCGGGTTGTCAAGGAGAAACTCGTACCGGCCTGAGGTTGCTAAGGAAAAGATTTGGTTCAGCTCCGACACAGGAACCACCCCGGTTGCTAAGGAAAAACTCGAAAAATTACCCAGTTGCTAGGGTTTCCGCAAATTCGGTCACCCCGACGACTCTGTAGCACGTGACACCCTGGTTGCTAAGACAACCCTCGATTCTGGCAGCCGTTGCTAAGGAAATAAACCGAAAGCCTATCACAAAGAAATTTACACCCGTGACTCTAAAACAGGAAACACCTGTCGCAAATCGCGCCTAGCCCAAAAGAAGACACCCTTTGGGGACCTGAGGAGACACCTCAAGGAAGAAAGAGATGGGACAACGCCTTTCTCGCAAGGACAAAGACGGAGATTTGCAACTATCTCTCTCGGGATATTTACCTGGGTAGACAACCAAGGTAAAGGGGAAGCGGTGAGAAATCTCACTGTTCCTCTAGAGCACCGACAGGACAAGCCCGTGGTCTCGTCTGCTTTCGAATCTGGAATACTTAAATCAAAGTCTCCAAACAAAGTCAGCGACTTAGAATGAGTAGCGCCATCCATTGACAATTTCAGGAACTACACTAGTTCCCCAGCTGCTTGATTACTTTTCTATTTCTCAGAATTCAGCGGGAAATTGCACATTTGAAGCAAAATTTCCACTTTTGCCCAGAACAAATGTGACTCAAAATTTCCACTCATCGCAGTATATTGGCCAAATTACTCGAAAGAAATTAAAGATGTAATAACCAATTGTGTAATTTGTCTTGAGTTTTCCAACTCACAACAAAAAGAAACTTTAATTAATCGCAAATTGCCTGAAAGGGCATGGCAAAATTTAGCGGCAGATATTTTTATTCTGAAAAGTGTTAATTATTTGCTAGTGGTTGATACGTATTCTGAATACCCGGAAATCGCTCTGTTGTGATCCCCTCACGGCACTGTTCCGGTAACCGCGAATAATGCTACTCTTTTACGGTCTTCAGATCTTTATTGGTTCCCAAGTGTAGTTACACACAAACTTATTTGGTTTTTAGTTGTTATCGGGTCGAAAGGTAGATCTAGACTAATTCACAAATGGTCATCCGAAGATGAGTGAGGGTAAAATGGAAAAAGAGTTTGATTAACAAAGTTATTCAAAAAGATGTTCTGTTTACATTTGTTGATCTTAAGCTTCTTTCTTTCAAAATTGCAGAAAGCAGAAGTGCATTTTTTCCTACTCCTAGAGACGATAAGCGCTAGACAACCAGTCTCCTAGAAATATTGGATTACAATTTTAATAACATAAAACGTTTAATAAAACGGAATTGAAACAAGTGATTGATTTGAAATTTAGACAAAATTAAACAGAATTAAAAATCCTTCAAAATGATACCAAACACAATTTGGTTAAATTGATCTATCGAGATTGACATTGAAATCGTAATTTTATAATCAAGTTCAAGGTGATGGGAACAAAACTAAGAAGACGCTTTCATGAAGACACGTGGAATAAACAATTGGCAGGGGCGGACTAATTAATATTCTAAAATTGTTGAGGGCTACAACAGCTCTTTTAAATAACAATTTAACCAGTTTTAATATTATAAACCATCTAAAATCAATACTTGCAAGACATGGCATACCGGACTTGTTATATACGGATAACGGCCCGCAATTCATTAGTGCTGAAATACAAAATTACCTTAATGATTGGGAAATAACGCAACAAACAAGCAGCCCTCGTTATCCAAAATCTAACGCTCTTATTGAACGTTACGTACAAACTATTGAGAAATTAATAATAAAATCAGTAGCTGATAATAAAGATACTTATTTAGCGCTTCTCGAATACAGGAACACCCCAATTTCGGATAAAATTCCATCTCCAGCGCAGCTACTTTTCGGTCGACAAATTAAAGGAATTCTTCCTGTTTCTAATAATAGATTGATTTCACAGACGAATCCATTGATTCATACGCAATTACAATTGAATCAATCCACTCAAAAAGCTAATCACGATAAATCGGCTAGAGATTTACCTGAACTTAAGATAGGTGATCGTGTGATGGCTCAATTAGATAAGAAAGCTGATTGGGAATTAGCGAAAATTCTTGAAAAGGACGACACAAGACCTCGCAGTTATGTCATTAAGGTAGTGAGCAGTGACAACATCCTAATCAGTAATCGCAAATTTCTTAAACTTGTTAGAGCCAACTGCACCGCTTTTACTTAAAATTTGAGTGGAACTTAAACCTTAGCAACAATTGTTGTTAACAATCGTAGTCAAGGCTTAAGCTCCGCTTTAAATTCTAAGTGAAAGCGGTGCAGTTGGCCCTTTATGATCCAAATTATGATAATTTTAATAAGGAAAGGTATGAAGAACTGTACGATAAGTATTTAACTTTGCAAAAGCAGCAATCGACTGATAACTCACAGGGTAATTTTAATAATAATATTACTGATAACGCTAACAACAACGTACCAGTACCGGATTTTGATATTGCTGATAAAGGTCGTGGTGATAATAATATTATGTTACCTACTGTAAATGAGCATGTACCTAATCCTAATGTGAGACAAAAAAGACGAATAAAAATCCCTAGTCATCTTAACGACTATGAATTGTACGGACTCAGGAAATAATTTTAAGTACATTTATTAGCATCTGTAATCGAATGTATTTATTTATTTCTTCTCTTTCAGCAATATTTTTGTTATCTTAAGAAATGTTGAATAATAGTTATTTTTGAATATTTTTATTATTCTGTTCTTAGTAAGGGAGGTGTTATAAGATTACTATTTATACTAATAGATGTCGCTCTATGTTCCTAACTCATTGAATATCTCAGTATGTTAGTCATAAGACACTAAGCGCTTCGCGCTCAGTCTGTACTGTTCTCTCGACATGTAAACACACTCCTGTATACTTATTATAAATTTCACATAATAAACTCATTACATTAAAACTATACATACTGAGTTTATAACACCAACAAGTCAATTTCAAGATAATAACTGCCTCTCGCGAGGGATCTACTAAAAGATTCCCCGCTTCTCTATCGACGAGATTATAGTTGCCGTCTGGATTTTGTGAATATTGACTTTTGAGAGGACAACCTCTTTTATGACTCAGTAATAAGTTGACAATGGGGAATGGATCTAGCTGTCAGCTACCTGCGTATACCTGCGTATACCTGCCGCATATTGTAGCCCTAGGCTAGGTCCATTCATCATTGTCAACTTATTACTGAGCCATAAAAGAGGATGTCCTCCCAAAAGTCAATATTCACAAAATCCAGACGGCAACTATACTGTCGTGATCTACCTATAAAACCTGATGACACCTATCCATCACCTGTGTAATCGTACCGCAAGGCGGTTCCAAATTTCAAGACCGATTTTCTCACACAATTTCGTATTTGGAATTTTTGATCAGAAATAATCTCCATTATTATTTTCTTGAATTTTCCTCCACTTCGACTTCTTCTCGATCTTGTAAATGTTGACTCCATGGTTCACTTTCGAGTACGTCAGTGTAATATAATAAATCCACTTATTGGTTACCTCTTATCTCTAGATCTACCCCCTCATGGGATTTTGAGCAATTGGGTTTCTGTCATTTAACTGCTTCACTTCCGGCAAGTCCAGCAGAGAAAACGTGATGTTATCGTGCTGATTTTTGAAAATCTTGTTTAATTGAGCCCATCCATGAGCAATTTTAAGTGATTAGTGTCGTTATACATGATCGGAAAGTGATCCCTGACTAAATATAGTCGTACCTTTGGAATTTTCTCGTATCTTGTAAAATCCACGCCGACACTCGTGAGTATTTTCTCATTTTCTCTGGTTTCCCAGTTTTTAAGGGGTTGATTTTCTTCCAGTCACCAGCCGATTTTCTTTTCCATCCGTTTCTGTTGATCTATTTTCTTCGAGGAACTCTCCACGATTTAAGAGGTATGCGAATTCTAACAACGGCCTACCGTTACGTAACGAGCCCTTTCTTTTCGCAATTCGCGGGGTCCTAAGTCTACCTCAGAATCTCTCAACGAGTTTCAGTTTCAACCAACCACATCGTTGATTTTATCGTCATCGCAGAGTAGTAAACCACCATATAAGGTCAGACCGTCTCCTATTTTAATTTGCGCCCAAATATTTATTAATTCTTTAATTTAGATATAAATAATTTCGTTCGACTTTTAGTCGTTTTCCACTCAGTTTAAATGTAGTATAAAATACTCTCGCCCATTCGTATTTAATTCTGTATCAGTTTTTGTCTAATTTCTTGAGCGATAGCATTAAGCGTTCATAAACATTGCGTTTTTTTTAAACCACTACATTTAAAGGTAAAACAGCTAGTTATATATTTCTCTTATTTAGAAATAAAAACACTTAAACACGATTTTAGATTATCGGTGGTTTATTACAAAAAAGCAAAGACGTTTACAAGACGGTAGTTCGAAATAGAGCGATTAAAAAGTAATGGTATTTCATTTACAGAGATATTATAAAGTGCAATTATACAGTTTAGAGTTTATGTAAAAGTTCATGTAAAACATGCGTTCGCTGTGTTCTCATGGATCTTCTTGCGAGGTTCCAAGAAGATGTCTCATGTGGCGTAGTGTTAGCAAAATCGTAATTCCTCCCCCCTTAGATGAGACCTAGGGAAGACGGACGTCGGAAAGGTCGACCCGAGACAACTCGATTGATTGGTTGTCTGATTTTTTCTGTGGACATAGGTTAGACAAAAATTTGACATAAATAAAGTATGATCCTAATAGAATCAGGATGATGTAGAGTACGATGGTCCATGTGTTGGGTGGAGTAGATATGGCTTCATTAAAACTTAAATTTGCTTGGTTGTTGTTGATTTGTTCTTTAAGTTTTCGAAGATCATCAAAGTCCAGATTTTTTAAATGAGTTGATTGAATTGAAAATGAATTGTCTTTTTGAGGCTTCTTGAGTTCAAAAAATAGAACGGGTAATGAATTTGACACAATTTGATTTGTATTTGTAATGATTTGTTTTGAAGTGACTATTCTACATGCATTAGGAATTTCAATTAAGAAAGTGCCTATGATGTTTAAGAATTCATCTTGATTATTGCATTTGAGTGAAAGGTCTTCGTTCTTCGGGAAGATTCCGATCCATTTATTTGATGTGTCTAATCTATGTATTAGAGTCTTGGTGATTTTCACGGGGATTTTTTCGCATGATGCTGGCTTTTCTGTGCGAAGAAGATGAATTTCGCACGGGTTGTCATCGCTCAGTTCTTGAAGGGTTGAATCATCGCAGTAGTAGAGGCTTTGGGTAACTTGTAAGCATTCATCATTTGTGAAGGTGAAGTACAGTTCAGAATTTGATAAAAATTTATGCTTTGAAGAAATTATTTCAAACGAATCTTTATTTGGAATTGGAATTGGGAATAAATGATAGTAAGTGAAATCGTAGGGATAAATTAATGGTAAGTGGCTTGGTAATTTGGGCGAAATTATTGATAAAACGGCGGTAATAACCTAATATTCCTAAGAATCCTTTGATTTGTTTAGTGTTAGTGGGAATGGGGTAGTGCTTGATTGCTTTTATCTTGTCTGGGTTAGGTCGGACTCCGTCTGGGGTGACTATGTGTTCCAGGTAAGCTACTTCCTTCCGGAGGAATTTGCTTTTGTCAAGTTGAATTTTGAAGTTCGTTTGCCTAAGTCGGGAAAAGACTGATCTTAATCGCTCATTTTTCGTTTTGTATTCCGCGGAGGATATTGTCCATCACACGTTGGAAGGTCGCGGGGGCATTTTTAAGGCCAAATGGCATACGTAAGAATTCGTAATGGCCATTCTCAGTGTTGAAAGCTGTTTTGGAAATATCGTCAGGGTGCATTTCCACTTGGTGGAAACCACTCGCAAGGTCTAATGTAGTGAAATATTGGCATTTGCCAAGCTTGTCTAAAAGGTCGATGATATTCGGTAGTGGGTATTTGTCGTCAATCGTTTTCTTGTTTAAGTTCCGGTAGTCAATTACGACTCGCCATTTTTGTTTGTTACTCGCGTCAATTTTTTTCGGAACGACCCATATTGGGGACGACCACGGCGATGAGCTAGGTTGTATTATACCCTGAGTTAGCATTTTATCAATTTGTTTGCTTACTTAGGCTTTATGGATTTGGGGGTACCGGTAAGACTTAGTATAGACTGGGAGTTCGTCACTCGTTTTTATTTGGTGTTTAATTTCATTGGTAAATGTTAGGGGTGTATCTTCTTGATAAAAGATATCACTGAATTCTATGCAGAGTTTTTTAATTTTGTCTTCTTCTTCTGGATTCAAATGGTTTGTCCGAAATTTAGAAAAATCGATTTCGTGTTTAATTGATTCGTCAAAATTATGTAATTCGTAATTTTGTATTTCTTCCGGATCATGGTTTTTAACGAGGAATGGTCCTGCAAAGTTTAATGTTACGGGCTGAGTTGTATTATCTATAATGGTAGTGATTGCTTCTCCATTAATTGCCGTTGATAAGCTTTCGGGGATTTCGCAATTGTGTAATTTCTGATGGGGTATGATTATGTCACCATTTTGTACGGAAGTGCGTATTTTAATGACTTGTTCGGTACGAGGGGTAACAGTGATAAGATTTAAATTCGTTTTTATTTGCTGATAGTGCAGTTTTATCATAGCATGTGGTGTAACTAATACGTTTCGGTTGAAGTCTAAGCTGGCATGTAAAAGTTTTAAATTATCAAGACCTATTAGTCCGTGAAAGATATTATGAAATTTAAAAAGAAAGAATTTCATTCGAATTGGTTGGACTAAATTGAACATTTTCGGAGTTGGGATACAAGTACTGAATTTGTGAGCAGATTTTTGATAAACTGTTGATACTATAAAATGATCATTATAAATTGAATTTGGAAAAAGTTTAAATGCTAGTTCGGGATCGATAAAAGATTTAGTAGAACCAGAATCGATTAGTAATTTTAAATTATATTCGGGGAATTCAATGTAGGGTAGTTCATTGCAATTAGATCCGTTAAAGGAGATTGTGGCAGGTGGTGTTAGGTTTCGTCGCTCGTCTGAGGCGTTTCGTGAAAATTTTCTGTCTCGTCAGTATGATATGAGTATTCGTCGTAATTTTGGGGTTCGTCCAAATAAGGCTGTTCGTATTGGGAATTTTGGTACTCGTCTGATTGATTGTACAAATGATCAGTTTCAGATTGATGTTCTGTATTATGTAATTCTTCAAAGGTATGTGCGGGTTTGATCATTGATCTAAAATTGCTATTGTGAGATCTGGCAGCTGTTTGCCTAGTAGAGATACTCATTGGAGTTGGTGGCGGTTGGTATCTATTTTGACCGGGTTTGAAGACATTTTTTGGTTGTGCTGTCTGTCTAGATTGATGTCCGAAAACTTGGGCATTTGTCGGATATCTTGGTCGTTGAGTAAATTGTGGTCTCAACTGAATTGGTTGACATGGAAAGATCGGTTTCGAATAGGAGGGATAGTTATTCGAAAAATTGTTATTGAATCTCTGTTCATTTTGATTTGGATAATTTGGTACAAAACTATTTCTCGGTTGTGTGTAAACATTTTGTTGTGGGTTATGAGTGTATTTGGAATGTGAGGGCTTTTGATTGTAAGAATGCGATTTTTGTTGAGGTTTATTATTATTACTTGTAAGATTTTGAAAACATTGGATATTTTCTCCTTGGTTTATGAATTGCATGGCTTGTTTGAGGTCAATTGGTTTCATGCAACGGATGGTTGTGCCAAGTGGTTCTTTCAAACCGGCAAGGAAAGTTTCAAGGGTGAGACTACTGTATAAATCTCTTTTTAATTTTCTGGCGTTCGCAGTGGCTTCATGCAAATCTACGTAACTACAGAGGAGGTTTAGAATTTGCAAACAACGATCAAAAAAGTTTTGGGGTTTTTCATTCGGCATTTGTTTGAGTAAAATTAGATCGCGATTCAGGGAAATCTCGTCGCGCTGATCGGCAAAATTACGTCGCAAGTTTTCTTTTAATTCTTCCCATGATTCTGAATTTTGAATATCGGCTACAATTCGTGCATTTCCGGTAAGTTTTCCGGCTATCGAATGTAGAATGAATTTATTTTGAAAACATTCGGGATTTAACCGATCGTAGAAATTTAATAATATGCTGTCGCATGTATTGAGGAATCTATGTAATTCATTGGTGTTTCCGTCAAAATCGGGGATGCATTTTAAGTATTCTGCCCGGAAAGTTTGAGGAGTTGCATTAGGTGCGGTACCTGTTGCCATAGTGTTGGTATTTGTGTTAGTGTTGGTCCCGTTAGTAATTTGAGGTGGTACTTGGGAATTTGAATGAAGATGCGTTTGATTTAATTGTGAAATTAGTGACTCTATATCGATATCTTGATTACTTAATGACATTGGTCTGTACTCAAATGAAGATGATGAGCATTTGGATTCCTTTTCTCTCTGGATTCCTCTTCCTTTTCTTAATTCTCTATAAGGGTGACAACCCTCGCAGGACTTCGACGATTTTTGTTCTTGGTCCCCGTAGAAATGGTCCTCGAAAGTTCCAGTGATACCGCGATGGTTTGGATCTCTTCATTTTGAAGAGTCACTTCACTTGGAGCTTTTAACGATGGATTTCCACAAATGATTATCAATTTTAGGAATAGCGGATAAAGTGTTGAAACACACGAATTTTCGATTTATGAATAATTCTTCCGCTATCCTACCGACTGCGCCAGTTATATATTTCTCTTATTTAGAAATAAAAACACTTAAACACGATTTTAGATTATCGGTGGTTTATTACAAAAAAGCAAAGACGTTTACAAGACGGTAGTTCGAAATAGAGTGATTAAAAAGTAATGGTATTTTATTTACAGAGATATTATAAAGTGCAATTATACAGTTTAGAGTTTATGTAAAAGTTCATGTAAAACATGCGTTCGCTGTGTTCTCATGGATCTTCTTTCGAGTTTCCAAGAAGATGTCTCATGTGGCGTAGTGTTAGCAAAATCGTAATTAGCTGTAATACTTGCGCAAGTACTTGTTTTTCCACCTTTTTTCTCAAATCGAATTTGCTTATTAGCTTTAAGAATTTAACGCGATTTAATCATTCTTTTTGAAATCTTTCCTCATTGTGTACTGTTCAATTTCTTCACTGGAATACAATCGTAATATTAGTAAGCTTCCCTTAGTGTTTTCATTTTTTCCTTGTCGACCCAATTGTGAGTTTTTGGGTCTAATTTTCAAAATTCAAACTCTCTGGCGCTCAACAACCAAAACAGTTTGCGACGGGTAAGTAAACTTTGATTCCTTTCACCCTTACTGTTTATCTAAGAGAGAATTAGACTACGAGTTACGAATTCACAATTTAATCGCTCGCAACGGCATTCATTGTCGAGCCAAAGTGCTCAAAAGAGCAATCGAGAGAAATCACCCCATAGTATTGCCTGATGATGTAAACTTGGAGTCAGAAACTCCCGAAATTAATACTGACCTACAGGAAATTACAACGGTGATTATCGAAATCGTTGATGATAGCACTATCAATAACCCGCTAATTTCAGAGGGCCAGTCTCGCCTTGTTTATACAGGGTTGTTCAATTAAGATGTCTGCTCGAATTTTCTGCCAAACTACCAACACAAGAAAAAAATAAATCACAAGAATATGTAGCCTAAAGTCTTAGCTTCAAAATGAGCTCTAACTGAACTTCCTACGTTTTTTAGTTTTTCAATTACAGCGAATAATTAATCGGAGCAAAACATGATCGATTTAAAATTTTTGATCGATAATCGCAAAAAGTTTCGAACAAAAGTCAGAGAGCGAAACGAGATCTTTCCAAAACCGTACAACACTTTTGGTCCAGGTGCTTTAGTTTTCGAAATATCGACAAATTAGACGGGTCGATCGCACATTTAAGATGTCCGCTCCGTTTTTCCCCCCTCTAATTTATCGATATTTTGAAAACTAGAGCACCTGGACCAAATGTGTTGTATAGTTTTGGAAAGCTCTCGTTTCGCTCTCTGACTTTTGCGATTATCGATCAAAAATTTTCAATCGACCATGTTTTGCTACAATTAATTCGCTGTAATTAAAAAACCAAAAGACGTAGAAAATTCAGTTAGAGCTCATTTTGAAGCTAAGACTTCAGGCTACATTTCCTAGCGATTTATTTTTCTCTCGTGTTGGTAGTTTGGCAGAAAATTCGAGCGGACATCTTAATTGAACAGCCCTGTATAACGCAAAGAATTCAGAGAATACCTATTAATGCGGGGGAAACCCCTGAGCAAAAACGCTGTCGCAACCTGCTATACTCAACTTGCTTAGAACTCGAGAGCGATATAATGGTTAAATTGGCTAGAAATCAAGCGATTTTCCATCCGCAAAATTTCCATGATTTCACTGTAATAGGGGGCTTTGATAGGAACAATACCCAATCCACAACTTCTTCAATTGAACCCGTACCCGTGCATAAATGAGGTGTCGAATTCGATGATAAAACAGATCTTCTTTCGTTTCCGGAACAAATTGATGAATTGATGACGGCGCGAAATGTTTCCCAAATAGAATTGATGGCCTCAGCATATGATCTATTTCCTCTACCCGCATTAACATGGTACCGGACTGTTAAGGATTCGGTTCACAATTGGCCCAGTTCCGTAGCTCAACTCAAACGCGTTTTTCTTTCCGAAGATGCTGATGGACGAAATCAAATCGCGAGAGCAACAACCTAAAAAAGAGCCCATTGCTATTTTTGTCGCAATCGTCAAATCCATCTTCAATCGAAGTTCAGTTCCGGTAAATCGTGAATCACAATTACGCATGTTAAAACGTAACATATTGCCTCATTACTACCCCACAATTGCCGTGCATAGTACCTCCACTTTTGAGGATCTTATCCCTGTCTGCTAGATAATGGAATTTAGAAATTCCCAAATTAAGCAAAGCCCGCGCGTTCATTCATTGGAATCTCCAAACGTTTCTTCTTCCACCCCATCTACTTCCGATAATAATAAACGGAGTAACTCATCACGGCCGCGCAAACCCGTAACTTGCTGGAATTGCGATAAACCAAACCATACCTATCCTAGTTGTACGACACCTAGGAAAATTTTCTGTTATCGTTGTGGCAAAAAGGAAGTTACCACTAAAAATTGTTCCTCTTGCTCAATAAAACTTAATCTTCGGGTTGAGAGCCTCAACACCTCACAACCCCCTTCAAATTTGAATTATCGTTTCAACTATTCCCGCTCTAAATGCTCTAACTCTAAAAAATATCGGTCACGGTTGGTTGGAAATTTTCGTAAACCGCTATTTAATGAAACAGAATGGACGGAATGGCTCCTAGCCGTAAAAAACTTCTGTTCCAGCTACAATTATGAAGCTAGTCCGCTATTTATCCAACAGGCTAATGATAACAGACCGTACATTGCAATAAATCTCTTAGGCTGTTCTGTAACGGCGCTGCTCGATTCAGAAGCTAATAATTCTATTGTTGGTAGGTCGGGAATGCCTATACTCAAGAAGCTAGGTTTAAAATGGGATCCTTGTCAAATTCATCACGTGGTAACCGCAGATAATAACCCCCAAAGTATTGTTGGCGTAGTTGAGCTCCCGATTTTGCTGTCCTCCACTTTTCACATAATCAAAACCTTTGTAGTACCTTCTCTCGAGCACTCTTTCATTCTTGGTAGTGATTTTTGCGCCAAATTCTCTCCAAATTAATTACAAAGACAATTCGTGGCAAGTCCAAGAAGACGAATCGCAAAAAACTCCTTTTAGTGCCTCAGAAATAACCGTGTTATCGCGTTCGAATTTAACTAAAGTCCAACAAAAAACCGTCGATGACATTGCCGGTGAATTTCGCGAAATTGACGGAAAAATTAAGTTTGGTCGGACCAACAAACTAATAATGACGATGGATACTGGAGATGAAAAACCATTCAAATTGAGACAGTACTCGAGGTCACCTTTTATGCTGAAAATCTTTCATACAGAGGTCGATACTATGTTAAAGCTCGACGTTCTCGAAACATCCAAAAGCCCTTGGTGCTCCCCAATTTTATTCGTGGAGAAAGAACACAAACAGAGACGATTTTGTTTTGACGGTAGACGCCTCAATAAAGTAACGAAGAAAGATTCTTACCCCCTTACGAGGGTGGATCGTATCCTAAGCATGTTAAAGGGTTCTAAGAATATCGTCAATAGATATCCGTAAAGCGTTTTGGCAAGTCCCTCTAGATCCTTCTTCTAAAGAAAAAACAGCATTCGCGGTACCGGGCAAAGGTCTTTTTCAATTCAAGGTAATGCCTTTTGGTCTTTGTAATGCCGCTCAAAATCAACAACGTCTTATGGATAGCATTTTTGGTCCCGAATTTGAGCCTAATATTTTTGTATATCTCGACGACATCATCGTCCTATCTCCCACTTTTGACAAACATGTATCATTACTTCGCGAAATTAAGCGCCGACTTCAGGAAGCCGGGTTAACCGTAAATATTAATAAGTGCGAATTTTCGAAACCTTCCCTGAAATATTTGGGATATATTATCGATTTTAACGGCCTTCGCACGGATCCTGAAAAGGTGGCCGCCATGCTGAATTATCCTCGCCCTACAAACACCACCGAAATCAAGAAATTCATGGAAATGATCTTTTGAAAAGCCACAAACAAAAAAAACAAAGTATTTCCTGGACCTCGGAAGCAGAACAAGCTTTTATTAAAATTAAAGAGGCTCTCGTCTCAGCGCCTATTTTATCTAACCCCGATTTCTCTAAACCATTTACAATTCAATGTGACGCTTCAGATACCGGTATTGGCGGTCTGTCAGGAGGATGATGACGGCGAGCATGTGATAGCATTTGCCAGATCTATTTTCCGTAGCGAAAGAAATTACACAGTAACGGAACGTGAGTGATCAGCCGCGGTTTTTTGCACTCAAACTTTTCGACCATACGTGGAAGGAGCGCACTTTACACTAATAACGGACCACTATTCTTTGCTTTGGTTGGATAATTTAAAAGATCCAACAGGAAAACTAGCTCGATGGGTGTTAAAGCTTCGTCAACACCATTTTACCCTTTTACACCAAAAAGTTTCACGTGGTGCCGGACGCTCTCTCGCGCATAATAATACGCTTCCGGAAATTTGCCTCTTAGATATTGAACCGAATCAAGCTGACCGGTGGTATAACTCCATGTCCGAAAAAATTGTAGCTAACCCAGATGACTATCCCCAGTGGAAAGTCGATAATAATTTGTTTTTTAACAAACTTCCTTCTTATCTTCCGGTGCAAACGAACCAACGCGAATGGAAATTTTTGATCCCAATTTCTCAAAGAAAGGACGTCATTCGTTCCTGTCACTCTCCTCCAAACGCTGGTCATTTTGGTTATTACAAAACCTTGTCGCGAATAACCGAAAACTATTATTGACCCAATATGCGTAAGAATGTTTTATCTTTTGTCGAAAAATGCCGAGTTTGTGCCTCGCAAAAAGCCTGCCATTTAGGGGCAATGGGACTGATGGGACAGTAAAAAAAGTTTTTTATCATTAGCAAGTAATCGCTGTTGATCTTATGGGACCATTCCCACCATCCGCTCGTAATCGTAATTTGTATTTGTTGGTCGTGGCCGAGTGGTTCACAAAATACACGCTTTTATGTCCCCTCAAACAGTCCAATGCCACACCAATAATAAAATGTATCGAAGATCAAGTAATTCTAACTTTTGGCACACCACAATTTATAATCTGCTATAACGGCACACAATTTGCTGGCAAAGAGTTTAAAAAATTTACAGCGGAGTACCAAATCCAAAAAATATGGTACAACGCACGTTACCACCCTCAGGCCAACTTCGTTGAACGATACAACAAGACAGTCGGTGCGGCAATACCTTATTATCTCGAAAGTCACGACGAATGAGATCAGCAACTTTCAAAAATTCGTTTTGCTATAAACACCTCTCGGCATGAGGTTACCGGTTTCTCCCCAACTTACCTAAATTTCGGTCGGTACGTTCCGCTGAGCGGCAAGTACTACGGCGCGGTAGAAGATACGGAAGACGTAGACTTACTAGCCGCTAATCGGGACCGATATTCGGAAGAGTTAGAGCAGGTCACCCCTTTCTATGAGAGTATTCGACGGAAAATCCAATCGGCGTATCAGAACAACGCTAAACGTTATAATGCCGGAAGGAAACCCGTTGAATTTAATATTGGCGATAAAGTGTGGAGACGCAATTACGTTATGTCTGATTTACAACGACGCGTTTCTGCAGAATTAGTTAAAAAATTCGTTATCGCTACCGTTAAACGAAACATCTCTCCTATTATCTATGACTTATCTAATGGTGATGGCTCGGACGCGGGTCGTTACCACATTAAAGATCTAAAACCATATTTCAGATCTAACTCTGACATTTCAGTTGTAGACATGTCTGACTAAAGCAGACAAACCTCGGCTTTCTTTCTAAGAATGCCACCCCTTCAAAACCAATCGTATTTACCACCCTCAATTGATAGTAATACACGCGAGTTACCCTATTTTGACTTACTTGGTTGGACCGTCTCTGAATTCTTCATGAATATAGATTAAATTGTGATTTTTCTTAAAAAGAACGTGTGGTACGCGAAGATACCGAGCACTGGTCAATTGCGATGTTTTCTGTTTTTTTTATCCGATTCTTGCAACATGATTAATTTCATCCTCAGTGTAGGACTACGGAAAATGTTTCGCCAAAATATTAAACAAATCTTAAAACGTCGAAATAGTGTCGCCCAATTTTCCCAACAATCAAACGGTACAACTGTTACGTACCAAATTGACGTGTTGACAAAACCTACAAAACCGTCCGGCTAACTGTGGAGACGGGGTGGTTCGTCAAATACATAAACAAACTAAACGAGAGAGTTTCATTCGGGTGTGCCAAATGGGCGCCATCTACTTTTATTTAGAAAAAAGCAGTAAAAAGTGAGGTTGGGAAACCCCCAACACAAAACAAGTTACAATAAAGTGAAATTTAAGTTTAGCGAATAAATGAATTCTAGAAATTAAAGCGAAGCGAATGAAAATTACGTACGTTAGAATACAAGTAACGCGACAAAGGTAATCCTACAAATTAGCGACTTACAAACTAACGATCTTACGAGTCGAGGTGGTTCACGAAGGTGACGACGACGATCGGGTACGACTACGAAGAGGACGAAAGCTGGTGCAGTACGAGCGACAATTTATCCCTAGGCCCGCGACAGGGCTAACGACTAGGAGACGACGGAGGTGAAAAATTAGCGACTAGCACTAGGACTAGCACTAGGACCCTTGGGAGGAAAACACGAAATAAGCAAAAGAAAGTCGACTAAGAAAAGAAACGCTTACCTTATCAAAAGGGTGCGAACGAGGACCGACCACGTGGTAAAGTTCCTTCAAATCCCCATTCGAAATTCGAAACGAGTGGAGTACCCGTCGCCGATGAGTGAATTTAAAACAAATCCCCCGAAGGGGTAAGACTTTCGATGTCTTCTACATTTTTAAATCACTCAGAACTTGCCAGAGGTGATTGCAGGTCGATGGTCAGGACAAAAGAGAGCCTGACCGAGCCGAGAAACGCGAGAGTGACTGATAACGAAAAACTGCGAAAAAAGAGTACTGATTTGAAATTCCCGCCCAAGATCGTGAAGTGAAGTTGGCACCTGTCACCTGTCATTGTCTGTCAATTACCCGAATGTAAATAACAATTTCGAAAAGTGAACAATAAATAATTAATGAAGCGATACGACTTCTACTAATTATCTATACGAATTTTAGGCACGACAACGACTAAACCAGACAATAACAAGGTGACCCAGCGAAACAAGACAAAGCAAAGATTGAATCTAACGAAGGAAGTACCCCGAGGTACACGAAGGGCCGCACGGGGCGAGTACCCCGAGGCATATGCTCCCAGGACAGACTGGCGAACGAAGAAAACGAAGAAACATGATAGAAAAGACGATACGAAGGAACATGAGCACTAAAACAACGCTGTGGGTTGCTCACGCCACAGCGGGGCGAGCGGTGTTGTGGGGCCCCAAGGTGGTCCACCGAGTACCACCCTGGGAGTTCGGTCGACGCTCAATTCGGTCCCGAACAATCCTCCTATCATTGCGATGTAAATGGGGACAAAACAACGAACAAAAGAGACGAAAATCTAAAGGTACATTTACAACCAATTCCAATTCGGATTACGATTGCGAATTGCATGTTTGACAGCGGGCTTTTTCGTGTATTCATTTACAACGCCCAATCTGAATTCGGCACGCTCCGTGTTTCAATTCGAATTGGAGTGCATGTTTGCAGATCGCAAACTTTCAATTCGAATTGCGACACAAATGACAAAATTTGACAGATCTGACGAAATGGTGTTTATGGTTGTTCGCAGTCGTTCTCTTAAAAATAACGTCCAAAATTCTGAATAGCGTGAATACAAACTGGTAGGAAAATTGTAGTAACGGATTACTCTAGTTAACTCATTCGTAATAATTCCAGCCGTAACAATGCATTTGAATGTTCGAGCCAAAGCTATCTTGCTTGGTAGTTTGGCCTGTTTAGCAACAATCTCTTTCTTATCGAGCAGACGGACTATTGAGAAACCCAACAAAGCTAGAAGAAAACGTCGTTTTTGGGTCCATCCAATTTTAGAGCAACATCGATTGCAAATCCCTAACTTTTATAATTTTTCCATGACAACACTAGAAATCGCTAGACCCGAAATTCGAATATAAATTTTTATTGTAAATGGTGGCCACTTCTCATTTGAAGTTATTACCACACTTTGCAATCCGATTTAGAAGTGTGCCGGAATCGGATTGATTGTAAATGTACCTTAAATCGTAACACACCACCGCGTAACGGTTTCACATATACACCTTATTCTTACTTACAACCTACGGTCGGGTTACAATCCAGACCCATCCTTAAATTTAAACTACCCCTACATTCTGCTGCACGGTGTTATCTAATTCTACAATAGTTTTCTCTTCTGTGCCTTCCCTCAGCTTTTATCCCCTTAATTACCCTATTATCTTAAACTAGGCAGTAGGCCGACACTGTCGACAAGTCACTATGGCCAATGAGCGTAGGCCCTTTTTTTTTAACTGACACTTCGCACTATTCACGAGGGTATCGACTTTCACGGGGCGTACCCTTACTTCACCCCTCACTCAGCACCTTGTTCACACAAGTTAAATAAACGTGGTTATTTGGTTCGAGATAGTTTCATTATTAGTATTTATTAACTATTATATTATTACATTTAATTGTAATGTGTATACGATGAGATGCAAATCTAGAGTGAAGCTCAAGCAATGTACCTAACATTAACTTTATTAAAAATGAAATAGAATATGTCGCAGGTGAATCCGCTGAGATCGGCATAACAGTACCGGACTCGGATGGGAAGTCGCTGAATATAACTCCTCCCTTCTTAGATGAAGACATCAGGGTAGTGTAACTTTACTGATGTCGACACGGCTCTCCTGGAGTTCAATCGACTGGTCTTGGGGTCGATTTGTGTTTGTCTGGAAACAACGATTACCAAGACATTTCTTATGGATAACATATATTATAGTCATAGTCAAAATAATATATAGAACGATAATCCAGGTGTTTGGAGGTTCTTTGATGGATTCTTCGAAGCTTAGGGCAGGTCGGTTTTGATGTATACGTTCCTTGAAACTCCGTAGGTCATCGACATCGAGATTTTCGAGTTCTAGAATGTGATCATCATTTGAATCGAAATTTTTTGAATTTTCAAATTTTGAGAACAAAACAGGCAATGGATTTGACGTGATTTGATTAGTATTAGTGATAGTTCTTCGTTTTGAATTAATTATTTTACAATTGACTGGAATTTCAATTAGATATGTGCCTTTAATTTTTGAATTTTCGTCCTGGTTTTGACATTGCAAAGAAACAGTTTCTTCTGATGGGAGAATTGCGATCCATTGGTTGGAGGTGCTTAGTCGTTTGTAGAAGCTATTTTTAATTTTCATCCGAATTGTACGGCATGATGAAGAATTTTTTATATCGAGTAGTTGAATTTCGTTGATTTCCTGTAGTTCCTCTTCGTTGCAAAAGAATAATCCTGGGGTGATTTGTGAGCAGGCGTCGTTTGATAATGTATAGTTTAGATTTAAGCAAAAATTTATGATTCGAAACAATAGTCTCAAACGTGTCTTCACGGGGGATAGGAATGGGATACAGTTGATGATAGGTAAATTCATCGTCATATACTAAAGGTAAGTATAGCAAGAATGATACTTGATTATTCATGATAAAAGACTCGACGCTAACTAAATTTTCAATTAAGAAAGTGTTATTTAGCGTAACTGATAAAGGAAACTTCATATTTGATGATTTTTGCAACTTTTGTAATTCTTCAAAAAGGTCAAGCGTTGTTATGATACTCGGATGTAAGGTGTTTAGTTTCGAGAAGGTCAGCGCATTTTCTACATCTTGGAGAATAGAAATGATGAGTTGGTAGATATTTATCAACTCGAAAGAAATTTCCGAGATGACGAGGACCTTTTCGTATTCAGTAATACTAGCTGACATGTCAAGAATTTTGTCGGTTATAAGTTTTTCGTTGTGTGCCACTTCTAGCATTGTCTTATTGAATTTAGTTATCATTTCTAAAGATAACGAATTTTGATTTAGAATAGCCGTATTTAGTTCTCGTTGATCAGTTTGAAGTTGTCGAATAAGCTTCTCGTAACGTTCACCGTCCGCGGCATCCAGATTACCGGTGATTGATTTAAATATTGAACCGATTCCGTTGATCAGTCCCCGTTTTAGTCTATGCGAGTGTGGCAGTATTTCTCTAATTTTGGTTTCGGCTCTAGTTTTTATTAGTGATAATATTTTGAGACTATCAAAATTGCTTACTTGGTATGATGTTTTGTTTTGGAATTTGTTAAGAAGGCGTTGGTGTTGATCATGGAGTTCATTGAGTTCTATGATCAGAGGGTTGAGATTAAAATAATGGATGAGGGTGTGCACCGATTCACGGATTTTGACTTGGCCCAGCTTGAGAGGAATCAACCCCGGGTTTTGCTGAAGGTTTCGAATTGAAATCCGATCCTGTAGAGCCAGGACTAGCGGTAGTCTGAAATAATAATTGTCTCTTGAGATTGTCCATGTGAATTTTACCATGAGTAGGCGTGCTAACTTTTTTCTGGTTGTCGTTAGTGTGTACTATTTTATTTCGGTCTTTGAATTTATTAGTAATTTTATTTCTGCCGTGAATTTTGATATGTATGGGATCTCCCGGTTTAAACAAGTCGGGGCGATCACGATTTTCATTACGTTTTCCAATTAAATGAGGGAATTTTTGTTTATGACTTGATACATGATTTTGGTACGCTCCTTGTGTTCATCAATATAGTTTGTTAGTAAAATTTTTTCTAAATTAATATCGAAAGGGTTGTCATTATTTATGTGTCCGTTGATTATATCTACGGGTTTCAATTTAGTTGAAGAATGCATCGAGTGGTTGTAAGCGAGAATGGCATGGGCCACTTTAGAATTCGTTGGGGTGGACTCAAATCCCTTTTCATTACGGATGCGTATGTGTTCCGATAAGGTGCTATGTAATCTTTCTATTGGGCTATTTGATTCGGGATGCTCAGGAGAGAAAAAGTGTATTTTTATTTTATGAAGATTCAACAGGTCTTGAATTACGGTGTTTTTGAACTCCGTGCCGTTATCTGTCACTATTTGGGCAGGGATACCATGGTGAGAGAAATATACTATTAAATTTTGGACAATTTGAGTCGAATGTAGGGACTGAAGAGCGTATGCTTGTGCGTAGCGTGAGAATTCATCTATTATTGTAAGAAACTTGGTACCTTCAATAGTGAATGTGTCAGCGTGTATAATTTCAAATGGTCTAGCCGGAGTGGGTGTAATATTCATTGCCATCTTTACGGGATTACGTTCATATTTGCACTTTTGACAAATTTCGCAGTTGTTGATATATTCTTGGATTGATCTTTGTATACAGCCTGATTCAAAATTGTTAGACCAACGCTTCAGGGCAGATTCCTCTCGTCAAAAAAGTTATAAAACTTCTTATAAAGGGGGGTCCGCAAGTGGTCAATAAGGGAGTTATTAGGCCTCAAAGTCTGCTGGTGGTCAATTTATTTTTGCTTATAACTCGCTTAATTTATGGTTTAGAACTTTCAGATTTGGTATATGAGGAAAACAATTGGAAAACTGAACGTTGAATCCTTTGGTGATCCATGAATACCGTGGAAAGTGATTAAACGAAGCAAAAAAAAGGTCATCGGCAGATGAAAATCACGATTATTTTGTGGCGGTAAGTATTTGGACTGTTTCTAGTGATTTTTCAGCTTCAGTGTACTTTTTCAATCTTAAAAATGTAGAGGTACCTCAGTGCAAATGTGAGTAGTTTTCGAGATATTCTTTATTTTATCAACTTCTGCAGGAAGGGTGTCGGTAGCCGGAGCGGCCGACAAGATTGCTAATCATGATGTCTTGATTAAAATACTGCTTGAAAAGTTACATTTCAACAGAAATTAGAAAAAAATTCAAATGTTCAAATCGATTTATTTCGAATGTGGCGCCTCCTATCAATGTTTACCAAGAGTACCTTTTTTTGTAAAACAACTCATAATTTCATAATATGTAGTTTAAACTCGAAAAAAGCATCATACAAAAAAGTTAGGAAGATTTTTCACCACAGCCCCCCCTAGATGACCCGCCCCTAGTGGAAATTTTGAATTCTTTCCTAGTCCATTTTGTTGAGCATAAAAAGGTTAATAATTGTGTTACGATTTAGATTTTCGTCTCTTTTGTTCGTTGTTTTGTCCCCATTTACATCGCAATGATAGAAGGGTTGTTCGGGCCCGAATTGAACGTCGACCGAACTCCCAGGGTGGTACTCGGTGGACCACCTTGGGGCCCCACAACACCGCTCGCCCCGTCGTGGTGTGAGCAACCCACGGCGTTGTTTTAGTGCTCATTTTCTATTATGTTTCTTCGCCAGTCTGTCCTGGGAGCATGTGCCTCGGGGTACTCGCCCCGTGCGGCCCTTCGTGTACTTCGGGGTACTTCCTTCCTTAGATTCAATCTTTGCTTCGTCTTGTTTCGCTGGGTCACCTTGTTATTGTCTGGTTTAGTCGTTGTCGTGCCTAAAACTCGTATAGATAATTAGTAGAAGTCGTATCGCTTCATTAATTATTTATTGTTCAGTTTTCGAAATTGTTGTTTACATTCGGGTATTTGACAGATAATGACAGGTCATATGTGCCAACTTCACTTCGCGATCTTGGGCGGGAAATTCAAATCGGTACTCTTTTTTTCAAAATTTTTCGTTATCAGTCACTCTCGCGTTTCTCGACTCGGTCAGGCTCTCTTTCGTAATGACCATCGACCTGTAACCACCTCTGGCAAGTTCTGAGTAGTTTAAATATGTAGAAGACATCGAAAGTCTTACCCCTTTGGGGGATTTGTTTTAAATTCACTCATCGCGACGGGTACTCCACTCGTTTCGAATTCCGGGAGTACCCTTGCACCCTTAAATGGGGATTTGAAGGAACTTTGCCACGTGGTCGGTCTTCGTTCGCACCCTTTTGATAAGGGTCCTAGTGCTAGTCCTAGTGCTAGTCATAATTGCTAATTTTTCACCTCCGTCGTCTCCTAGTCGTTAGCCCTGTCGCGGGCCTAGGGATGAATCGTCGCTCGTACTGCACCAGCTTTCGTCCTCTTCGTAGTCGTACCCGATCGTCGTCGTCACCTTCGTGAACCACCTCGACTCGTAAGATCGTTAGTTTGTAAGTCGCTAATTTGTAGGATTACCTTTGTCGCGTTACTTGTATTCGAACGTACGTAATTTTCATTCGCTTCGCTTTAATTTCTAGAATTCATTTATTCGCTAAACTTAAATTTCACTTTATTGTAACTTTTTTTGTGTGGGGGGTTTCCCAACCTCACTTTTTACTTGTAACTTTAGACCAACTTTTTCCTGCTTTTTTCTAAATAAAAGTAGATGGCGCCCATTTGGCACACCCGAATGAAACTCTCTCGTTTAGTTTGTTTATGTATTTGACGAACCACCCCGTCTCCACAGTTAGCCGGACGATTTTGTAGGTTTTGTCAACACGTCAATTTGGTACGTAACAGTTGTACCGTTTGATTGTTGGGAAAATTGGGCGACACTATTTCGACGTTTTAAGATTTGTTTAATATTTTGGCGAAACATTTTCCGTAGTCCTACACTGAGGATGAAATTAATCATGTTGCAAGAATCGGATAAAAAAAAAACAGAAAACATCGCAATTGACCAGTGCTCGGTATCTTCGCGATAACGAATTTTTTAACTAATTCTGCAGAAACGCGTCGTTGTAAATCAGACATAACGTAATTGCGTCTCCACACTTTATCGCCAATATTAAATTCAACGGGTTTCCTTCCTTGTTGAGCATAAAAAGGTTAATAATTGTGTTACGATTTAGATTTTCGTCTCTTTTGTTCGTTGTTTTGTCCCCATTTACATCGCAATGATAGAAGGGTTGTTCGGGCCCGAATTGAACGTCGACCGAACTCCCAGGGTGGTACTCGGTGGACCACCTTGGGGCCCCACAACACCGCTCGCCCCGTCGTGGTGTGAGCAACCCACGGCGTTGTTTTAGTGCTCATTTTCTATTATGTTTCTTCGCCAGTCTGTCCTGGGAGCATGTGCCTCGGGGTACTCGCCCCGTGCGGCCCTTCGTGTACTTCGGGGTACTTCCTTCCTTAGATTCAATCTTTGCTTCGTCTTGTTTCGCTGGGTCACCTTGTTATTGTCTGGTTTAGTCGTTGTCGTGCCTAAAACTCGTATAGATAATTAGTAGAAGTCGTATCGCTTCATTAATTATTTATTGTTCAGTTTTCGAAATTGTTGTTTACATTCGGGTATTTGACAGATAATGACAGGTCATATGTGCCAACTTCACTTCGCGATCTTGGGCGGGAAATTCAAATCGGTACTCTTTTTTTCAAAATTTTTCGTTATCAGTCACTCTCGCGTTTCTCGACTCGGTCAGGCTCTCTTTCGTAATGACCATCGACCTGTAACCACCTCTGGCAAGTTCTGAGTAGTTTAAATATGTAGAAGACATCGAAAGTCTTACCCCTTTGGGGGATTTGTTTTAAATTCACTCATCGCGACGGGTACTCCACTCGTTTCGAATTCCGGGAGTACCCTTGCACCCTTAAATGGGGATTTGAAGGAACTTTGCCACGTGGTCGGTCTTCGTTCGCACCCTTTTGATAAGGGTCCTAGTGCTAGTCCTAGTGCTAGTCATAATTGCTAATTTTTCACCTCCGTCGTCTCCTAGTCGTTAGCCCTGTCGCGGGCCTAGGGATGAATCGTCGCTCGTACTGCACCAGCTTTCGTCCTCTTCGTAGTCGTACCCGATCGTCGTCGTCACCTTCGTGAACCACCTCGACTCGTAAGATCGTTAGTTTGTAAGTCGCTAATTTGTAGGATTACCTTTGTCGCGTTACTTGTATTCGAACGTACGTAATTTTCATTCGCTTCGCTTTAATTTCTAGAATTCATTTATTCGCTAAACTTAAATTTCACTTTATTGTAACTTTTTTTGTGTGGGGGGTTTCCCAACCTCACTTTTTACTTGTAACTTTAGACCAACTTTTTCCTGCTTTTTTCTAAATGAAAGTAGATGGCGCCCATTTGGCACACCCGAATGAAACTCTCTCGTTTAGTTTGTTTATGTATTTGACGAACCACCCCGTCTCCACAGTTAGCCGGACGATTTTGTAGGTTTTGTCAACACGTCAATTTGGTACGTAACAGTTGTACCGTTTGATTGTTGGGAAAATTGGGCGACACTATTTCGACGTTTTAAGATTTGTTTAATATTTTGGCGAAACATTTTCCGTAGTCCTACACTGAGGATGAAATTAATCATGTTGCAAGAATCGGATAAAAAAAAAACAGAAAACATCGCAATTGACCAGTGCTCGGTATCTTCGCGATAACGAATTTTTTAACTAATTCTGCAGAAACGCGTCGTTGTAAATCAGACATAACGTAATTGCGTCTCCACACTTTATCGCCAATATTAAATTCAACGGGTTTCCTTCCGGCATTATAACGTTTAGCGTTGTTCTGATACGCCGATTGGATTTTCCGTCGAATACTCTCATAGAAAGGGGTGACCTGCTCTAACTCTTCCGAATATCGGTCCCGATTAGCGGCTAGTAAGTCTACGTCTTCCGTATCTTCTACCGCGCCGTAGTACTTGCCGCTCAGCGGAACGTACCGACCGAAATTTAGGTAAGTTGGGGAGAAACCGGTAACCTCATGCCGAGAGGTGTTTATAGCAAAACGAATTTTTGAAAGTTGCTGATCTCATTCGTCGTGACTTTCGAGATAATAAGGTATTGCCGCACCGACTGTCTTGTTGTATCGTTCAACGAAGTTGGCCTGAGGGTGGTAACGTGCGTTGTACCATATTTTTTGGATTTGGTACTCCGCTGTAAATTTTTTAAACTCTTTGCCAGCAAATTGTGTGCCGTTATAGCAGATTATAAATTGTGGTGTGCCAAAAGTTAGAATTACTTGATCTTCGATACATTTTATTATTGGTGTGGCATTGGACTGTTTGAGGGGACATAAAAGCGTGTATTTTGTGAACCAGTCGGCCACGACCAACAAATACAAATTACGATTACGAGCGGATGGTGGGAATGGTCCCATTAGATCAACAGCGATTACTTGCTAATGATAAAAAACTTTTTTTACTGTCCCATCAGTCCCATTGCCCCTAAATGGCAGGCTTTTTGCGAGGCACAAACTCGGCATTTTTCGACAAAAGATAAAACATTCTTACGCATATTGGGTCAATAATAGTTTTCGGTTATTCGCGACAAGGTTTTGTAATAACCAAAATGACCAGCGGTTGGAGGAGAGTGACAGGAACGAATGACGTCCTTTCTTTGAGAAATTGGGATAAAAAATTTCCATTCGCGTTGGTTCGTTTGCACCGGAAGATCAGAAGGAAGTTTGTTAAAAAACAAATTATTATCGACTTTCCAGTGGGGATAGTCATCTGGGTTAGCTACAATTTTTTCGGACATGGAGTTATACCACCGGTCAGCTTGATTCGGTTCAATATCTAAGAGGCAAATTTCCGGAAGCGTATTATTATGCGCGAGAGAGCGTCCGGCACCACGTGAAACTTTTTGGTGTAAAAGGGTAAAATGGTGTTGACGAAGCTTTAACACCCATCGAGCTAGTTTTCCTGTTGGATCTTTTAAATTATCCAACCAAAGCAAAGAATAGTGGTCCGTTATTAGTGTAAAGTGCGCTCCTTCCACGTATGGTCGAAAAGTTTGAGTGCAAAAAACCGCGGCTGATCACTCACGTTTCGTTACTGTGTAATTTCTTTCGCTACGGAAAATAGATCTACTGGCAAATGCTATCACATGCTCGCCGTCATCATCCTCCTGACAGACCGCCAATACCGGTATCTGAAGCGTCACATTGAATTGTAAATGGTTTAGAGAAATCGGGGTTAGATAAAATAGGCGCTGAGACGAGAGCCTCTTTAATTTTAATAAAAGCTTGTTCTGCTTCCGAGGTCCAGGAAATACTTTGTTTTTTTTGTTTGTGGCCTTCTAAAAGATCATTTCCATGAATCTCTTGATTTCGGTGGTGTTTGTAGGGCGAGGATAATTCAGCATGGCGGCCACCTTTTCAGGATCCGTGCGAAGGCCGTTAAAATCGATAATATATCCCAAATATTTCAGGGAAGGTTTCGAAAATTCGCACTTATTAATATTTACGGTTAACCCGGCTTCCTGAAGTCGGCGCTTAATTTCGCGAAGTAATGATACATGTTTGTCAAAAGTGGGAGATAGGACGATGATGTCGTCGAGATATACAAAAATATTAGGCTCAAATTCGGGACCAAAAATGCTATCCATAAGACGTTGTTGATTTTGAGCGGCATTACAAAGACCAAAAGGCATTACCTTGAATTGAAAAAGACCTTTGCCCGGTACCGCGAATGCTGTTTTTTCTTTAGAAGAAGGATCTAGAGGGACTTGCCAAAACGCTTTACGGATATCTATTGACGATATTCTTAGAACCCTTTAACATGCTTAGGATACGATTCACCCTCGTAAGGGGGTAAGAATCTTTCTTCGTTACTTTATTGAGGCGTCTACCGTCAAAACAAAATCGTCTCTGTTTGTGTTCTTCCTCCACGAATAAAATTGGGGAGCACCAAGGGCTTTTGGATGGTTCGAGAACGTCGAGCTTTAACATAGTATCGACCTCTGTATGAAAGATTTTCAGCATAAAAGGTGACCTCGAGTACTGTCTCAATTTGAATGGTTTTTCATCTCCAGTATCCATCGTCATTATTAGTTTGTTGGTCCGACCAAACTTAATTTTTTCGTCAATTTCGCGAAATTCACCGGCAATGTCATCGACGGTTTTTTGTTGGACTTCAGTTAAATTCGAACGCGATAACACGGTTATTTCTGAGGCACTAAAAGGAGTTTTTTGCGATTCGTCTTCTTGGACTTGCCACGAATTGTCTTTGTAATTAATTTGGAGAGAATTTGGCGCAAAAATCACTACCAAGAATGAAAGAGTGCTCGAGAGAAGGTACTACAAAGGTTTTGATTATGTGAAAAGTGGAGGACAGCAAAATCGGGAGCTCAACTACGCCAACAATACTTTGGGGGTTATTATCTGCGGTTACCACGTGATGAATTTGACAAGGATCCCATTTTAAACCTAGCTTCTTGAGTATAGGCATTCCCGACCTACCAACAATAGAATTATTAGCTTCTGAATCGAGCAGCGCCGTTACAGAACAGTCTAAGAGATTTATTGCAATGGACGGTCTGTTATCATTAGCCTGTTGGATAAATAGCGGACTAGCTTCATAATTGTAGCTGGAACAGAAGTTTTTTACGGCTAGGAGCCATTCCGTCCATTCTGTTTCATTAAATAGCGGTTTACGAAAATTTCCAACCAACCGTGACCGATATTTTTTAGAGTTAGAGCATTTAGAGCGGGAATAGTTGAAACGATAATTCAAATTTGAACGGGGTTGTGAGGTGTTGAGGCTCTCAACCCGAAGATTAAGTTTTTTTGAGCAAGAGGAACAATTTTTAGTGGTAACTTCCTTTTTGCCACAACGATAACAGAAAATTTTCCTAGGTGTCGTACAACTAGGATAGGTATGGTTTGGTTTATCGCAATTCCAGCAAGTTTGCGCGGCCGTGATGAGTTACTCCGTTTATTATTATCGGAAGTAGATGGGGTGAAAGAAGAAACGTTTGGAGATTCCAATGAATGAACGCGCGGGCTTTGCTTAATTTGGGAATTTCTAAATTCCATTATCTAGCAGACAGGGATAAGATCCTCAAAAGTGGAGGTACTATGCACGGCAATTGTGGGGTAATAATGAGGCAATATGTTACGTTTTAACATGCGTAATTGTGATTCACGATTTACCGGAACTGAACTTCGATTGAAGATGGATTTGACGATTGCGACAAAAATAGCAATGGGCTCTTTTTTAGGTTGTTGCTCCCGCGATTTGATTTCGTCCATCAGCTTCTCGTCAGCATCTTCGGAAAGAAAAACGCGTTTGAGTTGAGCTACGAAACTGGGCCAATTGTGAACCGAATCCAGTCCGGTACCATGTTAATGCGGGTAGAGGAAATAGATCATATGCTGAGGCCATCAATTCTATTTGGGAAACATTTCGCGCCGTCATCAATTCATCTATTTGTTCCGGAAACGAAAGAAGATCTGTTTCATCATCGAATTCGACACCTCATTTATGCACGGGTACGGGTTCAATTGAAGAAGTTGTGGATTGGGTATTGTTCCTATCAAATGGGGGGCCATTACAGTGAAATCATGGAAATTTTGCGGATGGAAAATCGCTTGATTTCTAGCCAATTTATCCATTATATCGCTCTCGAGTTCTAAGCAAGTTGAGTATAGCAGGTTGCGACAGCGTTTTTGCTCAGGGGTTTTCCCCCGCATTAATAGGTATTCTCTGAATTCTTTGCGTTATACAGGGCTGTTCAATTAAGATGTCCGCTCAAATTTTCTGCCAAACTACCAACACGAGAGAAAAATAAATCGCTAGGAAATGTAGCCTGAAGTCTTAGCTTCAAAATGAGCTTTAACTGAATTTTCTACGTCCTTTGGTTTTTTAATTACAGCGAATTAATTGTAGCAAAACATGGTCGATTGAAAATTTTTGATCGATAATCGCAAAAGTCAGAGAGCGAAACGAGAGCTTTCCAAAACTATACAACACATTTGGTCCAGGTGCTCTAGTTTTCAAAATATCGATAAATTAGAGGGGGGAAAAACGGAGCGGACATCTTAAATGTGCGATCGACCCGTCTAATTTGTCGATATTTCGAAAACCAAAGCACCCGGACCAAAAGTGTTGTACGGTTTTGGAAAGATCTCGTTTCGCTCTCTGACTTTTGTTCGAAACTTTTTGCGATTATCGATCAAAAATTTTAAATCGATCATGTTTTACTCCGATTAATTATTCGCTGTAATTGAAAAACTAAAAAACGTAGGAAGTTCAGTTAGAGCTCATTTTGAAGCTAAGACTTTAGGCTACATATTCTTGTGATTTATTTTTTTCTTGTGTTGGTAGTTTGGCAGAAAATTCGAGCGGACATCTTAATTGAACAACCCTGTATAAACAAGGCGAGACTGGCCCTCTGAAATTAGCGGGTTATTGATAGTGCTATCATCAACGATTTCGATAATCACCGTTGTAATTTCCTGTAGGTCAGTATTAATTTCGGGAGTTTCTGACTCCAAGTTTACATCATCAGGCAATACTATGGGGTGATTTCTCTCGATTGCTCTTTTGAGCACTTTGGCTCGACAATGAATGCCGTTGCGAGCGATTAAATTGCGAATTCGTAACTCGTAGTCTAATTCTCTCTTAGATAAACAGTAAGGGTGAAAGGAATCAAAGTTTACTTACCCGTCGCAAACTGTTTTGGTTGTTGAGCGCCAGAGAGTTTGAATTTTGAAAATTAGACCCAAAAACTCACAATTGGGTCGACAAGGAAAAAAGGAAAACACTAAGGGAAGCTTACTATTATTACGATTGTATTTCAGTGAAGAAATTGAACAGTACACAATGAGGAAAGATTTCAAAAGAGTGATTAAATCGCGTTAAATTCTTAAAGCTAATAAGCAAATTCGATTTGAGAAAAAAGGTGGAAAAACAAGTACTTGCGCAAGTATTACAGCTTTCGTCTGCGTAATCGTACTCGATCGTCGTCATCGCCTTCGTGGATCAACTCGTTGACTGACTCGTAAGATCGCTAGTTCGTAAGTCGCTAATTTGTAAGATTACCTTTGTCGCGTTACTTGTATTCGAACGTACGTATTTTTGTTCGCTTCGTAATAATCGCTAGATTACTTCGTTATTTTCATTCATTCGCTACCTTTAAATTCAACACTAGTGTAACTTTTTTGTGTTGGGAGTTTTCCAACCTCACTTTTTAACTTGTAAATTTCACCGAACTTTTTCCTGCTTTTTTCTAAATAAAAGTAGGTGGCGCCCATTTGCCACCACCCGAATAAAACTCTCTCGTTTAATTTGTTCATGTATTTGACGAACCACCCCGTCTCCACAGTTAGCCGGACGATTTTGTGGGTTTTATCAACACGTCAATTTGGTACGTAACAATTGTACCAAATATGATTTCTTAATTTTGAGCAGTTTTGGAGATATTTAACATAAACCATCATAGGGGGCCTACCTTTCAGGGGGTATATCTCCCTTAAGAAGCGATTCTCGACATACGTTCATTAGAACTTTTTTTCATCGTTTTTATAGAGGAATCATTGAGCAAATTATTGCAGGCTAATTTCTGGACACCGTGTAGATGTGCAGGTAACCTGAGTTTTTCGTCCAGAAAATTCATGTATGAGGACACAGCTCATAGATGGCGACAGTAGAAGATTTAAAACAGGGGAGTGAAGTCGCCGTGAACCCTCCACTCCGCTTCATACAACATATATCTAAAAATCTCAAGTGGGCGCGAAAATTTTCAAAACGGTTACCATGGGGACCATCCTAACCTCACATTCATATTATTTTTTTAATTCTCTTTTAAAAACTACAATTGAAACAAATTTTAGGTTCATTGAGCACCTATTATTAAGTATTATCATTACAATCATTATTAAAAAATTTATAAGTACATGCACTTACAACTTATCTACTTATCATTAATTGGGCATTCCCTCAGAGTGTGGTTTGCATACGCAGGACTTTCGTGACTTTCTTTTTCAAGTAATAGCTTGATTGAGGGGCATTTTCATTGATTTCTTTTAAATTCTCGGTTTTACTGAAGTTGAAGTGTAAATGCCGTGCCTCGCCCATGCCTATGTATGAAAAACGACTATTGTAATATATCCACATTAAAATGATACTAAATTGAGCACGAACCTTTCAAGGAATTCACAAACTACCACAGTAGCTGGGGGGACTCTTTTGAACGTAAGGAGAATAGGGGTCCCTATCCCCACTCCTATCCCCACTCCTCTGACGTCATTAGGCCCCGCCCCTCGACCAATCAGAGCTGACCTGTCCTACGTCACAGAAAATGGCTGCCTAACCCGGGGTTTCACAGAATTGGATTTGTGTTCTGAAAGATTTTTTTTCTTAATTTTTGATAAAAATCGGAGATATGCGTAATTAATCTGATACGAAATTGCATCTTTGTATTTATAGTGATTTTGGGTGGATTTGTTATGGGTAGAGTGAAATTCAGAATGTTTATGCTCTTAAGGTAATTTATTTTTTAAATATTTATTAACATATTCTTCCCCCCGCTGGCTGGGGGGCAGATTTGGGGGTATGACAGGAACTTCGTAGTCCTCTTCCCACAGGGGTGGCGAAATAGGTCGATTCTGGAATATGATTCAAATTAGTCTAGGTTGTATTTCAAAAATCTTCTTGGAAGTGTAAAAATATGTTAAATTAGTTAAATTGGAGGGTTTTCGGTGTAAAATGCGGTACTCACATTAACATGACGCTGGGGTGGCACATACCCCGGCTGGTTTTTCCGGCATTTGAATTTGTGCGCCTGCAGACGCTTCCTCAACACCCTATGACTCTTGTCGTAGGGACATGTAACGAATTCTAGAAAAGTTCATTTTAGTAAAAATACAGGTATTTTACTTGTTTATTTTAGAACTTACCCTCGATGTATTCTTCGTAATTCATATTTCTTCCACCTTGTTTGAACCCTGAACGGAAACTGTCTTGGAGATGATATCTATCGGCCGAGGTAGAAACTTTTAAGGAGGGGGAGAAAAGATGGCTGTATCCTGGGTACCACCCTCATATTTTCATTTTACATTGAAATCATTGGGGTCCTCATCCCCACTTCTCCGGGGGTCACCACACGACGTCACATTACTTTCCGACTATTGAGTACGCCCCACCCTTTTCACCCTACTTCTCCACATTGACTTGCGCTACACAATTCATTGACTGGGTTTGTATCAATGGGTTTTATGGAAGCACTATCTTCCTTTCAACCACTATGTTGAAAGGAAGAGTTATTGGTTCCGCCAAATGACAAGAAAATACCTTTTCTTAGCAATACAAAAAAAAATAAAAAAATACCTTACCCCACACAGCATATCCGGTCAGATACAAAACAAAAATCCTTTTCTGAAAGTAGACCATGTACATGGTGCATTGTATTACTTCGCAACCACCGACCCGTTTATGTGTATCTTGGGCGGTCTTCTTTGTTGTATTGATTTTGATGAATTTAACGAAAACGGCGCATTTTTAGAAAGTTACCCCTGCTCTGAGACCTATTTGAAATTTTGGCAGAACCAGTACCACAACCCGGACGCCTTTATAATATTCTAATTATAAATAAATAAATAAATAAATAAATAAATAAATAAATAAAGCCAGTCGAAAATATTTGTATTTTCATTTTATTCTCTAAGCTCAAGTCTAAACCTGATTTCTTGTGTGACGTCGCATCTGCTAGAGGGAGGGCACATAAGAATTTCTGCAAGCTGAAACAAGTCCATATACTTTGGTATAAGAGCGGGTGGATTTTTGGGGGAAGTAACAGTCTGTGCCCAGTAAGGTTCGTGAAGTGACCGATATTCCTCCAGCATCAAAATAATTCAACGTATTACTAACCAACGTGAGCACTCTTTAAAATAAGTCACATCACCCTATTTGCACGTTTTCCTATTTGTTCAGATGGCCTACGCACATCAAGATACCAAAAGATTCAAGCCCTCCGCCGGTGGGTTTAAGATGAATTTATTCTCCAACGACTTTTATAACCCGCAGCCGACTTCGATTATAAACAACGCTGATAAACCGAAATATGGTGCAGCAGAAAAACCTAAAGATGGTAGTCAACTGTTCCACGATGATAAAGCCAAATTATACGAGAACACACGTCTATTCAACGAGAGAAGCTTTCCCTTATCGTCATCGGGATGTAACGTAATCAGCGTTGGGTTTGAGCCAGTTTATGGCATTATTACCTGTAACATAACCAAACGATCGTATGGGGCGCAAAGGACCGTCACGCTTTCGCGGGATGAACTTCTCGATTTCATCAACGAATTGAAAAAATTGCTACCGACCATGCAAGACAAACCGGCTGTACCTGAAGGCAAACAGGGAGAAGGACATGACGAGACGGGAAAATACGGAAACGTCTACAAAAAAGAACAAAACATAATCATGGAAATGTCGGGTTATACGGTACTCCAATTCAATCACAGAATTATCCAAATTGTCGGTGGATGTCACCCTACTCATGAATCCTTCACTCTATTGCTAGCGAAAGAAACTCTCACCACACTCACATTATTGCAAAATGTTTTAATTCGAGCTATGGATGAAATTCGTCAAAGAGGATGTCCGATATTTTTAAACATAACCACGCCGATTAGAAGACTCTACCGCAAAACTAGAAACGTGCATTCAGTCATACAGCGTTACTTGAACGACAATCCTAATTTAGTAGACGAGACTGAGGTAGTCAACAGTTTCTATCATACAATCGCCTCTGATGTCTTGCTTGAGCAATAGTTTGTACATATAATTTCTCTTATAAAAAATGTAAATAATGCGGTTGAAATATAATAATAATCCTTTCAAAATGAATGCCAGTGTCTTACTTGTAGTTGCAACGAAAACAGGTAAAAAGTACCTAGTGATGGAATTCCAATTCAGGCACCCGTTTACCTGCATCATAGCTGGCCCGTCCTCTAGCGGGAAAACCTATTTCACCAGAAGTTTCCTCAAATCTATAAAGGTCATGTGCGATATAGACTTTGATAAAACCGTGTGGTACTACGACGAGTGGCAGCCCATGTATCAAGATGAAGATCTGAATGAGATAGAGTTTAAACAGGGAATTCCAGATATGAACTCTTTTGACGGGTCGAAACCGACTTTGGTTATTTTAGACGATCTGATGCGTGAAAGTGGCGGGGCGGTTGTCGATTTGTTCACCAAGGGCAGTCATCACAGAAATCTAAGTATTTTCTACATCACGCAAAATCTATTCCATCAGGGGAAAGGACAGCGAGATATTTCATTAAATGCAAACTATATTATAACGTTCAAAAACCCCCGAGATAGAGCTCAGATTAGTCATTTCGCACGACAAATTTTACTCGAAGACTCGAAATTTATTCAAGAAGCCTATAATGACGCAACCTCCAAACCTCACGGATACCTACTTTTCGACCTAAAACAAAATACCCCCGAGCAATTACGCATACGCACCAACGTCTTACCAGAAGAAGCTCCGTGCGTTGTTTACATACCAAAAAAAGGATATAAATACGGCTGTACTAAGGAAATTAAGGTCATTCAGTAAGGATGGCTCATTCTATTCAACAGAACGCTCATGTTCTAAAGTTTTTACATAAAGCTAAGCCGAATTACGTTAAAGCTGTTTTAAAAGAAGCCGATAAAAATCTCGTTCACTGCATTTGTGAGTGTGCCTACAATACGTTAGAGGGCCGAGTACCCTTGACAAAAATTCAAAAACAGAAATTATTGAAGCATAAAGTAACCTTACGCAAATTGATAAGAAAGAAAGAGAGCATTGGAAAAAAGAATCAACTAATCGTTCAAAAGGGAGGTGCATTTCTACCACTACTTTTGGCCTCCTTAATTAGTGGAGTTATAGGCCGTTTATTCTCCAAATAATATTTCTTCTGATACGTGAAATGCAGCACGCGAAAAAGATGATTTTGGTTGACCCCTCCGTCTTGGAGAGAGTCCAGCAGGTGAAAACGACCAGACCTACGACCTTGGCCGTGCTGGATCAGGAAATGCAGACAGCTCTCTTTAATAAAAATATTAGCGATCGGGATAGATGGGTCCTGTACGAACAAATTTTACAGAGGTATTTAAACCTAGTAAACGACAACCGCAAACCAGTGGCCATCCCTATTTTACAAGAAAAAACAAGCACGGGACAAGTCGCTGCAGAGACTCATCAACCGGAAATAGAAAATGAAACGAGGACAATAGATGATGACATATTGGAAACCATACCTTAAACTTTGAGGACTAAATGCGGCTTACTACTGAAGCATTTGAAAAGGACCGGCACCGTGACGTGGTCTAATAATGGAACAGTGTCCTTGAATGGTCAAGAAATAGAAGGCTCGAACATGACCGACTTAATTAACGATATGATAAGAAAGCGCAAGAATATAAATGGACCAGTCGGTTGGGAACCATTGTTGGATGCGTTGAGGACTACTAACGTGCCCTTGGAATTGATTGGAAACCCTCATTATAAAAACGCTGTGATTTCGCAAGCATCGCCATATACATCTTTAATAAATCCTCAATTCGTAAATTCACCACCGAATATTTCCATGACATCGCCACCAGCTTCTCTAAACGAAAGCATATATAGTACGCCCAGAGCAAAACCGGAGCGTGTAGCAAAACAATTCTTGCGTACACCACGTATGGCTCTGAATTGGCAGACATTCTTTCTTTGAAAATGAATTATCTGGAAAATTTGTATTATAACGTCAAGAATCCCACTAGTTTTTCAAGTTTGAACAGGATTGCTCCCCAGGCTGCGCGGGAATATTCTCGTAGTCAAATTCAGAATTGGCTTGAATCTCAAAAAGCATATACGTTGCACAAACAAGGGAGGAAGCTATTTCAACGCAACAGATATCACGTCACAAATATCAACGATTTATTTCAAGCCGATTTAATTGATTTGAAAAGCTTGAGCAAACATAACGACGGTTGGAACTATTTACTGACTGTAATTGACGTATTTAGCAAGTTTGTATGGGTGAGGCGACTGAAATCCAAAAACGAACCGGAAGTTGCATCGGCTCTCAACGACATTTTTCAAAGTGATGGACGCATCCCAGTAAATTTCCAAACAGACAAAGGTGGCGAATTTATAGCTCGACCTGTACAGCAACTCTTAAAGAAATGTAACGTTAATTTCTACATCGCCCGAAACCCCGATGTAAAAGCATGTGTAGTGGAAAGATTCAATAAAACCCTTAAAAATAAAATGTTCAAATATTTCACGTATAAAAATACTTACCGGTATATCAACGAATTGGATAATTTTGTAGAGTCGTATAATTCATCGACCCATAGAACTATTAAAATGGCTCCAATTACCGTGAACGATGATAATGTCCTAACCGTGTATAGAAATACTTACGGTACCCAAACCATAAAACCAAGGCCAGGTAAAATTCATCTCAAGGTGGGCGATTATGTTCGCATTTCAAAGTACAAGGACATATTTGAAAAGGGATATACAGGTAACTGGTCAGAAGAAATTTTTAAAGTCAGCAAGGTGATTAAGCGACAGCCGGTGGTGTACGAGATAAAGGATTTATTAGACGAAGTAATAGATGGCGTCTTTTACCAGCCGGAACTGCAGCGAGTGAATTTTTCCGAAGACGACGAATTTAAAATTGAAAAAGTATTGAAAAAAAGATATAAAAAGGGGGGGGGGCGAATTATTTGTCCAGTGGCGAGGTTATCCACCCAAGTTCAACTCGTGGGTACCTGCAGAATCAGCGTCTGAAATATGAATAACGATTTTTATCTCACGCTTTTGAGCAATAGCTCAATGGGGTATTTCCCAAATAACACAACAACTAGCCTTACAACTCAGCTTCCCAAGTCGGTGCGTTTAGACGGTGAATGGTCTATGGGTTTGAGTGAGATTCAAATACCCTGTTCTATACCTACAGTACGTAGAGGTGAAAACTACGTACAGTGCACTCTATATTATAAAATGGAGGAGCTGCGAAAGGACCGTGAAATGTTTGTGAACTTTGGATTAATGTTAAGTAGTTACCAACACACCAAGAGCATGGAGCAAATCATGCAGCTTCGAGAATATAAGATAAAATTCAAAATTGAAGTGGACGCTGGTAATTGTCGAAATATAGAAGAACTGCTAAAGTTGATGAACAACAACCTGCAAATGAAGAATATTAAAGTGAAATTACAGGAAAATGACGCTGGTCTAATCCTCGTCAAGGCCGCATTGCCCCAGCTGGTTAAAATGACTTTTTCGCCGACTCTCGCACTTCAGCTGGGTTTCCACCCCGAAGCTAATGTCCTCAATAAGATTTCAACACACCAACCTGATATAAATCTGGGGATACCTTCGCAGTTATTACTTTATACAGATGTAATAGAATCACAGGTTATTGGGGACGTTTTTGCGAGGGTTTTTAGGATTGTGAACATAGACACCAGTGAATACACATACGGGTCGTATCAAGTAGTTAGATTTCCTGAACCTCATTACGTGCCTCTGCAGAAGAGGGCATTCGAAAACATAGAAATCAATTTATATACGGGTTCCGGAGCGAAAGTGCCATTTCAATTTGGTACTCTGTGTGTTAAACTTCATTTGAAAAGAAATACAAATGGGACCCGATTGCCCCTTTCATAATTATTATTTGTGTCAAGCCGGTTCAGGCGTGGGGACTATATATGAAGGAGCCGTATATCAACGAGGCCATGGATTGGGGAGTTTTTTCAAGGGCCTGTTTAGAAGTGTTTTCCCCCTAATCAAAAAAGGTGTAAAAACTATCGGAAGTGAAGCTCTGAAATCCGGATCTTATTTCCTAGAGGATCTTGCGAATAATAGACCTGTTAAAGAGTCATTCAAAATGAGGCTTAACGAGACCGCAGACACGTTGAAACGTAAAGCCGATTCGAAAATAGATCAATTGATGGGATCGGGGTTTATAAAAAGAAGGCGTTCAACATCTAAAGCTCATAAACTCATAAAAGACCTGGTGGAGTGCATACATCTAAGAATAAGAGATCGAAGGCAGCTCGAGTAAAAGATATTTTCAATTAATCATGTCGTTCTTACATGCAAATTCGTGCATTTGTGCTAAATCGGAATTGGACCTCTTCGCACTACCATCAACTCAAACCAGCATCGAAAGTGGGGACTGGATCCATTATAAACCGCTCTCAACAATCACTGATGAATCACCTCTAGAATTTGTGATCCCGGCTGGAGGCGGTGAATACATCGATCCATCACAAACTCTACTTCAAACCACTATAAAACTGGTGAAAGATGACGGCTCGAATTTCGGTGCGGACGACGACATAGGCCCTGTTAATAATATTCTACATTCCATGTATAATCAAGTGGATGTGTATTTGAACAACAAACTGATAAGCCCTCCGAATAATACCTATATGTATAAGACGTATTGTTACGAATTTGTTTTCGGGCTAACTTTGTTTCGCAATGACAGGAGGGTGGTTCGGGCCTGAATTGAGCGTTTGACCGAACCTCCAGGGTGATTTTCGGTGGGTCACTCTGGGGCCTCGCGACACCTTCGCCCCGCCGTGGCCTGAGCGAACCACGGCATAATTTCAATGCTCATGTTCCTTCTTATCGTCTTCGCTTTTGTTTCTTCGTTTCTTCGCCACCAGCCTGTCCTGGGGCATATGCCTCGCGGTATTCGTCCCCGTGCGGCCCTTCGTTACCGCGCGGTCCTTCCTTCGCGTCTTTGTGTCGTCTCGTACTGTTCCCCTTTGACTTCCGTAACGCCATCGGCTGTTTCTACAATTAATTGAGCTACTCAAATGTTTGTTTCGTTTATTGACACCTTGCCTAACTTGTTTACACGCTAATTAATTGACAGTGACAGCTGGTGTTTGACGGCGCGCTTCGTGGCGCTGTACGCGTTTGACAATGACAGCTGTCAGGAGTTGAAGGGCAGTTTCTTCGTTTCCGGTCGGTTCTTCTCCCCGGGCGGAAATTTCGAATCGCTACCTTGTGATTGGGATACTAGCGCAGGAGGTCACCCCCCAATTTCGGATCGGTCGCTATCTTTTAAATCTTCGCCTGGTCACCTAGCTTCCTTCTTTTCCGTCTTGACCACCGGCCATTACACACACCCGGACAGAGTTCTTAGTGTTCGTAAAGTGTAAAAGATTTCGATACTCTTCCTTCGGGGATTACTTTAGCTTCACTATTTAGCAAAACACTCCACTCGTAACTTCGTAATTTCGTCGTATTCTTCGGGAGCTAATTTTGCACCCTTCGGGGGATTTAAACGAACTCGTCCACGTGGCCGGCCATCTCGTCCTTCGTAGTCACACCCTTTCGACAAGGTAAAGTTTCCTTTACACCTGCATTGCTCGTGCTGACCATGCTGACTTTCTTCCATCAAGAGTTCTAGTCCGAGTTGATTTCTCGAGACTCACTTCACTACGCCTAGGGGCCGATCGCTATTTTGAGGCGCCGCCACTGCGACACATCCGGATTCGCCCCTCGCTCAGCCACTCTCGGGGCCCGATCGTTATTTTGAGGCGCAGCTTGTTGGACGCCTCCGGATCCGACCCCTTGCTCGGCTCGCTTCGCCCTCTCGGGGCCAAATCGCTATTTTGAGGTGCCGCCACCGCGACACCTCCGGATTCGACCCCACGCTCAGCTCGCTTCGCTCTCTCGGGGCCGTGATCGCTATTTTGAGGCGCCGCCGACTCCACGCCTCCGGATCGAGCCATCAGCAGCCCTCGCTCGCCCACAACCACTGCGGACCCTCCTCCAGCACGGGGCCCGTCTGACCAGCACCCTGCAAAGCTAAGATTAATTTTTAAGACCATTCGCCTTCGTCACGGTACTAACCCTTCGTGCGGCACTCCTTCCGAGTGGAATCGAGTCCGGGTCGCTTACCGACCACCGGCCTTGTACATTCTTTGCCTTCATTGGAACTTCGCCGACTCTAACTGAGTCCTCGTAGTTGCCGTATTATTTCTGTGTATTTTCGACGGCCTTCCGCCTTTCTGTAAACGTTGCAGCGCTGTACCGGTTGAGTAGCTTAAGTTAGGTTAGGTTCTTTCGCCGTTTGCGTCTGTTGATTCTCGAAACTACTACTACTATTTACCTTAGTTGATTCGTAACCTCACTTTCACTTGTACTTACTTAGGCATATTAACACCCCCAACTTTTTCCTACTTTTTTCTAAATAAAAGTAGGTGGCGCCCAATTGCTACCACCCGAACTAAAATCTCTTGTTTCATTTGTTGTTCGCCGAAACCACCCCGTCTCCACAGCTAGCTGGACGAACTCGTCGGTTAAGTCGAAGTGTCACTTTGGCACGTAACAGTATCTTGAGACGCTCCTAAACTACGGAGGCCAGCTAAAAAATCCCATTTAACATGTGGATTATGGTATGCGGATACTGAGGGAAAAATGGATGCTGTTGATGCCACTAATGCGGGATTTACCAAGAGGAAAACACTAACAATGTCCAGTAAACAAATCGATTTGATAGGTCATCTACATTGTGACATTTTTAATCAGGAAAAGTTTCTCGTTAACGGTGTCGAACTTAGGGTTGAACTTGTGAGAGCTAGAAACAGCTTTGCACTCCAGGCCGCTAATGGGGTGACCGGTAAAATTCAGATTCTCGACGCGTCCATGCTTGTCCCAAGTGTTTTATTGGCACACGCTAAAGCTTTAGAGCTCACCCCCGCCAAATATCCAATAACTAGATCGGAAATTAAAGTTTTAACCATTCCGGCTGGTGTGCAGGGCAAGTCTCTAGACAACATCTTCTTGGGGCAGCTACCCAAAAGAGTTGTAGTCGGTTTTGTATCAAATCAAAGTTTCAATGGTGATTTCAATCAAAACCCGTTCAATTTCAAAAATTATGAATTTCTTATCTTTGTACGTTGATGGTCATCAGTTCCCCTCTAAAGCTCTACAACCGTCATTCTCAGGCCCTAATAAACTGTACGTTAAAATGTATCACACTCTGTTTTCGGGTACGGGGATACACTTTCATAATGAAGGAAACGATATCGGTCGGGATGAATTTGCCGATGGGTATTGTTTAAGCGTATTTGATTTGACTCCAGACTTGGCAGCTGGCTCACGATCTCACTGGAATTTAGTTAAAAACGGTAGTGTCCGTTTAGAAGTAAGATTTAACGATGCCCTTCCAGAAACGGTAAACTGTTTAATGTACGCCGAGTTTGATAACATAATCGAAATCGATAAAAATAGGAATATAGTTGTTGATTATAATAGCTGAATTATGTATCTCATATAACCACGTCTGAATAAAATTATTGCAAATGCATAAACTTGGTATTACTTATTTAACCTCAGCATAAACGGTATATAACTAGGTGGACACTTCTTGGCGAAACCATTTTGTGAGAACGAGTGACGGGGTGTGCATCAAAAATGGTCGACGTCTGTTACCTGGACTACCAAGTTTTCACAAGCACATACAAGAAAACGGTATTCAAAGAAATTTCTATTCTTTCTGATGACGGGTGGGTCGAACATAATCTCCATTTTAAACCTCCCTCCGAGTCGTTGAATGATCTCTTTTGTGATGAATACCATCGAAAATGGGTGACCGAAAACTATCACGGCTTGTCTTGGGATTCCGGCGAATTAGAATATGACGAATTAATTCCACTGCTGACGAGTTTAACAGGATCTGCTCGAATAATATTTGTGTACAGTGAACTGAAGAAAAGGGCTTTGGCTAAAGTTCTCCCATACAAAGATGTTATAGCTCTCGAAAGTTATAATTGTCCATCGATGATTCATCTCAGACGAATAAATTCTACAGAACCGTGTGATCTACATCAGTGCTCCGAACCAGTCTGTTCCATTCAGAACGTTAAAAATTTGCGATTTTGGCATCATGAATACACTACAACTAGAGCATCGCTTGGATCAGATGAATGTGAAGCTGAAGCATCATGTTCATGTTTATGCATGTAATCGATTACCTAAGATTATAAGCAAGCCTGCATTGTTAGTTATCAACACCGATCCCGATTACAAACCTGGGAGTCATTGGGTTGCCGTTTATCTCGACAGAAACGGCGTGGGTTGCTTTTTCGACAGTTTTGGGCGATCTCCCCAACCGAGCATTAGAAATTTGATAGCTCGCAATTCTAATATCTGGTTTTACAATCCCCGGATTCTTCAAGATGTGTCGTCAAAATGTTGCGGTCAATACTGCTGCTTATTTTTATTAAATTTTGTAATAAAATGTACCTTGGACGATTTTTTAGAACTGTTCTTGAATAATTATAAGAATAATGATAAAATTTGTCTTGAATTATTCAAAAAATGTTTCAAATAATTAAAACACGAAATTGAACTGAAATGGGTTTTTTATTTATATAGTTTACAAAATTAAATTTTACTCGACAAAACCGAATGGTAGAGTATCGTACGAAGCTTCAATACGTCTTCTTTTTACATAGTTGAGTCTATACATTTTCTTTTCTGCCGTGGTGAATATTTTGTATGAGGCAGTCCGTGCTATTTTTCGATCATTATAGACGTAAACGCTGGGTGAATTTTCACAAACGATACTCTTGATGGAATCAAAGTTAATTATCTGCTCGTTTGCGTAATTAAGAGTGATCCCCTTCACTTTGCAAACAGTTGAACGAGTATTATTAGATGGTGAATAAACTATAAAACTGTAATTTTTTGGGCCTCCTGACACATATTCGATTATGTACGATCCGGGTCCATATCCTTCTAACTCGTCCGTAAAATCTCCCAGAAAGTCGCCTGTGGCTGGTAGGTATTCACCAGGCTTCGATGTGAATATAATGGAGTCCGTGTCGTAATAAAGCACCCTCCGTCCCAACTTGTCCAGGTACTCGTAAAGCATTAAGCGTGCCGCCGACGTCGTATAACTAGCAATGGCGACGTTGACCGTGCGAAGTGGTTCAGATGCCTCCTCAATGTTATGCCAGGTAGCCAATAAGGTTTCGTCGTTTATACCCATTATGTTGTCGACCTCTACGTTGGGATCGTTTAAAAGACGATATATTTCGCGAGTATCCTGTATTATAGATGTCTGAGTCATATTTTCGCGCTGTCCGAATTTTCCCCAAAATGAGTTTAACATCAATTTTGAAATGTAACGTAGCCCCGGATTTTTTGAAATCTCTTCCTCTTTCAGTACAACACCTTCTTTTTCCGAATACTGGGCAATGTAATTTCGTTTATCCACATTGGTTTTTACCCACGCCGGCCAGCCGCTACTGCTGTAGTGTAACCCCCCCGTCATTTACCCATTATCAATTATTTTGGCGTGATCGTCTTTCACCTAGCTAGGACCTACGTTGTGTTCTTTTTTTTACATGACGGTTCTTGTACCGGTCTTAAGTGTGAAATTGAGAGAACGGAACTTTTCAATAAAAACACAGGTGCGGCGATTCGATTTAATCAATTTATTCTCATTCATGAAAATTGACCAACTGACTCACGAATGGACATTACATGTGGGAAGAGTCAGCCAAAGAAACCCCCATGTTCATCCATGTAAAACCACAACACAAACAAGTACAAAGCAACAGAAACAACATTCTCAAAAACATTAAAACAGGATCGTCAAACAATTAAGCAAAATCATCATCACAAAACAAAACGAGTAATCAACTCCTTCAAACACGAATCGGAGCAAGTAGCTGAAATCAAAACACAAATGGAACAAGTAGTCAAAATCAAAACCCCAATAAAACAAGTAAGACAATAAAAAAACACACAATTTACATCAACCAACAAAAATCGGAGGCACAACAAACAAACAATAGAATAAATCAAATCGTAGATCAGTAAATAAGTTAACACAATGTACAAAAGACCATTCGGTACTGTTGGAAGTCAAACCAATTATGTCGAAAGTCAGACGCAAATCAACCGCAAGTCAGCCGCAGGTCAGCCGCAAGTCAGCCGCAAATCAACCGCAGGTCAGCCGCAAGTTAACTTAGACAGTCCGAACGAACACACACAACAACAGACAGTTCAGGAGCAAACAACATCAGACATACAAAAGAACATAATGATTAGTAGACAATGGGGCAGGCGCAACTACAAAAGGTATATCCGGGTCTCTCCAGCAGCGGATTGCGTGGCGTTATGATCGGTGCCCACGGGACCTCTGAAAGAGAACCTAACCACAATCGCAGACTGTTTATGGGTCCCGTTATACGTAGGCACCCAGCTCATTCGCTTCACCTTCCCGTCTTTAGTTAACAGCATAAGTCGACCATAAACTACTAAGCCGGCATCGCATAAGATAAGACTTACATTTTTCCAACACTGCAGAAACGGTGCATTAGTTCATCATTAGTTCATCATTCGAATTAGACGTTATCATACGACAAACGGTCACTTTTCGAAAGGCAACAATAAACAACGTGACACCACCGGTGTTCTACTGGAAAGTTATCAAATTTGAACAACCATGATAGCTCTTCGAGTACAGCGACAGCATCAAACCAATTTCGCTCGAGTCGAATCATAATCCGCCATCTCCCCTGAAAACGCGTACATCAACTAAATATGAAATCACAGTTGAACAATTCTCAAGTTGGACAGGAAGAGAGCTGATGGGCACCGAAAACGACTTCTCACGGAGGCATTAGAAAATGTCAGTTATTCAGCAAAGCCCAATCACACCAAAAACCCCCAACTCGGCACAAACGCTGCAAAATTCAACAACAAACGTAATTGTCACGTCAATTAGCCTGTCAAAAATATTAAACAAGTTATAAACAAACACGTCTCCACATTTCAAACAATCCCAATCATGTACCAACGTGAAACAGCTACCTGAAAACGGAAATGTACACAATTCAAGACCAAATATGTGCGTACCTGCAAAAGAAACAAATATACCGAACACGGCACGAACCACGAAAACCTTCAAAATGCCCCGCGCATTAAAAACGGCAGCTGCTAACCGGGAAAAGACACGTACTCTCAAGAATCACCCTGTATAACATCCGAAAACAATGTGACGTCACGCAAGCGACGAAGACAAAGGGAGATCCACGAAAAGGCCAATATCTTCGAACACGGTGGGACTTGGGAACAATAACTACAACCGAAAGACACGGGACAATCACGAGAAATTATCTATTGCAAATTGGGAACACAGCAATTAAAAGAACCCACCTGATTTTGTCCAAAAACTCGGGAAGCTACCAACCCACGCCACTTCTTCGCACTTCACACCGTAGTACCTCTCTTCCCCCTCGTACCGCTTTTTCCCTGTTTCTTTTTATTCCTTCTCTCTTCTCGTTTCATCCCTCTTCTTGACTACTTCTCCTACCTCCCGACAGAGGCCTCTACCGTTCACATTCTCTATTTAATCCCCGATCCCTCACACTTATTTAATTTCCAAACACTTCTCATTTTCTTAGAATTTTATTGCAAACTTCCCTAGGTCAAACAAATTTAATAAACTACAATCTAAAAAAAAACAAAAATAGGAAGGTTTCCCTTCACTGCTCTGCTTAATCTTCAGAAATTGATCCACATAATCGGCAAACAACCCGCCTGACTTGGTGTTGCGATCATAAATTTCTGTTTCGTACTGCCATATTTCATTTATTTCAAAAATCCTGTATCCTTTCTCGACAGCTTTTTTTATCTCGTCCGAAACCCAGGTACCTGAAATTTTTCGTTTGTGTTGGTTATGTGTACAATCACCTTGCTCGCCTGTTTCCAGGCAGGTACGGCAGAGCGGAAACGTCAGCCTCTTATTGAATCTATAAGGTAAAACCGGATGGTATAAATTACGTGACGGTAAGATTGTGCATTTCACTAAGCCTTCGATTTCCGATAAAGGGATCTTTCCGCATTCTTCAATACCGACAGTGACGGTGGGGTGCCCCACGGGGTACTTCGCGTATTTGTTCACCGAAGGATACAGAGAACAGAAGTCGAAATAATGGATCTTCTCATCACCGACACATTTATGGTATAGCTTTACAGCGTTTGTACGACCTCCGAAAAAAGCTTCTCTAGGGTTGAGCGGTTCTTTTTTGAACATGTCCACGTTGGTTTTCAAGAAACTTTCCAATGCTTTATCAGTAAGCATTTCACGGCGAAAATCACATTCCCACTTCACAATGAGATTGTACCCGTGACGAATTCTCTTTTCTTGGTATAGGGTCAGCTCTCTACGCAACGCTAAATCGTTTACTTTGTCGATGTCTCCAACTCTTTCAGTTTGGTTAGGGAAGCAGGCCGAGCAGCCATGGAACCAACACCCGTGAAATTGATATACCGTATTTGTATCGAGGCAAAATCCATCTACTAATATATTCTCTTTCAATCGTACTTCACGGGCATTACCGGCGTGTTCCATGTTCACCCCGGTGCTATGCTGAACCCAGAAGAGCCATTTCAAGGCAATCACCGATTGATTTTCACCTAATCTATAACCACCTCTAGGCATAATCCCTATTGATTTGGGTTTCAAGAAATTCTGCCTGAATACAGAATTACAAGCCGATGCTATTATAGTCGCCTGCTGGAACGGGTCTATGTTATTGCTTTCGATGAATAATTTGCGGAATTTAACACATGCAAGTCTCAAAATATCGATGTCTTTTATGCAATAGTTGGTCAAATCGCGCTGCATATCGAACTGGGCATTTGTAGAAACTTCACCGTTGTACCACGTTTCAAAAGCTTCTCGGTCGGCTGTTTTCATTTGATTATAACCGTAATGCTCTTTGGCTGGGAGAGGCCCTATGTAGTTCGCATTATCAGCCGTATTGAAAAAATGCGGAAAATACCCTTTCGACTCTTGGAATTTAAATGTGCCCGGCAATCTCGCAAGAGCAACTGGTATATAATTTATACTGTCCAGAAAGGTTAATTTTGGTCCGCATTTAATCGACATTAATTTACATCCGGCCCTGATAACCTGGGGTGACCAACGGCTCTTCTCACTCATTATGTGGTCAAGAATGAAACAGCCGTCATAACTCTTCATATTATGAGCTATAGCAATAACCGTGAATTTCTCCTGTAGTTTGTAGACGTAATCTAATAATTCTCTGACAGGGTGGTCTTGAAATATAAATTGCCTGATTCCACATTTATCACACCGAATCGACATGTTATCGTTTAGAATGCATAAACCACATACATGTTGAGCAACACATAAATTTGGTTTGTGTAAGAAATCGCCTTTATCGTTCATCTTCGTATCTTGGGTTGCCTCGAAATCATAAAACACAAATAAGAAGTCCGACTTTAGACTTTCAGCCCTTTTCTTACATACTTTCAACTTCTGCATATAGCAAAGATGGCCGTAGGGTTGTTTTCTTTCACATATGTTGCAATATGTCAATCCGCAAATATGTGCTTCTTTTTCACTAGACCAATATGATAAAAGGCATTTAGGACATCTCTTTAATTTCTTACACAAACCAGATTTTAAGTGCGAATCGAAACAGGTAGGCCCTCTGAAATCTCGCAGACAAATGTTGCATGATGTGTCAACTGCCTCAGGGCATTTTGGAGCCGAATGACAGCAGGGACATATAAACGGACATTTCTTATGACGGGTGAGTGTGTTGTAGCCTTCGGAGCAATCCTCGCAAAAATACACAAACGCAAAAACACCCGTTAAACTTAAAATAACGTCGTAATGTTTGTTTTCGAAATAGATGTTGAGTTTTGGTTTATTATGTGCTGCAGGCCCGACGAATAATCTTGAACGTCCATTCCTACTATTGTATATTACGATCGTATAGTCGGTCAGGTAGTTTTGGAACGCCTCCACATGACGTAAAGAGGCCCCGTTGCTCAGGTCAACCCCAGCATCTTGACAAAGCTGCATAGCGCGTTGTTTTAGTAGAGGAGCTCCTTTTCGCATCTGTTCGAAATCCGAGCAGTTTTTGTCTTTCCTTAACTGAATATCCATTGCCAAAGCGTACGCTAAACAGGCGTTGTCTTCATTGTTAATGAGTATTAGGCTTTTTCTGCAGTTTTTTCTAAAATCGTTATATCTTAAATGGCGTTTTTTAAAGTTCGGTTTTTTACCAATTGGTGGTTCAATGATATCCAGCTGCATCTGCATTTTATCTTTCGAGAAATACGACTCGTTGCTCTGCGAAATTCTTGCAAGCACACTCAGGATCACAGCAGCGGTCATCTGGCTTTTCTTCCTGAACGAGATCGTAACAGGTCTCCCCGGAAAATTCTCGTTCTCGATAACAATACCGACGTACGCGTCATCACTCACATCTCGCAATCCGTGTTGTAGTAACTCTGTTACACCATTCTATAAATTAGTAATATTTAGAGAAAATCTCAAATAGAATAAAAATTAATTTTTACCTCAATCCATTTCATAGGAGATTCACTACTAGGACCGTCATAAAAAGTGAAAGTTATTCTCGGGCCCCTCATGTTAAACCGAGCGTAATGTTTTTCCGATTCCCCATGCATTTGTATGGTTCGGGGTTCGCCGCTAACGTTTTCATTCTAGCAGAAACAATGTTTAATAATAGAAAATAAATGCGGAAAATCTCCTTACTTTTTGAGTAACAGGCTCTGGGGATGCCGACCTTGCCCTGGAAGTTGACGGTTGAGGTGAACGCGTTTTTTTAGATCCTTGGGGCACTCCGTTTCCGTTTTGTATCTGATAAAAGGGCTATTTCAGTTTTGAGGTTTGCTATACAACGAAAGTACTACCTTATTGTTTGAATGACTTGCCGGATCGGAAGCCGTCGGAGGTTCAGCAATAGGAGGGTTTTGCGGGAGGGAGCCCGTTTGCGTTCTAAATTGGTTGATCGTTTAAACCAATTTCAAGGTCTTATTTTTTATTAACAAATATAAACTTACGTTTGCATGATGGAAAACTCGCCTGTCGCACAAAACCTGCAGAACTTTCAATTTTTCACCGTCACTTAAATAATCTATATAATTATTTATTATAAAGTGTAATTCACTATTGGCTAAATTACAAAATTGGTTTTGATCGGCCATTTTAGAAATAGGTCTTGTTGACGCGTATACGTCGAATGCGAAACTGCTGAATTTTTTTGAATTTATACCATCTTATGGGGGGAGAAGTTGCAACAAGTTTGAAGTTCTTGATTAATGCCTCCATACGTAGATCTTGATATATTATACACATATCTATACACTTCGGAACCAGAGGTGAGGAATTTGAATTCTTGAGTTTCTAGGATAATATACAAAGTTGTCACTCGGATTACAGCTGCGCTCTGAAAAGAATCTTCCAAAATGAAACCTATTATCAATATAACAAAGAGGACCGCCCAAGACACATATAAAACAGGTCGGTGGTTGGGTAGTGTTACAATGCACTATGTACCTGCCCTATTTTCAGATGGCTGTTGTATTCACCGTAAAACTGGCCTAGAAAAGGTGGTTTTCATTTTACCGGAAGCAATAACTCTCCCTTTCAGCCACCATTTTCCTTAGAATCCATTGATACAAACCCAGTCAATGAATTGTATAGCGTAAGTCGAAATGGAGAAGCGGGGTACGACGCAAAAAGGGCGGGCGTACTTTGAACGCGAAAAGTGGTGGCTGATCTGGGGATTCTGGGGGTCGTAGTAGGGATGACCAGGAGAAGTGGGGATAAGGACCCCAATGATTCCAATGGGCAAGAAAGAGAAGAGTAGGTGTGTTGTCCCACCAGCAAAAGGTTTTGTAACTATCATCATCGAATTCAGAATTTTAGTCAAACTTCGTCCTCGAAAAAGTATCGACCAGATACACCATACACCCCCAAGCTTGAATATTTTTCAAATTTCACATCCAAAGTAAGTACGCACCTATATTTATTATTTAGTCAAATGTTAACATTAGTTTCTATATTTTACTAGATATGGAGTACAAAAAACTGATCGCTGAGAAAACCTTTCCGGTCGGGGAGCATTACCTGGCAATTGTGGGGATGGACGCTGATAAGCGCTACAGGGCAACAGTTCTCATCACGACCACTAAAAGACGCAAGTCTAATGTGGTCGAGATGTCGTCCGTGCAGTATAGAAGCATCTTGAAGTATATTCCGGCAATTATTTTGTCAGACGCAACAGTTCCCGGCATCAAATGGATGTTGGCTGACGCGTGTGCCAGCCGCATAGCGCACAATAAATTTCGTTTGGAGAATCTGCGTTTCGGAAGCTTCCCGGGGTGTTTATTTTTCAATTTTGGAGCAATGCAGGCTTTTCGGGATTTAGATCCCCAATTACTAGAAGTGTTGGATGTTTACGACTCCTAATTATGTTAATTTTTGTTAATAAATGCATAAATCATAATATAAACATGCTGAATTTCACTCTACCCATAACAAATCCACCCAAAATCACTATAAATACAAAGATGCAATTTCATATCAGATTAATTACGCATATCTCTGATTTTTATCAAAAATTAAGAAAAAAAATCTTTCAGAACACAAATCCAATTCTGTGAAACCCCGGGTTAGGCAGCCATTTTCTGTGACGTAGGACAGGTCAGCTCTGATTGGTCGAGGGGCGGGGCCTAATGATGTCAGAGGAGTGGGGATATAAGTGGGGATAGGGACCCCTATTCTACTAACGTAATGAAAGCAAAAATAGACTTGCACAGACAAATTTTCAAACTTTAAAATTCGCGATAAAATGGCCGACAACTGCGCAAACGACAAGAGGATAAGAAAATAAGCGACTGCGCATGCGCGAAAGCTATTGTCATCCTAATATATTTAGCTATCTCTCTTTCTCTCATTGATCTAGTTTGCACCTGAGATCTTTCTTCCTCCAAAATTCCCTGGATTCCCTAGATTTCGCCGTTGCCCACCCAGCCATTTACCGTTTCATACCCCTGATTTAAAACTTGGGTGTGGTCTCGTCAGAATTTATGAACTGTTGTCTTCTTTAAATTTTTGAGAACGTCGAGAAAAAAATGATCAAAATGGAACTCCTCCCTTCGCCGTTTGCAAAATTTTGCAAACCAAAACTCAATAAGATCTTCAGTCACAATTTGCATAAATCGGCGAAAAAGTTTTCCCATCTTTTCCTTCTGCAATGTTCTAGAACGACAAGAACTAGAACAACCAAAAGGATTTATCCTAGCGTTGTGACTACACTACCTGTACTAGTGCACTTTCAAGTGTAGATATCCACTGTCTTCAAATATGCGACAGTAAAATACCAGGCTAGCTTTAAGTGCAAGTAACTAGGCTTAGTAACTATACCAATGTAAACCTGCCTTTATCGAAGTGAAATGAGAAGGTCTTAAATCAGCATTTGGCACATTCTCATTTCACTTTGATTAGTTTTATTAAAGTAGACTTCAAGATTCATTATGAAATCGGAGGTTTACCATATAAGTTTTTCAGATTACCATTGATTACCATGAAAAGTTGAAGTTAACTGGAATCGGAAAAATCACCCCTTACGTGAATTACATAATTAAATCAGTAATCAAACTGATTGAATTTTTCTGCAACCTTAAAAAAAATCGGAATGTGGGTTCGTAGTTCCTAGTGTTGTGTATGACAACTATATTTGTCAGTTTGACATATCGCAAAGTACTCGAGTTAAACGTTAATTGGGCATTGATAAACCGGGCTTAAGGGACCGTGTTTTGACCTGTTTGTGACTGTATCTGCCAGTTTAATACCTCGTTACAATTGTTACGACAGTTGAAAAACAAATTCATCTGTCAGATAACTTTAACTGAAAGATGAAAAGATCAGGGCTAAGAAATTCATCAACATATTTCCCACGAATAGCCATCTGTTTGGTAGCATCCAAGGCTGGTTTTGGTGTAGACTTGACCTGATTTGAGGATGCATCTGTAAGGGATGATACAAGAAGCGTTTTATCGCCAAATACAGCTGCAGCCATCTCTTTTATAAACTTTGCGTCACTGCGAGGTCCTCTCGAATATTTATTTGGTAGAAAATTTGAATGGGCTAAAATACCCCTCTTTGCCTCTTCCCAAATGAACCTATAGAAATCAAATTAGCAAGCAATTGATAACTTTCACCAGAATGTTGATGATTTATTTAGGACCAGTATTTTCGCCTCCTTGAAGAGGAAGCTAAACGAATTCGCTATGCACAGCTCAGCTAGTCTGTCTATTCTCAATATGGTCAACTGGACGTGCAGGTAGGAAGCACTCGCGGCCTCAGGACTCTGTGGCTTTTCTACCTGTGTCCTGTGAATTTTCCAATTCCTGATTTGTTTCAACCTACCCAATACAAAGTTTCCCTCATTGTATGTTATCTTGGATTAGGTACCGGCCGGGCTGTGGGGCCTGAGACGAGGTTCGACCACCGGTCGCCTACTGCGTTGGGTCTATCGCTCAGACAAACTGTTCAGATCGAAATTTCACGACATCAAGTTGCGAGTTCAAAGATACGCGCTTTATTTATGGCCGTTTGCGCCGTTCGCACTAAGTAGAGATTAGGCCTAAGTTTTTCATATTTTCCATGGTGATGATTGTGGCGACAATTAAAAGATCTAATCTCAAATTTTAAGTTCTCATTAAACAAACGGTGCAAACGGCCATCAATGATCGATTTTTTAATTTACAGGCTAAATGGAAGCCAGAATAGTTATTTATGTATCAAGGGCGTAGGTAAGCGTTTAGGGCCTGGTCGTGAAATTAAAGCCGGAGGCGCAGCCGATTATTTCATGACCGATCTCCTCTAAAACAGATATCGTATTTTTATGAAATTTGACGCTGTCTGGAAATTAAATTGTCAAAGTGACTCAAAGGTATTTGATTTTGATTAAAAATTGAAATAATAGAAATAAATTGAAAGTAACGATAACAAGAACACAAATGAAGGTAGCCATATTGAAAATTTTTCCAAAAGTGAAGCAGAAATTACTGATTTGCCAGCAGAAATTACGGACGCTGCCGAAGCTGCAGAATTATTACCTGTGAAATCAGGAATTTTATGTGAAAAAGAATAAGTGGTCTTCAATAAATGGAGCAAGTTCAAGTAGATGATGGTACTATGAGGGAAGAAGTTCTCCGGGTCTTGTTTTTGGAAAAATTGAACATGTACACTCTTGGACAGAAAAATTGGGACACCTCGAGTAGCTGCGCCGATATTTAGGCAACCGATCATACACCAAATTGTGTGCTGGCGTGAACGGACTTTGTCAAAGCCGACTGGATATGTTCTGACAGCTCGAAAATTTGTCAAAATATCGACCTTTTCACTTCAGTTTTGTGGTAAAAAGTCGATTGAAAAGTGTTCACTTACAAATGATTAATGGATAAACGTGTTCAAGTAATAATTTTGGTTATGTGTGATTGAACTGTGATTCTATTGTGGTTGGTGATTTGGTGTTATTCAAAAAATCATTAGGATCCGGCAGTACCCAGATCTGAAGACACCAATAACTGTAGCTAAAACAGTTCCAGCAAGATATAAGAGCCACCACAATGTTACAAACTAATTTAATATTGAAATAATAACTTCTCTTTATTGAGGGCATTGTTAAGGGTGACGTCTGCGGTAGCATTGCTATTTTTGATCGCCAGAAGCGCTGGTAAATTGTGAAATATCCCCCGCCAGCCATTCACAGGAGGGGTAGATATGACGCAAGAGTACGTTTAAAATTCTGAAATATTGATAGTTTTTGACATTTTTCAAAGCCGCTGTCCCTTGCAGTTTTTTTATGTTAAGGTGACGATTACTCAATAATTACACGTTCAAGTGTAACTGGAGGTGTAGTGTGTTTCGTCAGCTTCATAGTGATGCCAAAATTATTGTGTTCAAATGCGCTTGTAAGGCCACTACAGTCAGAAATTATGCTGGGCGCTTCTTTCTAACAGATTTATTACAATGTAGTATCGTTCTTCGGTGCTAGGTGGTGCCACTTATATGTTTAACACGTTAATTGCCGCAATGGTAGAAACAAAAACCGTTCCCCCATTCCACATTTCGATGCCAGCATATTTTGCCGAATAAATGACCGAAAAAGCATCCGAGAAGATTTCCGAGCAGTATAAACGTGTTCTTTATGCGAAAATAACTGAGGCACAGCATTTGTGCCTCGTGGCACAGACGGCACTCCGTTATACTTATGTAGGTACTTATATGCCGTGATTGCCGTGTTGGCATAAAAATGTGTACATACATCAAATCGACGATAACTTGGAGCAATTCATATTTTTTGTTCCGTTTTTTTCTGTTTTATCGAGGGAACATCGAAATATGAATCAGTTCAATTTCGGAATATTTAGTTTCACGTATAGGTATACAAAGTCGTTTGATGAAATGAAAAAGTATGGGATGAATTTATGTCCGATGAAGAAGTAGATCCGTTTGCCGCAGATACTTCTTCTGATGACTATTCACCTGAAAGTAATTCAGACAGTAGTTCTGATGGCGATTCCGAACCCAATAATTCAAAATATAGAAGGAAAAGAATAAATCCGAAGAAAAATGTATTCCCAGCAGAGAAGACCGCTACTACTACCATTATCAATAATATACCAGGTCCATCAAACGCTCCAAGTACGTGCAAAATTATTGACACAACGGAATAAATTTCCGAAATTCACATTTATGATTTTAGGTCAAGACTCTGAATCTGGTAACGACGTGGAATCAAATTTGTCAGATCGCATTATTCAAACTATAAATGATGTTATACTTAGATTGGTAATAGACGATTCAGAGGGCTCATCAGATAATGATGAAGAAAATCGAGGAGAAAATAAAGCAACGACGAATGAAGTATTGTGGGAAAGAATTCACGATACTTCACAGTTATCTCAATTCGATTTTACAGAAAAAGCTGTGGGAATAATAGAAGAGTTTCACGATTACAATGATAAGAGTCCTTACGATTTTATGAAAATATTTCTGACAGATGAAATAATGAACCTTATTGTCACGGAAACTAATCGGTATGCAAACCAGATGAAAATGAAGACAAAGAAACCAAAATCTCGCGTTCATAAATGATATGATACCAATGCGGACGAGTTGGAGCTTTTTCTGGGCATATTGTTGTGGATGGGATTATGCCGCTTTCCAAAAATTGAAGATTATTGGTCGTAGAATGAGATTTATTCTAATAAAATCACGGAATATATGAGTAGAAACAGATTCCAAATGATTTTGCGAATGCTTCATTTCAGCGACAATGAAAGTATTCCAGTAGGAGACAATAATCCTGACAGACTACGCAAAATCAGACAATTAGTTGATAAACTTCTGGATAGATTCCAGTATGTCTTGACCCCTAGAGAGAACGTTGCATTGATAAAACCCTGGTTCCATTTTAGGGGCAGGCTAGGCTTCCGTCAATACATTAAGAACAAACGACACAAATTCGGGATAAAATTATATAAACTTTGTACCACAGGTGGGTACACTTATAACCTAAGCATTTATTGTGGAAAAATTGCCAACACGAATAAGCAACTTGCAGCAGCTTCACAAGTAGTAATCGATCTTATGGATTCTCTTTTGGACAAAGGTAGAACTTTCTACGTAGACAATTATTACATCAGCGTGTCTTTAGCAAAGTTGCTGCTCGACAGAAAACTTCATTTGGTTGGAACTCTGCGGATGAAAAGAAAAATGAATTGTCAAGAAGTAGAAAATGCCAAGTGGAAGAAGGATGAAGTTGTTGCAAGAATTTCCAATCCTGGAACTGTCATCATGAATTGGAAAGATAAAGAGATGTTGTATGTCTTAGCACAAAACACCTACTGGAAATGAAAAACATTCCAAACCCTAAAGACCCAGATAGGAAAAAACCGCAACTCATTGTTGATTACAATAACTCAAAGGCGTATATTGACTTGTCAGACCAGAAGAAAGCATACCATACCCCGCTAAGGCGAGGGGTAAATTGATATCGAAAACTGGCGGTAGAACTAATTTGGGGAACTACATTAATAAATGCGTCCATTAGTTTCGCAGAAGTTACTCAAACAAAAATGACCATAACCAAGTTCAAGGAAGATTTGCTCACGTACATATTGAAAAAGCAACAAGCGAAAGTTGTGTTTGAAATCCGCTCCGCCATGAATTGGAACGACATAGAAAACGACTACGCTGCGTAGTATGCTATAAAAAAAATTCCGAAGGATTTGGACGAGATGTGGCCCAAAACAAAACCCCTCGAACAGCCTGGTCGTGTACCGCGTGCCAGAAATCCTTTTGCGTGAATTGTTTTTTTACTGCCCATACTGCTACTGCTACTTTCTGAACTACTTCTTTTCTTATGTTTTACACTGCCAGACAAAAAACCGGACACATACATTTTGAGTGAAATACAAAGTGGCGTAACTCCTGAACCAAAAGAGTAATTTCAATTCCATTTCTGTATTTCTGTTATCCAAACCTTAACATTTTTGCAGAAATTTACGTGACACCCTGTTAAATGTACTCAGGGAACCTGTATAAAACACCGCGTCTGGCTGGTGCTAGCCCAAAAATGTCCATTTTTTTTAAATTACTCTTTTGATTCAGGAGTTACGCCACTTCGAATTTCACTAAAAATTTGAGTGTCCGTTTTTTTTGTCCGGCAGTGTATTTTTCAGGCTTTTTTTCCTACTGCTACAGTAGCAAACATCGAGAATGAATTTTTTACTTTTCATGATATATTTTCATTCTCATTTTACACATTCATAAATCTTATCGCAAACATTGAATGCAGAATTAAATTCCCTTAATCTGTCGATCTTAAGGCGTGACAAACATCAGGTCGATATACAAAACCTAATTGGGTCAAGTTTGAGCGCCCTAGGTAAGGCAATGACCTCTCTTCTGCAAAACAAGGAGGAGCAAATCACTCAGGAACGAGATCTTACAACCCCTATCAGATGCGGGTAGACTGATGTGCAGCTCTTCTTATAAATCAAACGCCCAATGTAAGTTTTTTGTTACTTCCAACATTTCTTGAGCCAAAACACTTGAGGACACGGCCTGTCGGAGACCAGAGAGTTATTTATTGTTTAATACAATTTATTTATTTATGTTGTAAATTTGGCAACAGCGCGCGAGTTTTGCGCGATTGTCAATAGATGGTGCCACGATGCGCATTTGGTAAGCGAGCGAGAGGCGAATCTCTAGCTGAGCTCCGGGGTAGCCGGTCGAGTCACGTGGTGACAAAAGTTTTAGTTTTTGAACCGTTCATGTGAACGTCTTTTTTTGAAGTCGGTGTCCGACACATTTAAAACCATATTTTTCGCATTGTTTTGCAAGTGTAATCTCGCTAGAGGAATAAACCAATTTGTATAGTTGCCGTCTGGATTTTGTGAATATTGACTTTTGGGAGGACAACCTCTTTTATGGCTCAGTAATAAGTTGACAATGGTGAATGGTCCTAGCCCACGGCTACAATATGCGGCAGGTATACGCAGGTATACGCAGGTAGCCGTAGGTTAGTTCCATTCACCATTGTCAACTTATTACTGAGCCATAAAAGAGGTTGTCCTCCCAAAAGTCAATATTCACAAAATCCAGACGGCAACTATACCGTCGAGTGAGGTTTTGGTTTTTCTTTGAGTCCGAACTGACGTGTCGGGGAGAACGGGTAGACCTTGGCCGAATGCGACATTATTTGGCGACCGTGACAGGACTTTTCTAATGGAATGGAACGAGACAAGAAACACAGGAAGGTTCTTCGTTCGGCCTTCACCAAGGCGGCGAACGAGGTGGAACAGCTGATACGAAATTTCGTGCCGCCCGACGGGGATTTTCGGCAGATCAAGGTATCTTGGGAGCTCGTCAGCCAGCGAAACGACGAGCTCAGAATTGCGAATGGGCGCATTTACGACGGCCTTCTTGAGAGTGAGGCGAGTGAGGAGGATTTATTGGCGGACGTTTACGGAGTCGAACCGCACAACAAAAGGTACTGCAGTGTACGAATATTAAGGTCGGTAAACTTAGAACGATAAACTCACTATTTAATACAAATCAGCAAACTAATATCCTCAATCATTTCCTTATAAATTCAATAACTAAGCATATAGAGGGTTCACCGCCCGTTTACCTCCGGTCTACTAATTGTGCAATATCCATAGATCAAACGATTAATATAAGATAGAGAATAGGACAGTGTGCGTCCAGCTCTCAAATGTAAAACAACCAATTTTCCGACGTGTATAAAGATTGAATATATGATTTTCGTTTAACCCTCAACTGTCTCTTGACTGCAACCCTACCTCCATCATTACATGGCGATCCTGCCAGTGGCAATTTTTTTGTGCAGTTGTGTGAGCCAATAAGTTAGTGTGGTTCTTCTGAAAGAGAAATCAGAGATCTGTGCGGAAATGGGTTCCAAACAGTGCAAGGAAGAGGTTATCATCGCCCAATCTGAAAACAGCGGAGGACGAACTGATAGAGTGTCGCAATCGATGGGTTATAGAGATTATATCCAGTTGGCGGTGACTTGTATTGCGGTCTTCATCATTCTTGCGAATGCATATGGTCGTTGCCGAAGGAAGTTCGAAGATAGAGTATGACGACAATTGGTTTTGAGCCGGAATCAAGCCCAAGTTTAATCAGTTACTTTAGGTCAGTAAGTGCGGGTGTGACTGTGTGGAGATCGTGAGGGTCGTGTGCGGTAAGAGCAGAGCAAAGTGCGCGATCTGTGATTATGCGGCTAATGAAGACATCTCCGGATTGAAGACAACGATGCCATGTCCATCAAAATTGGTGATTTCGAACTTTTACTGGCTGACCTTGAGGCTTTCCACAGCAATTTGGGGAAAGACAACGCAGAGCGAAGGAAGGATGCGCAAAATCTCGAGCGTAAGCAACAGAGTTTAGATAAGTTAGAATCAAATTTTACGGAACTTAAAAAAGGTTTCAATGCTCAAGCGAATGAGTCCCGTGTCATAGAAGAAGCCAAATTTGTTGCTACATCTATCGAGAAATGCCTAGCTGCAATTAAGGTTATTTTGAGTGAAAGGGTGGAACAGATAGGGAATCCATATAATAATAGCGATAGTGCAGATACAGTCACGATGGCGGGAAATTCCTGTATTAAAACCGCCGCGGGGTTATTGCCAATAATGAATGGTAAAGAAGAAGTGACAAAACAATTAATAGACGCGATTGAGTGGTACGAAAATATGTTGAACACCGAGGGCAAGAAAATGTTGATAACTTATGTCCTGAAAACCAGGCTGTCTCAAAGTGCCAAAACTCGGCTGAACACAAGTTACAACTCATGCGCGGAATGAATTGGGGATCTTAGGAAGAATTATACTACCGTATTGCCGCTACGTCTGTTATTGTAAAGTTAAATAACTCCACACAAGGGAATAAAAGCGTAGACGATTTTGGAAAAAGTCTGGAAGAATTATTGGCGCAGTTGACAATTTCACAAGCGAATGGGAATTATCGAATTTTGGATGCTCAAAGAACTTCAAATGAAAAGTTGGGTGTCCACGTATTTGCAAATGGGTTGCAAAGCAATGGATTGCGAACAATTATGAAAGCGCGTAATTATGCCACGTTAAGAGAGGCAATCTGTGGAGCTAAGGAAGATGAATCGCAAAGTTCAGGTTGTTACGTTCCGTTTCTGATGTCGTACCACTTTTGCACCATTTCTGATAATTCGACCTAAAATAGCGTACTTTCGATTTCTATTTACTTTCCTTATCTCGAACCCACCTAACCTATTTCGTGTATTCGACTCTACTGACGCGCTGGGACCTACGGGTTGATAATTGATGGACAATCATGATTCGATTAGTTTATTACTTACATTTTTAAATCGCTAAATCGCTTAGAATAATTAATTAATATTAATCAATAATATCGATCTGTTTACTGCTGTCAAATTGTTCGTCACTTGTCGATCATCGAGTACCAATACCTGGATTTATCGTTAAAATACCTAGAATTCCACCTGACTCTCTCTACCTTCCGGTTCGCACCGATGGCGGAATATTCGAATTATCCACCCTCTTGCTGCCATATCCACCGACATTATTGTCTATGGCACTAGATATTCGGATAGGCCGTCTCGGTTTCTCAGTGCTGTCGAATTTAGGGATGATTCGGAGTTGGCCTAGTCACTCTTTTCGGCATCAAATAGCTTCCTGCGGTATTTTCCCTCGCAAATCTCGCCGATGTCTCGGGGCGTTGGCATCCACTTGAGCACTTTTTTCGACCCTTTGTACGAGTACTTCGACGATGACGACGTCCGTCCTCCGACTTTCGGCCATTCTTTTCTTGACGTTAATGTCGTAAAGTGCTGTGAAGAAGATCTGCGAAAATCCATTCGAATCTAAGAAAATTATACAATTTTCTATCGTATTTCCACTTACCGTTTCGTGTATAGTATCGTCCAGTGGAAATATTAACGAATTGTGGGTCGCACGGAAATTTCTTCCACACGCACCTCCTCACAAGGGCTGAAACCCCTTTGCACACGTTAGGCCGCCCTTCACCTACAGGTAAACCCTCATCGATAGGACCTGAAAGGGGCGAAAGCTTATTCTACTCGTTATTTACAGGCCTTTTATAGTTTACGGTACCTACCGTCTTTGTGATCTCTCCCTTGCTCTCATTTGACGTTCGATTCGTACGGGGAAAACCTACCCTCCACCCTGGAACGGGCTGCTGTAGCTCGAGTCACCTTACACTACCCTAGACTACACGGGGGTGCGCTGATTCGTTGCCAAGGCCGCTAAATTCGAGGACCGACGTCTCGCCTGTTCGCCGAAGTTGGGGTGCGACCACGACACCTACCCTGCCGCAGCCACGGCAATAGAGCGCGACGCCGCAACGGTACCAGCTCCCATCCAGCTAAGTCTGCCTTTTCCCCCCGAATTGTGTGCGAACTTTATTGCGTCGTTTCCCTATTTCTTTCTCTCTTTGCTTATTTAAGATTTTGTAGCCTCACTACTCGCTAGTCCTTCAGACTGGCGTTGCCCAATTTGTAAACCGAGTATACGTATACCAGGCCGAATCTAACCTGTCAATCAGATAATTATTACTCGATTCTTTAGTCGAGATTGCTTAATATTTACATATAACAGCGCATAATTTAACCGCCTTCCACTAGAGCTACTTGAGCTTCAATTACCTTGTAACATAAAGTTTCCCGTTTTGTATATCACTTTTTCCAGTCTCAATATTCTTGGGCTTTTACCAATAAAACGGGTGGCGCTCTAATTACCATTTTATTTTTATTATTAACTCACCCCGTCTTCGACTGAGCCGGCAAGCAGCCCGGACTGGACCGTTATCGCCAGTTGGCGGTAACAAGGTAGTCAGCAAGTTTTTCATATGCGGGGGAAAAATTATTTCAAAGGGAACGCGAATAATTACAGAGGTGGTTACCAAAAGAATAATTATTATAAGCAGTCGAATAGTTGTGATAACAATAATACCACGGGGTACGGAAATAATAATTATCGCGAAAATAATAATTATCGCGGAAATAACAATTATCGCGGAAATAATAATTACCGTGGGAGTAATTACAAAACCTATGATGGAAATAATAACAGAGACAATAAGCAAAACTCGTATGGTAAGAATGATTCGGGAAACAAGGGTAGTTCTAAGAATTAATGGTAGAGATAGGAACAACTACGGTAGAGACAACCAGAGGGTTTATCACGGGGATGCCGATGATACTAGTAAGCAAGAAGACAGTAAGTCGGGAAACGCCGATAAATCGTTTTTTCGTGACCAGTAAGCAAAACAAAGTAAATGATATAAATGAGAAGGAGGAAGTAGTTTTAAGCATAAATGGGTTAAATTACGTAAGATTTACACATAGGGGTAAGGATTTATTATTTCTGATAGATACAGGAGCATCAGTAAGTGTCATTTTTGAAGAAAGTATTAATAAAAACGAAGAAGAACTTAATTTATCGAGGAATGTTGTTACGGTTCAAAATGCCGAACAACGAATGATCGCCGTACTCTGATTCCTGTACCGATACCGACACCTATTGTCCACTAGATTTAAGTGCGAGTGCGATAACGGGTGACCAATCAGGTTGCGGTCCGCGAGATTCGTAATTTCAGGAATTTGCGGAATATCTTATATTGGTAAATTATAGAAATAAGAGACAATAATTAATGGGTACTGTTTTATTGCCGATTATCGTTTAAACATCTTCTCGGTCCATAATAAGTGAACTGGCAACTTCCCTCTGCGCGGTTTCGCGGTCGATCGCTTATCTTAGAATTCTTCGATCCTTATAAGAGATTTTCTCACCTCTTGGACGTGGTGACGTACCACCGACTACGGGGGTTTTTTTCGCCTGCCGTGTCGTTCTTCGTGGGGTCAGCCATTTTTACGGTGTTTTCTCGTGGTGTGACTGGTGCGAGGGAAGATCTTCGCTTATAGAAGTCATCCACTTTGGGATCATCCCTCGCCGGTCCGTGAAGGGTTGTGTGGACTTTTGGTTTGGCCGTGGTGCCCTTATTTTGTCCACAACCCGTGCCCACTTTTGGGGATTTGAACACGTGAAAACCACCGTGAGTAGCCCTCGACGTCTATTAGGAAAATGGCTCATTTCCCTCGCTTTCCGCTTGCAGACCCACCGATCGTAGGTCTTTTCGCTTGAAGCACCAACAGGCGTCTCATTACGTTGTGAACCCTCTTCTGCTCGAAGGGGTAAGGTACCGAAGTGGTCGATTCGAGGTCACATCTTAATCGGCGCTTTTCAGGGTCCTAGTACAGGGTCCTAGCACCAGGTTCTAATCCAAGGCGCAGTATCGCCCACTTCTTGAGGTCGTTGGTCGGCGAGGCCACTTCTCCTCCCCCGGCATCCGTTACGAGATCGTCGCAGCTAAGGTCAGATAGCCCTAAAACTTAAACTCGCGCTTGTGCCCAGAGGGGCTGTATAAGAACCACCCCATTCGGTTCCACAACTAGACGGGGGCCCGATAGTTTGGGAAGAGGACGGCGCAACACCAGTTTTGACGCCCCTCTCGCATTTAATTCAATATCCATAGAGTTACTTTTCTTCCAGCTAGATTAGTTGTTAATTGTAAGACCCCCGAACTTGACCAAGACCGGAAGGTCGTATATTATCCTATTTTTGTTCGCTGAATCATTTAGGCGCTGTTTCAGTAGGTTTCGTTTGTGTCAATAATGATAAGCTACCCACTGTTTGTGTGTTGGGAATAAACCTACTTGGCGCCCTAAATACTATCTTTTTACCCACGGCCGTCTCCACTGTGTTGGCCGTCCCAGCACCAGCTTCATAAACGGACACCGTGTTACGGTGGAATTTTTAGGTAACAATGTAAAGATTAAGGGAATTTCTGGTTCAGTAGTTTCGCGGTGTTCAGCAAAACTCCAATTACAATTAAATGATAAAAGTGTGTCACACGAATTTTTACTCATGAACTGTTTCGATGACAGCATGCAAGGAATATTAGGATCAGATACTCTGCAGATTTATGAAGCTACAATAGATTTTCGTCTGCTAAATGTTGGAGGACCTGATGAACTGTAAAGTTTCTGTTAACGATTAAATCTCTTATCAAAACTTTGACAACTGCCGTCAGAACCATGATGAATTTTTAAAAAAAGTTAAAAATAAAATTAATTAAACCTTACTCAGTTACCAAATAGTCAGAGGTAACGCGTTTTCCGATTTATCAATCCCAATTGGAAAACACACCTTCACAGAAGAATCTGAAAAATGAACCATTCTCGACCAATCGACTTGATTGAGGTATCGTTTTCTCAAAAACTAACTAGTCTACCAACGATTCATCAATTACTCTCAATTTTCCAAAATAAGCGATACCTGTGAAAGTCTAAACTTCCAACATTTCCATCAACTTCTTAAGAAATGGATACGAATGATACATCATTCGTATATTCGTATATTCATCATCCTCTTGTTGTCTGATTTATTAGCTTTCAAACGAGTCCTGGTACTTTGAATTTTTACGGAAAATGGCCGACTTATCCGTTGTAAGAGAAATGACGGTTTTTTATTTCTTACCAAAAAACATTTGATCATAACTTGAACAAATTTGGATCGATTTTTCTCGGCAAAATTGAAAAATGTTCCGAAGAAATGACCCGTTCAGACGAATGTGTGTGACTGGTGATGACGTTTTACTACCAAAAACCCCGAGTTCCTATAACTACATAAAGAGTGGTAATAAAGCTGGATCTAGAAGACTGCATATTCGCCGATTTGTTAATGGGTTAATGATCATCTATACTTTTAGCTTCCTAATGATGGGTCGTTGAACAAAATCGCTCCATAAACAAAAAAGTTGATCACATTAACAATAGCGCGCGTTTCTTTCAAAAGTGAAATTTCACCAAAACACGCTCTTACGTTGTACACTGTATCTCCGTTATTTGTCAACAAAATTTGATGTACGAGGGCTTAAAATGTTCACAAACAAATACGCTTTCAAGAAGTCAAGAACACTTTTGAATTTGACAGCACGAAAAAGTTCCAACTCCATTTGAAAATCGATGAAGTTTGAAGAAAGCCGAAATCTGACATCGACCTAAAGTTTCCAATATGACAATAAGGTAGTCTCATACAGTCCATTAGCTGTTCATCAAGCTTTTGAAATTGAAAATCGAACCATAAATAAAAAAGTTATGGCCAAAATAAAAACGGTTTTTTTTGGACCACCCGATATTACAAACATGAAGAGCTCGGTTCGGTGTGATTCCTGATCTTGGTTTAGTATAGATAATGGTTAGTTATTCCGGGATTTTGAGAACCACTGTGTGACTTGATGTCTGACATGCTGTGCACTTTTAACGGCGACTAGTCCAAAGTTAATTATATCATAGAATTATGTGTTTTTTCTACGAATTCTTCCGTTTTTCTATACAAATTAATTAGATTCATTTTTAAAATCAGAAGATAGTTGAGAGTTTACAAAAACCACAAGTATTATATCTACTACCGAAACGTATGAAATTAATCAAAAATTATTTTTTGATGAATACGAAAATAAAAAATGTATAAAAACTCTAATGTAGGTAGATATTAAAAATATGTAGGAACAGATAAAAACTAATGGTATTTGAATAGTAATAAATTTGAAAAGCTTTTTTCCAAAATATTCGTATAAGTAAAATGTAATTATTTTTTAACTCCGGTAATTTTTGTCATCTTTTTTTTAGTTACTTTGCTTCTATCTAAATTTTTTCTATTCAATTCTCGAAGACGTATATATGTTCTCGTGCGAACCATACAATGGATAACTTCGTAAGGGACCGTCGTTATACCATATTGCTCAATAATTTCCATTACCACTTTATCAAAAATAAAATCATTTTCTGATAATGAGTTATTCCCATGAAATTGTGCAAAACTTTCTTCCATTTTCAATGAACAATCAAACAAAACGGCAGAAGGAGACGAAAGATATCCATTTGATAGGCAACTTATCCAGTCATACGGCTCTCGTTCAGTAAAACTAAATTGTGCATTTTCTTGTGATAAAAATGGGTATTTGTTTTTAAATCGGTATGCAATGTATCCAGCTATATACTTTAATCCATCATAGCTAATTGTTGCTTCCATTGAGCTCTCGTCATTAGAATTAATAATCTTTATAACATTTTCAGATTTTGTTGTCGTAGTTCGGTCTAGGTCTGATTCATCGCCAATAACTTCAATACTAGAATATAAAAAATATCTTACAACTGATTATTTTAAGATCAGTGTTCAGCATAACGTTTTTTTGTTGAGTAAACTGGTTTATACTACTGCTTTTTGTGCAATTATGCCAAAAAAAAAATCAATTTTTACTATTTTCAGTAGTTGAATAAATTGATGTACCTTTCTTCGCAGAAATCATCTATTGCATCTTCTGCAGTGCCTACTTCTGATAATAAAGGTCTTATAAGTTTACTGCAGAAACCAAAAGTATCGTCATCATTGAGTGCGATTTCCGTTTTATAAGATAAAGTCGTTATACATTTTTCATCACTCATATTTTCAATATTTGTATTAGTCGAAAAAATTGTAGATGAATCTCGTCCAATAACGTACCATCTAAGTCTGTGGCGGAACTGAAGAGATGTTGGGTTATCGCTTGTAGCTCCCATTGCTCTTATAAATCCAAAAAAATGTTTAATCACGTCTTGATTTAATCTATACGTCATAATATATTTTATATCAAAATGTTCTTTTAGATGATCATATAAAGACGGGAGTGACTTGTTATTCACTAAAATTCCTTGTTGAAATGGTAATAAGACACGATGTTTGGCAACTCTTAAATTTCCAATTATACTAGACATTTCTTCTAATACTTTTAAATTTTGTGGTAGGTCAACTCCAAAGCTATTTGTACCAGGGTGTTGCCCATATTTATGACGAGTATTGAAAAGATCAAACCACTTATTGAACACATCGAAAATTTGTGATGCTTCTCTCCAGTTGTAGTTCATTAAGAACCCTTTTGCACCACAGTATTTAATAGCTTTAGCTGTTGTATTTGAAAACACCTGAACAGCAAATTTCACTCTTTGTCTTGCAGACCCAGAAACATCGAGGTGGAACTGCGTTAATTTATGGGCCAGTTTCAAATCGTTCTTGCTCGCAGCAGATACTATTTTTTGCAATATACTCTTATTTATATATTTATCGTTCACACAGAAACCATGATCCATGAAATGATTACGTGCCAACTTAATTAAATGCGGTGGATCAGCAAACACATGAATTTTTAAATCTTCGCAGTGGAAAAAAAAGTTACCTGAAGAGTCATTTTCAATTACTTAACTCTATAAAATAGATATTAAATAGTGATTATTTTTATTACATTGGTGTCCAATTTTGAGGTCTTTCCATAAAGCACGATTTGTCCCCCCTAAATCACAAGTAATTGCCACAACAATATATCCAACTGCTTTTAATTTGGATATAACATCAAATAATAAACTTTTTGTCATTGCCGTGTCGGAATTGTAGTATATGGGCTGTTTCCCATTAGACCACGTGCCATTACTAATTGGCAACTCTTGTGAGGCCCATAAACTTTTTGTAATTTTCTCTCAATTTCGATTTTGTTGGATATATAAACTTCAACAAATGTGAGAACAACCAATGTTTCAATCTTTTTCAAATCCTTGATCTGTGATTTCATCAGCAAAAGAGCTTCAGTAAGCAGACCAGGCTTGAATTTTGAAGTGGATGCCCATCTTTTCAATGTAGATACTGCCGGCAAAGGCCAATTGTTTTTTCTAAGAAAACGGTAAGATTTTGGGGATACACTTTGTAAAGTAATCGCTGCCGCAATATCATCTGCACTCCACCCAATGCGCTTTTTTGTGATGAGTTTCTTAATCTGCCCATCTGTTAATATTGATCCCAAAATGTCTTTAACTTTTTCAAGAATCAAAATGTTCTGTTTTTTATCTGTTTCATCCAATTTTGTTAATAACTGTTCTTTACACTGAGAGAAAAATCAATTTAATAAACAACAAATATTTGTTTGGGCTCAATTTATTATGAGTTAATAATGTTTCTTCACGATGAAGAAAATATGTTAGATATGAAATTGTCTCATTATTTTGATTATTATGGGTTAAAGAGGGATTTATTACAGTATTATTCATTATCTTTAAATCAGAGTTATTAATAAAAAATAATCCCTAATTTTGTTTATTAGTTGTTGATTATTAAATTATTTCTTGTTAATTGTGAATGACACAAAATAATTATCAACAAGGGATATATTAACTTTACCAGGTAGAATTATTTCAAATATATAATTACATTTATTAACAATTAATACACGAAAGATTCCAGATGAATCACAAATTCTCATAGAAAACAATGCAGAATTTGGCGCTACTTTATGTGCTCTTCGTCACATTACCCATCATTGCGTCTTGTGAAGAGTGCTTGTGAGGGTGTGTTTAGTTCAGGGTTTAGAGTTAGCATCATGGAGTTTAGAGATTTCCTCCGTGAAGCCGGCTGTGAGGAAAAGGTTTTAGACAGATTAGAAGGTAAGTACCTACCCCAAATACCTATCTGTACTTTTAGGTATAGCACATAAGAATCGCACTTAGTAAATGTAAATATTTGTAAATGTTTGCAAAAATCTTGTTAAAACTGGCGAAGAACCTGGCAAATGTCGTGTAGGAATAGCTAAATGCCGTCAACCCTTTGCGCAGTGCCCATAATTCTTATTTCATCGAATTATAGAGCTGATCATTATAGAGTCGCGCTTATATCGTTGCGGGTTTTGCCAGTATATACTGAGAACGCGAGCGACCGATTTTTGGGCCTGCCACCTCATAATCTCTAGCTTAGCAATTCTTATTATTATTTCATGTTTGTACCCAGGGTATAAAATGATATAGTCACATTCCTGAGGTGTTTTTTTCACATATTATACATGTTCACACACCTTTTTTCCAAATGATTTGGTAAAAATCCATTGTTTACTTATAAATGAGATCCTTTATTAACAATTAATAAATTGATTAACTGTTAATAAACGTCTCTTTAAGTCAAGAAATTCAAGTTTAATTCCAAACTACATTTATTGATAATAAACAAACCTTATTTCTATATAATTCTGTTTTACCTTCCAGAAAATGGCCATTTACTTCAAACATTCATGCAATCGGTGATGGCCGAAAATTTATATCTTGCATGAATCAAGACTGAAAAATATTTATTTTTCTTATTTATTTAAGTTCGAGCTAGATTGCTATATTTATGATAATTGGTCATATATGTTTTATGAATTATTGAAAATCGAATAAGTACTCAGATAACCATATAACCATATATGCCCAGTTTCCTGTTTTTTTTTATCTTTCGTAGAATATGTATTTATTTTTTATTTTAATATTTAAGCAAATATAAATATAATAAACGTTACTTGTGAGAAATATACCGAAATTTTTAATGAATAAATCAACCCTTATCGATGAATTACTAATATTATTAGTTAATTCTAGTATTAATCATTATCAACAATGATTATTAACAATTAATATGTAATATCTTATACATATTAATCGAATATTTGAGATAAATCAATATTTATTTTCTATAAACATATGCCCGGTCAAATTCTCAATTAGGTTTGTTTATAATAAACAATCGTTATTTCAATAAATTTAATAAATTATTTATTATCGGATAATAAATATTACTTAAGCCATTATCGAATATGCCATTCGTTAACAGTTAACGATATTTAGTAATTCTTAATAAACACTTCTCTCAGTGTAACTTCAAGCAAATCTTTAACATCATTTTCCAATTCCATATTTCTCTTTTCTAATACTTCATAATTTAATTGCACTTCTCGTGCTGGTACTTCTAAAATAGAATTCTACTGTAACATGAATTTTCTATTATAATTTTTTGGGCACCAACCGATAGAATTTGGAAAATATTTTGTATGTATAGAGAATATGTTGAGAATCAATTGTAAACGGAATTATTATGTTAAGGTACAAAATTTCCATTCTTGGTGTATATGCCTGGAAGAACTTACGTTTCTGCTTCAGTCTCGTTTTCTTTTTTAATGCTCAATTCATCATCCACGTTTTTATTATTTTTATTATTATTGTCATCATCACTATAAAAATGCAGGAAAGTTATTTGAATTATTATTTTCAACAAATCGTAGATATCTTTCAACGATTTTAAATATTAATTCAATCCTTACGGAACATAATATCTGATTATGGCATCATCATTATCCTCAAGTTTTCTCTTTTTTACTATTTTTCCTATATTCTCCTTCTTGCGTGAGCTTCCATTTATAAATAATTAGTTATAATAGTTAAACACCGATAACCTCCTTTCTTCGTGTGATTCGCCAACAGTTCTTGTTTGAATGTTTTTTTTTTAAGTCGTTCAGTGTAAAATGGAGAGAACATATCCGTCCTATTGGAATTAGTTGATAAATTTATGTTTAAGGTGTTTCAAGAAAAAAAAAACTGCTCTAGTAAGTTTGAAAAATATTAATTTGAAAAAATATAATAACTATAAACTGCCTATAAAAATGAGAGCGCGGCACACTTACTGTTTCGAACATTAAGTTTCTTCCCTAACCCGCAAGCATTTAGCCACTCATTAATTAGGTCTCTACCAGGACCCTTATTCAGACGGTCTGACTTGGTGAGTAGGAGTATGAGTTAGTCGGGGCTTCCAACGCTTGCAACTCACCGTCTGAAAAGTCCAATTCAGAAAGTAGGAGAATGAGAGAAAAGTAGGCAACTAAATTATCGTCGTGGTATTGTGGGGTAGTATTTAGATTACAAGTCTATAATTCGTGATTCTTCTGAATATGTGGATACGCCATAAAACTGTGTCGGTGACACGAAAACTTATTTATTAGAAATGATTTGAATTCAGTTGCGATAGACGGTATAAGAAAATGTGGTAAATCTGTTTTTTCTTTTTTATTGAAAAGAAATTAATCAACAGCAATTTAAGCTCCAAAGAGTACACTGACTTCACTCCAAATGTTTGATTTTTGAATCCCAGCGAAATAAAAGCGAATTTACATTCAGTTTTGGAATTATCGATTTATTAATTGGAAAATCTGGGTATAACATTTCCATAATATCTGTACAAATTGTAAAATTCCAATGTGTCTCAAGATATTTTGATTAACACGTGACATACGCGGCTAATATTTATTCAAAAACCATTAACCATTGATAAATGTTTGGTAATTTTCGGGGGTTTATGTGTTAATCAAAATTAGTTAAGTCGAGTATAGTAATTTGAAATTCTAGTTACAATTACTCAACATGTTATTTGCTTGACATTCATAGTGAAAAGTCTCCGTTGTTGGGGTTGTAGCAGCCCATAATGCTCAACGAAAATATTAAAAATATAGGCTATACCTCTGGGCAGATGGTATAAAGTTCAACACCAAATTGACAAATCTAATAGTGGAGTTACAAGTTGAAAATGAATATAATAATCTGTCGCTACATTTAATACGATTGAACCGCAGGGACTGTTACAAATGAATCTCAGGATTGGTCCGTAGATAAACCGAGGTTAAATCTTTGTTTGATACGCTAAAACATAAAGTGAAGAATCATCTCGGAACCACTCGGAACATACTTTCAAGATTTGGTCAATCTACCAACCTTTGACAATAATGGATGTAATATTACGTCGAATTGTAATAATAAGAGTGCCACACATCAATTATTCCTGTTGCATGTATTTCATGAGATGGAACGCGTGTTGTCGAAGCCAGCTTGTTGGCAATAGGTACTTGATTCTAGTCTAGATGCTTTAGGGCTTGATTTTGGATGATTGAGCTGGTTATTTTCGAACAAATTCGGGAATGTCTCGTGCATGAGCTCGTATGAATCCATGAATGGAGTAATATCTTGGGTTTGTTGCTGTTTAACTTCGGGTAAAAGTGAACCTAAAATAGTAAAGTTGGGCATATAAATCTTCACATTTATATAAATACTTGCGTAAATGGATTTTTGGCTTTAATACACATGTATAAAAGTGATTCTTGTGAGAATATTCGTTGTAATCGCCACTTTATGCACCATAAATAAGTCGACAACCTCGGAATCAAGAAACTGTAATCATTGAAATTTTTGACAACTGACAATTGCAAGTTCACACGCGAACAAAATAAGAAAAATGTGGAAACTTTACTAGTAAAATCTAGTAACTCCAGTGTTCTTATGTTGGCAACACTGAGTTTGCAACCCAAGCGACTTGACAGTTCAGATGAAAACTTTTCATGGCTCTTTTCTCCACCTAAACGCCCGGGAGAAGCGTATTCTCCCCGACGCGCGTGCGCACAAGTGCAAACCCCGGCCATCTTAACTCCTTTTCACCAAGTCAGACCGTTTGAATAAGGGTCCAGTAGGGAATGAGAAAAAACTGATTCCTGATCCCTTCGTTTTGTGGCTGTAGCTCGTACAGCCAGATACTGAGCACTTCATCTTTGAACAAGAACAATTTATTCAAGAATCATTTAATGAATATAGGCTGATCATGATTTCATTCTATTTTTACCTGTGTTTTCCAATTTCTGTTCACCCGAAGTCGAAAATATTTTTGAAAACTTTGAAATAATTTTTGTCAAATTGACATGTGCACAACTTTGTGCACAGCATGTGGCTCTCAATAAGTTAGTGCACAGCTTGTCAGACACGTCAAATCCCGGAATGACTAACCAATATCTATACTGAACCAAGTTCCTGATGAAGTTTAGCCGAAGTAAGGTTACCATGCACCCCTTTGGAAAATTCTACGGAATCATAATTTAGCGATGTAAATAGTGAATGAATTGTGACAAATTTTCATTTGGTGATTGATTGGAGGTGTTTAGGCCTAAAATCATCTAGAAAATCAATCATTTGATGTTGTGAATGTGAACTTACGGGGACAAATGATGAGCAGCCCTCGAAATTGAACAATTTTCGCATACCAGACCAGGGACCGGAACCGTTTAATATTTTCGGTTCGGTTTCAGTTTGGGTTAACGAGGTAACTCTTGAATCGGTTTTCGGTTTGGTTACGGTTTTTGAGTTCCATTGAATTGCGGTTTCGGTTTTGGTTCTCCACCACAAAATTTCCAAAACAGACAAATTAACAAAAACTTAATACAAAATGGAATGGTTGATAAAAAATTTGATTGTTTCTTCCAATTTTGAATACATATCATAGTATATAAGTATACAGGGTGATTTTTTGAAGAGGACCCACCCCGGATTTCTCGGATACCACGTGGAGAATAGAAAATCGCCGAGACTCGTCAATTTTTATATCGAGGGGGGCATCTTTTGACGTATAACTCACATTTTTATGATTTACCCTCTACCTTCAAGCCACCACCCCATTGAAATCTTAAATGGGATGACCCCCCTTGTGATACCTCATTTTGAAGGAAATTTTATTAGGAACATAACCATCTGATTTTTTTAAATTTTTTGTCGATTTTTCGCCACCCAGGGACCCTAAAAATTGAAACTGATGCGATTTACACGAAAAATGCATGTTAAGAGGGTTCATTTCATAAAATTATAAACTCGTTAGTTTTTAAGAAAAAAAGCATTTATATTTCAGTCAAAGTTATGAAGAAAACAAAAATTTGAGGTACTTATTCCACTCACAACAGATTTTCGAAATGTGCTCCATTGTTCTCCATGCAGTAGTAGAGTCGATTTTCGAATTCCTCTCTCACTTTTTGAAACGTTTCACTGGAAATTCGTCTGCACTCATCCATCATACGTTGTCGTAAATCTTCCAAGTTCACTGGTTGAGTCTTGTAAACAACAGATTTGAGGTGACCCCAAGCGAAAAAATCGTAACTAGTCAGTCTCCACTTCTTTAGTTATCAATAGAGCTATGACATCCTCCAGCATATCCAAACACGCAGGGCCATTCAAGTTTCCTTCGGTGAATAACGGACCGATTATGGTGTCACCAAGAATTCCTATCCACACATTTAACTTTTGAGGAGTTTGAGTATGTCCTTCTCTAAAAATGTGAGAGTTCTCGTCACTCCAGTAACGAACATTCTGTTTATTAACAGCACCATTCAGATAAAAAGTACATTCGTCACTAAGGCAAATGTTTTTGATTATGTCTGGATTTGCGTTAATCATCTCAGTCATAATATCACAAAATTGAAGTCGTTTATCATTATCATCTTCTCCGAGCTCCTGGAGAATCTTGAGTTTATTGGGATAAAATTTGTGCAATTTTGTTACTTTACGTACAGATGAGTAAGAAAGTCCACTATTCGAAGCAACTTGTCGCAGAGAGCATGTAGGATTCATGTTAAATTGGCCTAGGACTTCAATTTGAGCCATTTCGTCCACTACTCTGGCAACCGTTCTCTTCTTATTCACCACTGCTCCTGTTTCCCGAAATTTTTGAACTAGGTTTCTTACGTACTTGTGGTCCATATGTTTTCCTGGATGACTTTTATTGAAAACTCTAGCCGTGGCTCGAACACATTCATTTTGAGCACCATAAATAAAAATTACTTCTACCCTCTCTTCCATTGAGTACACCATTTTTTAATTACAAACGATATAACTAAGTAAACTCAAGTTGTGATGAAGGAAACAATTTATCATTCACACCAAACCTGAATGATGTGAAGACAAAAACTTATCTCGTACGGCACCTATTGGAAAAACGCATTTACTGCTCATTCCAAGTCGCGTTTTCGCAAAAAACATGAATAAATAAGTAAGTAAAAGAAATAAAATAAATAAAACAAACACATTACAGCTTATTCCTGCATTTCCCGACCAAATCGCATCAGTTTCAGTTTTTGGTTCCCTGGGTGGCGAAAAATCGACAAAAAATAAAAAAAAATCAGATGGTTGTGTTCCTAATAAAATTTCCTTCAAAATGAGGTATCATAAGGGGGGTCATCCCATTTAAGATTTTAATGGGATGGTGGCTTGAAGGGTGAATCATAAAAATGTTAGTTATACGTCAAAAGATATAAAAATTGACGGGTCTCGGCGATTTTCTATTCTCCTCGCGGTATCCGAGAAATCCGGGGTGGGTCCTTTTCAAAAGATCACTCTTGCTGATGAGTAGGAAGTTTACTGTTTAAGTAGTAGATCTAGATACATAGGTCTATATCGTACATTACCCACAAATTAAATAAAAAACAAATTCATTGCACATAGGTACACTGGGGGAATCATAAATCGGGACACCTTGCCGATCAGCGTGTTTTTAAAGTTGCCTATCTACGCCGTTTCGATGAAGTCATGTTAAGATGCGACCCGGCAGTTGTTAGAAACCTGAAACCAGCCGATATTCTGTGGGAAACGACGAATCAGTCTCAGTCTTGTTGGTATGCGTCCTATGATGTATGAATCAATGAGAATCTCAGATTAAAATATAAGCCATCCAAAGGCCCTCATTACTTCCGTGCATGCTCTAGTTTTTAATTGAAGTGAATTGATTGACCAAGTCCGCCAAAAACGTTATCGCTTTCGTGAAAAAATGTAACAACTTTTTATAACGAAATAATTTGATATTTTATTTCACAAAATACCTTTGATTTATTACTAATTTCGCACTCAAAGGGCCGATTTTTGGCTAGGCTACAATTGATATAACACCTAAAATTAACCGCTAGTTGAAGTTATATGTCCGTTTAAACGATTAATGATCACGATCGCAACTTTCAATAAAATCTGATATTTGACATTTAAATGGTTTGAAACAGAAAATGCGGAAATTTTAAATCAGTCTCATACTAGATAAAGTTGCGATAGTAATAATTAATCGTGTGAAACGGCCATAAGTCGCTACGACCTATTTTCAAATTTAACGCGCCGAGCGGTTGAGCGATTGAAGTCTTAGGACGCATACCAACAAGACTGAGACTCATTCGTCGTTTCCCACAGAATATCGGCTGGTTTCAGGTTTCTAACAACTGCCGGGTCGCATCTTAACATGACTTCATCGAAACGGCGTAGATAGGCAACTTTAAAAACACGCTGGTCGGCAAGGTGTCCCGATTTATGATTCCCTCAGTGTACTACCTTCATTCAAGTTAAACAGAAAAAATTTATTCAATTTTTATTTTTTTTTTTTGACGTAGAAGTACCTGTGAATTCGGATGAAGCAAGTCTCTTTGGATTCAGTTCGGTTTTTTTTTCTGGAAAAGTATACAGGGTGCCCCAGAATTCCACCGATAAATTTTAACCGTATACAGATCGTCAGAAAATATGGCGATTTGACCTATTTCACCTAGGTAAAAGTTGTCGGTGTGAGGAGCTAGACGGCTTCAAAGTTGAGGTAGTAAGTACGGTTTTTATTAAAAAAATCCAAAACCGCATCATCAAAAATTATTAAACTAACTGTAATGTCTTTCCTTTATGGTAGCCCTCAAGTGTTTGTGATATGAAGAAACTACAGTCACGCGATCATGGTAAGTTGAGGTCCTCCTAATGTTGAATTGAGTAAATTTCAATTTTGTGGTGACAAACTGTAAATTTTCAACTAGTCTATCTAAAGTTCCATTCATTGTCTAAAAGTTGGATCTGTTGCAAAATTGTCCTCCGATAAGCCAAATCGGCGTTAAGTGACTCTGAAGTAGAATGGAAAACGTGGATTTTTTACAATTTGCAACAATGTTGAAACGTCGTTAAGCATTTTTTAAATGCAGGCTGGTAATTGAATTGTAGTTGTATTTGGTTGCTATTGGATAAATTCCATTGTTTAAATTTAAGTTATTAGCTGACCTACTCTGTGGTTATTAGCATTTTGTACCTTATCTGTGACTACCACGTTCTGATAACAGTTCCTCATTTGCAGGAATAATTTTAAATGAAAGTGGAAAGAGTGTATTTATTAACATCAGAAATCTGTAAAAAGTAAAAAGCGTAGAATCGGGAGAAAACCGAATCACATAACAAAAATAAGAAAGAAAACAATAATGTAACAATTTCCACTAAAGTAGGTGTTCAAAGTGAGTAGGGTTTATAGGGGCTTTCTAGACCCACCTTCCACCTTCTCTTATCGCGTTGTCGGTCTCTCTCGTTCTTATGCGTGATGAGAGAGAGTGTGGTCAGTGGCTCGTCGTATCTGTGTGTCGCGTAGTCGGTACGTGTTGAGAGGGTTTCCTACGCCCATGGCGGTACCTGATAGCCGCCGGGTACCCGATAAGGCCGCCGCGCCGCCCCCGCCCCGGTATTGAGATAGAATAAACATAACGATAATAGTATACGTCAATTTATTAATTATAAACCATAAAAACTATACATTTCATTATTTGAATGGAGATTTAAATAATCGAGGACCATTTTCGGGTGCCGAATATGGGAAAAATTCTATTTTATTCTCTTCATCATCGGTATCTGGTAGTACACATCGTTTTTCGCCCTCTGAGATTTGATGAGTTTTGGACTCGTACTGTTCACGTAGACTTTTAGGTAAACGTCCCAATACTTTATTTCGTTCATGAGGTGTCAATTTATCCAATATGCATTCTTCTATCACAAACCGTTTTAACATGTCAATAAGATTTATGAGAGGTTGAATTTTCTGCAGCGCATCTTTACAATTACGTGCATTCATTTTGTCTCGAATACGATAACTAACTAAACTCGCAACCGTAAAGACCCCGCTGGTTACCCCTCAGCCTATCGTCAATAATTGAAATAAATATCGCACGTGGAAATTATATTGATTGAGTTGAAGTTTTCACTGCATACAGATGTGCACGTGTAGTCATGCATAAATTCTCACTTTTGAAATATCTTCAAAACTCCCAGATTATTAAATCATTAGCGGTCATATGCATAATTTTGTTAAATCTTCTTTAGTGTAAATGTGAAGTGAAGTAAGAAAAATGCAAAGATTTGTGGTGGTAGATGTGCAAGGATTCCGTATTCCTGAATTTATACCCAAAGAGTTAACCATAAAACATGTAATGAGTGTATTACATTGTATAATAAAACCTACCAAATTGTACGAGGAACTGGACAACAGTTTGAAAACTCAAATCAAATTCTTGGAATTCAAACACCATAACATCAAATATGAAGATTGTTTTGTCGGAGAAGAAGATGTACACAATATTATCAAGAAATACATTATAGACGATAATCGAATTGACACGGTTTATGTGAGAGGGGCAGTGAAGGAAAAATATTTTAATGGAAAATTTCAAAAGATGACAAATGTGCAGTGCGGCGCGATACCCGATGTAATCAACTTAGAATATGATGAGGAATGTCCGAAATTCACTAAAAGTTTACCATTGTCATGCATGTATCACTTCATAAGAAACAGGAAATGTAGTTGTAGCTATAATAACTGTATAAAACTGTACGATTACGTTGTTAATCTAAACAATACCTAAATAAGGAATGTTCAGCTAAAAGTGTTTCAGTTTAATAGAAAGTTCGATTGAAGATGAGTGTTAATAAAATTAATCATCACTCTTCTCTGCATATTATGAAACTGTCTTCGATTGACCCCCCGATAGAACATGTAACGTCTTTGGAAGATGGTGAAGAAAAAAATAATCGTGGTGTGATTAAACCACTCAAATATACATCATTTCCAGAAGCTTATATAGAAAGTTTGCGAATCGCCATGGAAAAACTCAAAATAAAAAACGATTGATCACATTTTAGAATATTATATTTATTCAAAACTTCTACAAAACTGTTATTACACAAAATATACTTATAAATAAAAAATATAAAACAAATACCTAGTATAATTATTACATTCAAGATGAATCATCATCATCATTATTTGAATCCGCAATAGCCATCTTTTATTCTAAAATGACCCCAAGCGTACGTGTCGGTACTGTTTAGACGCAAGCATCTCTTATCGTCTACTACTCAAGGCAATCTTATTTACATGTTGAGTATATATGATATGTTTAATAGATTTCAGTACCGTCATTTTGCGATACTCAACGTCAAACTTGTGTAGTAAATTTCTATAATGCCCCATACTAAATTCACGTACAACAGATTTTTTTACTCCTTTTGCCTTTTTAGTCACATCCCCCTCCACATCTGACGCATACATTTTCGATCTCAATCGAACGTACTCTACATAAATTCGACCCCCGTTCTCGTCTTTCATTAAACCAATGACTTTTTCATACATCAATGGGATGTTATATTTATTATCAGGTTCTTAATTAGATGTATCGAATCTGGTTGCGATGTCAGGGCGAATGTCCTCATAAAAATCATCAGTTTCTATTTCATAATTTAAACCATCTGTATCTTTATAAAGTAATTTTGCTTTCAAACCATATTTCTTTTGGATCTATTCATAGTGAAATTCATACATAAGACACTTTTTTTTTTTTAATGTAGCTGGCCCCACACCCGCCAGCTACCGTGGGGGACGTCCTTAAGGAATTACGCACCCCCTCCGTTCTTCGCCTACCCGAACTCCCGGAATCGCCCGGAGGCATAACTGCAGGAGCTCAGGCTGGTCAGGCTACACCCGGGTGTATACACCACAGGGTCTCGGACGCGACGGGACACTACTTGTCCAGGGTTGAAAGGGATGGAGACCTCCATGTCCTACCATGCCACCCCCCCCTAACGCCGCGTGCCGAAACCCTTCTTACCTCAAGGAGGGCGCGGAGGCACCCTGACGGGAGGGTCGTGCCCGCCGCCGTCACCGTCCGCCGCTCTCCTTGTCCTCTCGTCCATCTCCTTAGTCTTAAGGATGGACTCCGCGCAGCACTGGGCCGCTCTCCAGTTCTCCGGACTCTGTAACATAATTTCGATTATGTTGTCCGGAGTGACTACTACTCCAACCCGAGTCTCTCTTGTGCGAAAGTCCTCGGTCCACCTGTGACACCGGAAGAGCGTGTGCTCCACCGTATCCTCTTCTCCGATACATAAGACACTTGGATACATCCAACACAACACTACCAATGCATGTAGGTTTGTCGTAAGTGACTTTGAGTCTATTTAATTGAATGGCTACTAGATTTTCATGAAATATTGAACAACTGTGAAAATTTGGTAGACTAATCATCCTTGAAGCACTATTGGCATGTCTCAAGGCTTGCCAATTCTTTGCTAGATTTACATCTACTCTGTTGTCTACATTTTCCATTGTCTTCCCAAATACAGAGTTATTCATCAACTTATAAAAGTCTGACTCAAAGTCACTTTTGCCGGCTTGACGCATCCGGGTATTAAGGTCTATGTAATCTTTCAACCAGGCACTCTGGTTAAAGGACAATACACGATGAATCTTAACTAGCTGTATCCCATGTAATTTACATTGTTTTAAATTTCTATAATGTAGTTTGTAATGTCTTTTATCATATAAATTTGGGATCAATTTGGAATCTTTACTGTGTGGTGGTGCCACATTTTCGGGGCAAAATGGTAAGTCGTTGTGCAAGTCGTGTAATTCAGATGGATAATTTAAATCTACTTCGAGTAAGTAACCGATATCAGCCGTGTCGGACACATTATCGAAGTCGATACGGTCGATGTCTTCTTGCTCTAACGAGCGAAAGCCACCATGAGGTAAATGTTGAGACATCGCCCACCCGTATAGACTATTCGCATCCAAATACACAAGGTACTTACTCTCTTCATTAGGATTATAATTTTTCATATATTTATTATTTGCGATGGCGTGCCTATGACATGCCACGCTGATACCACCCCTCACACTTTGTTTAATGAAAGTTAACATTCCAATATCAGTCATAAGTTCAAGTTTAACCTTCGTTCGTTTGAGCATAGCACTCCATGATGAACCGGGACTAGTATAATAATGACAAGGATCTAACTTATACACCGACAGACACACCGACCTAAATTTTTCAAATATCTGTGTCAACAGTAATACATCCGTTTTTAGATATAAATCAGAATACTCTCCTAAATTTTGAATTTTGAAGTGATTCCAAACCTTTTGCGCGTGTGCATAATCGTCATCTGAAATATATTCATTGGAAAGAGAACTGAAAAAATGGCTCTTATCCGGTAAAGTATTTTCCTGGAATTGTTCTCAACAGTTTGTATATTCGTAGGGATAAACTCCTTTACGTCTAATCAAATTGAAGCAAAGCTCGTTGGGGAAAAATTTACGAACTATATCAAAGTCGCTCGTTTCCAATGTCTTGGCGAGTTGATCAAGACTGGAGGACATAAATTTAAATGAATCTAGAAATCGTAACCTCACAAATCGGCTGAAAAAAGGAACTGTATTATCACATATATCATCCTCAGGGACTGAAACATATTTTGAAATTGAGATATACGACTCTTTGTTTTCACCCAGCACATCCACATGTCCATAAGTTCGACATAATTCACTGATGAATAAATGATTATCATAATGTTGTCCATTATGAAAAAACACGGGAATAAATTTGGGTACTTTGAATTCTAAATTACAACCGTTGTGGGCTGCACCCCTAAATAATCCGGTGAGATGGTCGTGGTCACGTACTTTCCAATTATGTTCTGAAAATTCTCTTCCACACATGAAACAAACTGATGATTCTTTGTACTCTCGGACTTCTTCATCAGTCAATGGTTGCATCGGTACTTTCCGTAGCAATATCTTCCCGATCCACTGTGCATCGGCAATCAGATTTTGTATGAATTTTTCTACACAATCTTTACCGCGATATATGCGAATTTTCGACAACGAGTCATCATACGAACAATGAATGTAATAACAAAAACTGCATGCTTCATGTTTATGAATATTATTCATGTAAGAAGTTAAATTATCAGGTTCACAAGTACTAATTGGAGTCGGGATAGATTCAAAATCTGCGTAGATCGTGAAGGGCACCTTCAGCATGTGGTTAAATTTTTCAAATTTGAGACAACTTTCTGTTTCTGGTAGGATTGTGACTATCTTATTACACCCAGAGGTCAAGTGGAAATTCAGCTTATCCTCAGAGGAGAAGTGAATAAGACAACCGTCACATAAATACTTCTTATGGTGGGAAAGACTCAGCTGTGATCTACTCAACAGACGCGATAAGTTTTTAATTAAACAATAATGACCTAATCCATCTTTGTTTTGTATACAGGGCGTTCAATCTCAAACTTCCCACCCCAGATTTCTCGCTAACTTATGTTTTCAGGGAAAAGCCGAGACAGGTCGATTTTATTCTCGAGGGGGACATACGGTTACCGTAATTTCAATTTTGTTGTGCAACCCCCTTAGCCAGGGTAGCTGCTCTTTCAATAATTTTAAATGGCACTAGGAGTCAAGTGACACTTCATTTTGAAGCTGTTTTGATTCTCTTCAAAGTCATGAAAAAAAACTTAAAATCCATCGATTCGTTCTCAAGTTATGATATTCCAACTTTCCTCACGCGAAGAGTCGCTTTTGAAAAGAAAACAACATTACGACGAGTTCTCCTATAATCTTTAATGTTTTTCTTTACTCAGAGTCAGTATTTCCACCTCTGGTTAAGTTAAGCTAGCAGTAACATCTCGGTTACGCTTGTAACAACAATGAAAATCAACCAATTTAACTGCCGGATAACTTTAACTGGAAGAATTTTAACTGGGGTAACTTGGAAGAAGTTGATGAAACTTGCGAATTTATTCACTGACTTGTGAAATTAAAATTTTATCTAACGGTAAAAATCGAAATCAAATTGACACAATAATAATGAATTCGTCAAGTGAATCTCTTACAATAAATGTTCAAACTGTTGGCCATTGGTAGCTTAACAATGCTTGGAATTCATCTCTGACTTTTTGAAATTGATGTACACCAATCGCTTGACAAATGTTCGGTTTTTCTTTGTTGTAGGTCGACTAAATTTTGGGGTTGGGGAGTGTGAACATCAGATTTCAGATGACTCCAAAAAAAAAGTCCAAAGGGGTCAAATCTGGAGATGTGGGTTGTTACTCGATTGGTCCTATCCGCCCTATCCACTTATTAGGGAATACCAAGATTTCTATCGTTTGAAAAAAAGTTAGTTCGTTTGCTTGGAGATGATGAACCTTTCTGATTTCAAGTTCGAAAGCAAAAACATTAAATATTATAGCAGAACTCGTCGTAATGTTGTTTTCTTTTTAAAAGTGACTCTTCGCGTGTAAGAAAACTTAGAATATCATAACTTGAGAACGAATCGATGAATTTTTGATTTTTTTTCATGACTTTGAAGAGAATCAAAACACCTTCACAATGAAGTGTCACTTGACCCCTAGTGCCATTTAAAATTATTGAAAGGGCAGCTACCCTGGCTAAGGGGGTTGCACAACAAAATTAAAATTACGTTAACCGTATGTCCCCCTCGAAAATAAAATCGACCTGTCTCGGCTTTTTCCTGAAAAAATATTAGTAAGCGAGAAATCTGGGGTGGGAAGTTTGAGATTGAACACCCTGTATACAATAAATTAAAGTGATTTTGCATTTTTTGACTTGCATGGTAAAGAGGACCCACAATATCAAAATCCTGTTTCCTTCCCTGATCTTCTATCCCGAATACATTTATACTGATTCCGGGATTTAGTTTTTCGAATTTTGCAATATCTTTAATTTTTAAAGGAAAGTGTAACCCCCTCAAGTTCAGTGATGTTATAGATGGATACGAAGAAACGCGTGTTGCGTTATTATCGGTAGGGTATAACCCCGATAAAACTGCACACGCGAAGCAGTAATTATCATTATTCACTACATTTATACAAGCCTTCCTATCTTTGATACATTTAGGGAGATCAATGAAAGAAGAGCCCTTGTCATATTTCAATGGATCATACTTATTGACGGCAATTTCGAGTTGTAAAATTCTCCTGAGCATCCACCCGCTGTCACGTTCCTGGAACTCTTCCGATTTCGCACAGATGACTGAGTACATGGAGTCCAAGATGATGTCCACATTTGACGATCCATTAACTGCATCATTTTTAGTATCGAAAGATTTCACAGATTCACTCTCATCCACGGGTAACATATACAATCCAAATAATTCCAAGTTGAATTTAATATTTCTATGCTGCGATAATTGTTCACTTATTAATTTTTTAACATTTTCACGAGTAGATTCCAAAAAATCCCTGGGCGACAGTAGACTCTCCTCGGTATTCTTAATTCTGAAGGTGATTATCCTCAACTTGAACGCACTTTGAATTATTTCTACACCTCCCCCTAATTTTACAATAGATCGTTCTTTGTGTTGATTCGATTTCAAATGAGCCCCATATTTACTCAACGGCACTTGGATATCACACTGTGCACACGAAATTTGTTTTTTTATTTTCTCATCTGGTGGGGGTTGTGCCGACGTTGACGATGTCGAGGGTGTACTGATTTCTTGTCCATGCACTCGATCAACATGTTTCCGCAGATATTCATGTCTTTGAAGAAAGAGAAATAATTAAATTGAAGTCAATAATTGAATTATATATGAAATACCTTGAAAAGATTTTTCCACAGTAATCACATAATTCGACATTTCCCTCATGCTTTTTATTATGCCTGCTCAATGCATCTTTTCTCGTGAATGAACCACTACATTTATTACACTTGAACATTTTGTTCTCGTTACACTAAAGTTTGCACACCTCAAGAGGGTTATGGTTAAAGTAGTCGAAGACTGAATCTAGATGCACATTTAATGTATCATACGTGCACTGCGTTCAGTATTGTATACATATAAGAGGTGGGGTTTATAAACTGAGTAATCAGAAATGGCTTATTAATTATATGGATTTATTTCAATGTAAAATATTAATATTTTTTGTATTACATACGTACTTACAAATTATTTATGGGGGTTACAGATACTTGTACATTATTTTGAATAATATAACGCAGTAAAGAAAAAGAATCGATTCTTTTGCATGTGACAGAGCAGTTTTCTCCATACGGATAAGATGATGTCGATTGAAATTCAAATTTGTTGTCGAACATTGGATTATTTAGTAAAAATTGCAAATCTTTTTCAATAATTCTTAAGTTACTAGGTGTAAAATTAAGAATGCTAGCAGTAGCGAGATGTTCGAGTTTTGGCAAGAATTTTGGCTTACAATTGTCCTGTTTTAACGGTATAGGCACAGACCGGTAGAACACGATTTCATCATCACTACTACTGCTATCCTCAGATACAATGTCTTCTAAACTAAAGTCACACATGATAAATTGATATTTATATAAGAACAAAAATTATATGCCTCAACAAATTCAATTTCATACGAATTTTTAATTTTTCCTTTGAAGACCAGTTGAAATCCAGATTGCTCCAAATTAAGCATGTCCTCGTCGGTCATTGAGGCCATGCGTTTTGGCAGATGAACCCTGCAGTTGTCGAGGACCAGGATTACTAAAGGACCGTATCTTTTAGGAATGATAGAGTAAAATTAGCGAAAAACGTTCTCAGAGTAGAAATATATAACTTAGTTTGAATCTTCCCGGTACACTTTTGTGATTGGATACTTCTGTCCAATCGTGAGTTCACTCAATAGTTTATACTCGACCACTTTGGCCAAATTATTGAAAAAACTTTTCTTGGACTCCATATCGACACACAGACTTATACTAAACTGAATAATACTTACCACAACTTTGAGAGATGGGGAATAGGGTGGGGGTTGGAATTTTAAGATTTTTTATTGAAAGAGAAGATGTTGCAGTCTGGAGAATGTTAACGTTATACCTATTCTCACTTATTCATCAATTGTCTCAACGGTGAGACCAGAAGAGATACAGAAATCTCGTCCTGATAACCATTCAATGCCCCCTCACTGTATTAATAAAAGAGCACCAGCACTCTTAGATCTCATCACCACCCACTTGAATTATTTACTTTCAAATTCATAAAAAGAAGTGAATTTATATGTATTTATTAAACCATTTTATATCAATTTACATACGGAATACTGAGAATAATATATAATACTTATACATAAACTAAATTAATTGGGTTAAACAAGTCTAATCATGTTTAAAACTGTTTTATTTATACATTTCAAGAAACTTCTTTTGTACCAACTGTCTATGTCGAACATCCAAAATCCGTTCTAAAATAACACCAATATTGCCAATTCTCCTGCGGAATCTCTCTCTGTCTACAGCGAAATTCATCCATATGTGCTTCCGACTATCCTTATAGGCAAAGTTCCACGTACACCTATAATGGATTTTATTATTAGATTCGCAAAATGTCACTCGTTTATCCATTTTTCGATTCATTATTGGGCGATATCCTCCTCACGAATCCAAGAATTATGTGATGAAGAGAAACCTAACCATTTAACGAATAAACGTTTTCCGTTTCGTCTCAACACCTTCTCGACTAAATAAATGTCTGGATATTCCGCTTTACGCAGTTCGAACTCGTAGAAACCTCCCAAGATAGGTTTGTCATTTAAGTCACTCAACAAATACGTTACTGGATACGTCTTTTGTATTTTGAAGATTTTAAATATTTCAGTCGTCCAATTCGGTGTATACCCCTTCTCGAAGACATTCTTATACTTGCTAATTCGAACTAAATCGCCCAATTTTAATTTCCCGATTTTGAAAGTTTTTATGTGATTGTAAACTGTATCAATGAGATGTGATTGGTTCTGTTCATTTACATCGACTGGTCTCATTTTGATTGTTCTATGTATTGTCTGGTTATAGATTTTCATTAATTCATCCAATTCTGTAATCCATTTGTAATTTCCATGTAAACTGAAGACTTTCCACATTTTCTCCTTCAGAGTTCTATTAAAACGCTCAACGTTCGAGGCCTTCATCGTACTGTAGGTCGAATAATGATTAATACGATTCGATTCCATTAGAGATTTGAATGTTTTATTGTAGAATTCCTTGCCGTGATCCGTTTGCAGATTTTTAGGTATCCGGTGTGAACTGGTGAAGATAGATGCCATGGCGATGGTCACAGCCTCTGCATTCTTCTTTTTTACAGGTACAGCCCAAGCGTATTTCGAGGATGTGTCAACAACGGTCAATAAATAACAAAATCCACCATTTTCTTTCGAATATGGTATCATTTCAACCAAATCCGCTTGCCACAGATCGTCGAGGCTTTTTATGATTACACGTCTTCTACTGAAACTTCTCCTGGCAGGTCTGTGCAATTCATCGACCAACTGACGCTTACTCATTTTGATGCAAGAATGATGAATTCATATGCATTCAGTCGCGTTTTAATGCTTCGATACCAGTAACAATTAAAATATAATAAATTATTTCCAATTCCCTCAGTTCCTCTAAAATAGACATGATTTCATTATCGTGTCCTGTGTGACCTGACATTTTCGAAGAGATGATGAGACGTAGTCGATCCACAATTTCGTTTACGTCATCGAAATAAACATAATCGATTCTCTTCCGTTTATATACTTTCATTGAATCTGGTAGTAAACATCCGTTGCCGACTACCGCCTCCGCTTCTGATTACTTCGGTGTAGTGAATAAATCCTCACCATCTGCGGATTTATTCGGAGTACGAGAATGATGTGAAGAATGAATGAAAAATTGCAACTGATTCAGGTTGGGCAACGTAATGCCAATTTATATGACAATGAAGTGATCGAAACCTTTACGATATCTTCCGTCATCCATATTGCTATCCTTATCGATTACTATAAATCCATACTTTTCTTTCCAACATTCAATACACATCTGATGAAACTGATCGAATCGCATGTCCGTAGATACATGATCTTGGTATATGTGTTTCAGGTTTATATCGTCTTGTTTGAAGATAATAATCAGATTGGCGTTATCGCGTACAAGATGTTTAGGTACTCTTGTGTAACTTTGAATGAGATAAAATATATCGGTGGATTTGTGACGCCCCATGCAAAAGTATCGTCTTATATTATCTTGTTTGTCGCACGCGACATCATCGAATATAAAAGTCGAATTTTCTTTGGCATCATCGGGTGAAATAATATCATCATTTTTGGAAAACTTGAACAACCCGATCTCTGGTATATCCTTTAGCGCCTCCTCTAACATTACATATTTGGGTTGATAGAGAGATTTAGAGAATATATAAATATTTTCAAATCGTATTCCATTTGGATGTTCTAGTAGACTCATGAGCACATTAGTCTTTCCACAATTCGAGGGTCCGCAAATGATACTTCTGATCGTGTTTGGTAATAGAGGTCCATGTTTTCGTAAATCTGTACCATTTTCATGTCCACGGTCTGCGTTTGTTATGGTTAAACAGTGCTTCGGTTGAACGATTCGCATTTTGAAGAAGACTACTACTCTGAAGTATAAATATTATATTTTATACGAATTTCATTATAGTTGTTTCAAATCTTGTGAGGTGTGAGCATCTATCTATTGAGTATAGAATGTTAATTCCGACGGTAGAAATTCCAAATTGTAGTAAAACAAAGTATAAAATGAATCGTCGACGCCAGGGAAACGGTTTATTAAATACGATGATAAACAAATTGCCTGTAGAACTACATTTGCCGGGGTACCAATACTGTGGACCCGGAACAAAATTGGAAAAACGCTTGGCTAAGGGAGATCCTGGTATAAATGAGTTGGATCGCGCTTGCAAAGAGCACGACATCGCATATTCCAATTCATCTGCAAATATAGATGTTAGGCATGATGCAGATGAGCGATTGGCCAAGGCAGCATGGACACGCGTGAAGGCTAGGGACTCATCGCTCGGTGAACGTGTTAACGCCCTTGCCGTGGCCGGTGCCATGAAAATCAAAACAAAAATGGGCGCTGGCGGAAAACTACTAAAGGGCAAGAAAAATACTTTCCAGAATATCATCAGTTCGATTAACTCGGCGATAACTAAGAAAAAGATTAATAACCACCAAGAGAGGGATGTTGAGACCATAGCGAAATATGCATTGAGTGCAGCCAAGTGAAGTTTCAAACGTGGCAAAGTTTTAATTAAACGCCCTCGTATAATTCCAATACCAAACACCGGTGGGGTGTTGCCATTTTTGGTACCCTTGTTCGCAGGTTTGTCTGCAGTGGGTGGTCTGGCGGGAGGTGCCGCAGGTATTGCAAAGGCGGTTAATGCAGCCGCCGATGCTAAGAAGAAGTTTGAAGAAGAGAAACGACACAATAGTTATGGAGTCAATTGCCATTAAAGGTGGGAAAGGAGCATTTCTGAAACCATATCGTAATGGACTGGGCTTGTACTTGATCCCGTATCCAAAAAACTAATGAAGTGGCTACCCGGCAGAGCTCTCACCGACCGCGACTGGAACTTGTGGGTGAAACATGTACCTTATTTCCGAGGTGTTTTTATGAGAAGTTAACTACCAAACAGACCCCATTATAGTGAGTGTGCAATTATTAATTTGGATGATGCAGATGGACCAGGGACTCATTGGGTGGCATATGTGAAATTTGGAAAACGTGTACGATATTTTGACAGTTTTGGAAATCTTCGTCCACCAACTGAATTGATCAATTACGTAGGTGACGAATGCGATATCAGCTACAATTATGGTCAACTACAGAAATACGATACCATTGTGTGTGGGCACTTGTGTTTACAATTTCTCAACGAGCAGTATTTTATTCAATTCCCATCATACACCATTTATTGTGTATTATAATTGGAGAGATACACTGTGTAATATGAAAAGTTTCCAAAGCTGTAACTTTTTTATTTTTTGACCGATTTCAAAAAATTAAATAGTGGTAGAAAGACGTTTCAATGCTCTACGGAATAGCCCCATCAATTTTTTCATTTCCTAAAAATCGTATTTTTGCCAATGGATACCGCTATTTTTATCAAGTCATTTTTATTCCGACCGATGGAGAATATTTTTCTGAATCCATTAGTGCGCAAAATCATGGTTTTTGTTCTATTTTAAACGGATTAGAATGAAAATTATGAGAAAAAAGGCACTCGTAAGTTGGTTTTGCGAAATCGCAGAGCGGGCCTGGGGAAACATCACAATGCTAAAATTGCCACCCTTCTGATCTGACGTCTCCGATCTCAGTGGCGTACGTTATTTTCGTTTTGGAATTAATCATAACATAAAAATATTTAAAAGATTTTATTATTGCGAATACAAAGTATGAAAATAACAATAAAATTAGAATAAAATATGATAACAGAAAAGACAAGCAACCTTTCACTTTTTCGAAATAACATGAAATCGAGACTAAAATGAATTTAGTTGAGTACCTAAATAAATAATAAAGAAGAATTTAAAAGAATTGTTCAAATTGGCCTCCGTTCTGTTGGATACACAAATCGCACCTTCGTCCTATGGACGACGTTACATTTGTGAGCATTTGAGGCGTTATTTGATTGCACGCGTCTAAAACTCTTTGCCTCAAATCTTCAACATTTTCTGGAGGGGTCAAATAAACATGATCTTTTAGATAACTCCATAACCAAAAATCTAGAGGAGTTAGATCTGGGGATCTTGCGGGCCATAAAATCGGACCATGCGTCCTTATCCACCTCCTACCAAAAATTTGATTTAGCCAATCAACGTTTACTCGTGCATTGTGGGGAGGAGCCCCATCTTGCTGAAATAACAAATCTTGAACAATAGCTAAAGGTAAATCATTCAGAAAATAATCGATTTCATTATTAAGAAGATCAGAATACTTCTCAGCATTCAAGTGGCCGTCAATGAAAAAAGGACCAACGAACCGATTCCCAAAAATACCACACCAGACATTCAAACTGAATCTTCTTTGAAAATTATTCTCGACCAAAGCTCGAGGGTTTTCCTGAGCCCAAACACGATGGATGTATCTGTTGAACACTCCATTATTTGAGAAAGTAGACTCGTCTGTCCAAATAATTTTCATGGGAAATCTGGGATCTTGTTGAACCATGTTGAGGTAGTAATGACAAAATTGTAGCCTTCGTCCACGATCATTATCCTCTAGTGCATGCACTTTTTGGGGAATATAAGATTGGTATTTGTGTTTTTTCAAAACTGAATATACGGTTTGGTGCGATGTATGAGCCTGAAGAGCCATTTGTCTGGTAGATGATGTTGGATTATCTTGTACGGTGTGGATTATTTGCAATTCTCTCTGTCTATCAATGAGCCGTTCCTCTCTTTTCTGTTTTTTGAATGACCCATACACTCTCAAGTTCCATTCCAGTTTTTTGAATTTTTGAGGATAAGGAACTTCTCTTCCGGGGAATCGATTTGCATAATTTCGAACTGCTTCTGCTGGGTTTTTGTTGCATTCAAAATAAACTTGCAACATGTCGGTATAGTGTTCAAAATTCATAATAAACCTTCGGATACGGCACTGGTGCCCGATACTTCAAAAAGGTGACAAGTTTACCAGCAATTTCAGCATCCTTGTGATGTTTTCCCAGGCCCGCTCTGCGATTCCGCAAAACCAACTTACGAGTGCCTTTTTTCTCATAATTTTCATTCTAATCCGTTTAAAATAGAACAAAAACCATAATTTAGGGCACTAATGGATTCAGAAAAATATTCTCCATCGGTCGGAATAAAAATGACTTGATAAAAATAGCGGTATCCATTGGCAAAAATACGATTTTTAGGAAATGAAAAAACTGATGGGGCTATTCCGTAGAGCATTGAAACCTCTTTCTACCACTATTTAATTTTTTCAAATCGGTCAAAAAATAAAAAAGTTACAGACTTGGAAACTTTTCATATTACACAGTGTATAATAAAACCATACTTGAGCAAGCTAATCAGTTATTGTTAAATGACCCACCATGTCTTTCACATGTATTCTCTCTGGGAATGACAGTATTATTAAAGCAGTTCATTTCTCACCAATTCCATACCAAATGTGGATATTGGTAATAACAGATTTCATTTTGGCGAAGAAGCCATTAACTACTTTGGAATACCTGTGGGATCGTACGAGATTGTAGACATTAACAAGTTCCTTCAATCGAGTTTCAAAAAGTACGACATCGAACAGAATTCAACTGAACCTACGTATTTGAGAATCGAAGTTAACAACAACACATTGAAATGCGATATCAAGTGTTCGAAAGCGATTCATTTCGATCAAGACTGTTCCATCGGTCGTTTATTGGGATTTAGATCAAACAGACTGAACGCCAATGAAAATTATAAATCCGATCTACCTGTAAGTGTCATAAACGTTAACGCGATTAGAGTGGAAACTAATATTACAGGAAATTCATTCGTGAATGGTCAACCGGGGCACACTCTTCACGAGTTTTTTCCTGTGGTTTCACCAGGATATAAGATCGTGGAAGTCCCCACTGTTCTCATTTATCTCCCCGTGGTAGTTGAATCGATATCACTTCTGACTGTAAAACTGGTCGATCAAGAAGGGAAATTAATTAATTTCCGTGGAGAAGCAGTGACCGTACGACTCCATCTCAAACCATGTTAGTATGTGAGGAAAACAATTATTTCTATAAAACGTGTGAACAGAATGAGAAAAAGTCCAGTGTCAGCTCACTATTGACGAGGACACCATTAAACAGTCGCAAGCAGTTCTTAACTGAAGACAACGTCAAGTTTTTAAAATCTATTGGTCTCAAAGTGAGAAATAGGGTACACCCATAATCATGAGTAGAATTCTCGATGTGAGTAGGGGTGCCACCTTTGACACCAGTATTTCTGGCATCGAACTACATCCATATTCTCCATACAATAACTCTTTCCAGAACTCGGATGAAATTAAAATCGCAATACACCAGCAAGATCTTTTCTTACTGCCCAGCGAGAGTTCTATTTACATCGAAGGAAGACTAGTGAAAAAAGTCGATGAAAACTAGGAAATCATATCTGGCACTGCCACTCTGATTAACAATATTGCTGCATTCTTATTTGAAGAAGTCCGATATGAGTTGAATGGAGTTATTATCGATCGTTGCCGAAATGTTGGAATCACATCCACCATGAAAGGATTGATATCCTTATCCAGTGAGGAAGTCGTTGCATATGAAAATTCCGGATGGTTTTTCAATAATGGGATGCATAGTGTGGTTATGCCCGACGGATACTTTAATTTTATGCTTTCATTGAAACTCGTACTAGGATTTGCAGAAGACTATAAATCGATTATACTCAAGGCTCAGCATGAGTTAGTCCTCATACGAGCCCGAAATGATGCTGACGCTGTTTTATCATTGACCGATGACGTGAAAATAAATATTTCGAAAATACAATGGTTGATGCCTCACGTAAAACCATCTGATGAAGTTAAATTATCATTGCTGAGGTTGGTGAAAGAAGCTCGCATGCTGCAAACGAGTTTCCGTAGTTGGGATACATATGAATATCCGATTCTGCCTACTTCGAATAAAATTACGTGGACTGTCAAAACCTCAACTCAAATGGAAAAACCTCGTTTTGTGATTCTAGCATTGCAAACGAATAGGAAGAATCAGAAAAATAAAAATAATAGCTGTTTTGACCACTGTTTGTTGACCGATGTCAAGTTACGTTTGAATTCTGAATCATATTCATATGGAAATGTTATTGCCGATTTTGCGAGGAATAACTTGACAAAATTATACGATATGTATACGAAATTTCAAAAGTCTTATTATGGACGAGGAAATCTTAGCCTCTTGAATCCAACCTTTTACAAGGATTATGCTCCTCTGGTTGTAATAGATTGTTCTCGTCAACCTGAATCTTTGAAAAGTGTGCCGGTAGATGTAATCTTGGAATTTGAATGTAAAGAGAATATTCCGCCTAATACTACAGCATACTGTTTGATATTACATGATCGAGTTGTAGAATATAATCCGTTTACTAATATTGTTTCAAAAGTTCAATAAATTTTATATTATAAAGTGAATAATTTAGTTAAGTATAGTGTAAGTTTTTATATGATAAATAATGTACGTATTTTAACCGTCTTTTTTAATAAATAAGTCAATGAAGTTATTTGGTTTTTATTTCTTTGTTATAATACCACATAAGTGAATGAATGTATTATTGCATGTTGTAAGAAGGTTCCCAAAAATTTCGTGATTCTGGAGAGTAGGATGGTGGTTCATGAGTTTCTCCTTCATCTTCAATATCATTTTCAGTTATCCAATTTTGTTGTGTTGTCTCATGGAACCTCAATATGCACACTCCTGTAAAGAAAAACACAATAATTCAATCCAAGCCAATCGTCATCCAATGTTTGAAACGACCCATATTCGTCTTTTGCGCCATTCGGGCCAACGGCGTCCACAATGCATTCTTTCGGCGTCAGGGACATGACCAAGGACGTAGACAGACCACTCTGACTCCCTGGAACTGGATAGAACCGAACCTGAGCATTGATTCAACAATTGGGCAGCCCTACGCTAAGCTATCTGTACTTGAATGGGGGAAAAGGGCCGTAGCCCGCTCAGACACACGGCACAACTTCGCATTCGAGCGCCTCTTTCACTCTTCGACATCGCCACCCTTTTGCCACCGGTTGTCCGGACCTCTGCACACAGCTGGTCAACCGCTCTGCGTTTGGATACCCGTCTGGCCCTGGGTTTTCACCCCCTGCCTGGTATCCAGCCCTGGAGCTTCGCACACAGCACTCCTGACTGGGACGCACACGGCTGTTCGGGGCTTGTCGGATAATAAAACAACACACAGTCACCTTTCGTTGACAACGCTCGTGAGATTCACCACTCACCCCTTTTCCAGTGGCTTATCCTCGCAGGAAACAGGATTCAGGGACCCTCACGCAGGTCACCCACCTCTGAACGTCGAAGACTATTCCAAACTCACCCGTCAAGGCTACCAACCCAGAATCTTAAACTCCCCAGGCGCTAACTTCAGACTGTTCAAGCGAATCATTGGTTGCATGCATTTTCATTGAATTTTATTATTATGAATAAAGAAACAAAACATAGATTCCAGATTGTTACACTCCATTAGAATTCAGACCCATACTGGTGACATATAAATTCGCACTCTGTGATATGGCATCCACAATATTTTCATCCATAATGGAATATCTCGATGGTAAACGACATCTTGCAGTTTCCAATTCCAAAATAACATGAATGCCCCATTGTTGTCTACACTTTTTTGCATTCAACACGCGATAACTTTCATTTGGTTTAAGTTCGTTGACACCAACTAATGGTTTGATACACCCCAAATCGTTGGGGTATTTTGAAAGTGACGATATATACATATCGTTCTGTATCTTGTCAACTTGTTAACTCAATTAAGATCATTTTACGATGCATATTTAATTTATCTGAATACAATGTCGACACCAGTGGGGAACGGGGGCGGCGCGGCGGCCTTATCGGGTACCCGGCGGCTATCAGGTACCGCCATGGGCGTAGGAAACCCTCTCAACACGTACACTGGGGGAATCATAAATCGGGACACCTTGCCGACCAGCGTGTTTTTAAAGTTGCCTATCTACGCCGTTTCGATGAAGCCATGTTAAGATGCGACCCGGCAGTTGTTAGAAAGCTGAAACCAGCCGATATTCTGTGGGAAACGACGAATCAGCCTCAGTCTTGTTGGTATGCGTCCTAAGACTTCAATCGCTCAACCGTTAGGCGCGTTAAATTTTAAAATAGGTCGTCGCGACTGATGGCCGTTTCACACGATTAATTATTACTATCGCAACTTTATCTAGTATGAGACTGATTTAAAATTTACGCATTTTCTGTTTCAAACCATTTAAATGTCAAATATCAGATTTTATTGAAAGTTGCGATCGTGATCATTAATCGTTTAAACGGACATATAAGTAGAAGAGGGGTCCCTAACCCCACTCCTACCCCCACTCCTCTGACGTCATTAAGCCCCGCCCCTTGACCAATCAGAGCTGACCTGTCCTACGTCACAGAAAATGGCGGCCTAACCCGGGGTTTTACAGAATTGGATTTGTGTTCTGAAAGATTTTTTTCTTAATTTTTTGATGAAAATTGGAAATTTGCATAATTAATCTGATACGGAATTGTATTTTTGTATTTATAGTGATTTTGGGTGGATTTGTTGTAGGTAGAGTGAAATTCAGATGTTTATACAATTATTATTTTATTTAATTTTTAAGGTAATTTATTCGTGATATATTTTGCCACGTATGCGGCTCCTCGCTGGCTTGGGGGCAGATTCGGTGGCAAGGGCTGCACCGTGTACTCTTCCTCCCATAATGGGGGCGAAATAGGTCGATTCTGGAATATGAATCAAATTAGTCTAGGTTGTATTTCATATGTCGTCTTGGAAGGTGTAAAAGTGCTCTTCCGAAATTATGTTTTAACTTAAAGGTTTTCAGCTTAAATGTTGTACTTACATTGATAGGTCGCTGAGGCGGCTGGTACCCCGATTCGGTTCCTCGCTGGCTTGGGGGCAGATTCGGTGGCAAGGGCTGCACCGTGTACTCTTCCTCCCATAATGGGGGCGAAATAGGTCGATTCTGGAATATGGATCAAATTAGTCTCGGTTGTATTTCATATGTCGTCTTGGAAGGTGTAAAAGTGCTCTTCCGAAATTATGTTTTAACTTAAAGGTTTTCAGCTTAAATGTTGTACTTACATTAATAGGGCGCTGAGGAGCGACATACCCCGGTTGGTTTCGCCGACACTTCATCTTATGAGTGTTTAGCCGTTTTCTCAGCACCCGGTGGCTAGGGTTGAAGGGGCACGTAACGAATTCTAAAAAATTCGTTTTAGCAAAAATACAGATATTTGACTTATTTATTTTAGAACTTACCCTCCATATAATCTTCAAAATTCATACTTGTTTGGTTATTTTGCCGAATTTAGGGGTGTCTGTTCAGTTTGAAAACTAAATGGAAAATGACTCGGTGGCGTTAGATATCGGCCGGAGTAGAAAACGTTCAAGTGGGGAGAAAAGTTAGAGCTTTCGAGAGCTTGAGCCCCCACCATATTTTGATTTTTACATTGGAAGCATTGGGGTCCCTAACCCCTCTCCTCCTGGTCACCACACTACGTCATATCGATTTTCGATTACTGAGTACACCCACTCTTGAAATTTTGAGCGAGAGAAAAAAGTTTATAAATTTCGAGCAACGGCTGAAATTTTCCTCACTTCCAAAAATGTTTTTCTCAAGTTTGATCGCCAGCCAGTCTTCGACAAAGTGTTTCACCTGTGGTCAGGTTTCCTGGTGGGACGAAGTCATCGAGCATGAAATGACGCATGTGTGGAGGAAGCGGCGCTCCAACGAAATAATAAGGGCATCGGAGAAATTTGAATATTCGTGTGCCCGAAAAGTGCGCCGGTGGGTAGGTGCCCGCTACCCCGACGTTTGGGGGCCCCGGAGGGTCCTCATCAGATGGCAGCAGGAGGCTGTGGTAGATGCCGAGAGACTTCCGGGGTTCCTCGGCCGGCTCGAGGATGGGTGCGGGAACAGGGCGGTCGTCCGAGTCGAGGTCCTAGTCGTGAATCCTGTAGAGACCGATCTAAATATTTGGGTGATTTGGGAGAATTCTCCGGAGCCATTGTGGCTGACATGCTTCACGGTGGACTTGTGAGGTATGTAAAGGAAATACGTTTTGAATTTTTCTTCTATTTAGACGTTTAATGATTTCAGAGAGCTACAGTACCAGGACCACGGCCAGGGGGCATTTAATTTATTTATATCATTTTTTATTTATATCATTTTATCATTTACATTTTATTATTTACACTATATCATACAATAAAATATTCTCTATAACTTTATTATTTGCGTTATTATATTTCAAGACAAGTTTTAGCAAAACAACGGTTTTGGATGAGAGAATATGTCACCTGAAGCACTTTTAGGATTAAGAAATATTTTTAAGCTTCTTAGATCTTTTCGAAAAGGTTACGAGTCCTGCAAGTCGCAACTACTTCTATAACGAGATCTAATCACTTCGTCTATACAAGTTATTTTGAGAGCTACCTTTCTCATGTCTGAACTTGTTACGATTCGGTGTATATAGGGCAGAATTTTGTTGAGATGTTATTAGTTTACGGCAGTGAAGTGCTCATGGCATTCGTCCAGCAACCGCTTTATTTCCCTGATACGGACGTGACTGACTTGGAAGATCAAATTAATAAACTGGGTATTCAAGAAAATGGTGCGTCACATGGCTGGTCTCATACTAATAATAATATTCCTGACGTTAAAGTTGACGACAATAAAAAGAAAAGAAGAAGAAGAAATTTTAATTACGGAAGAAATCACAGTCGACGGGGCCGAAAAAATGCAAAGACGAATTACCATGATAATAACAATAAACATTACTACAGTGAAGAAAAGAAGAGAAAATTCAGTCCTGGAGAAAAATACACACGACACGCCAGAAAATCTGCAAAACCGGTGCAACTACAGGAAAATACTTGGGCTATTAAACGACGACGAAAAATTTTGAAATCGCATCAAGGCAGTTTTTATTGAATTATTTATACGGACGTACTTTATAATATTCTACACATAAATAATAAATAAATGAAGCCCGTCGAAAATATTTGTATTTTCATTTTATCATGTGAACTCAAGTCTAAACCCGATTTCTTGGTGTGACGTCACTGCTAGTAGAGGGTGGATACATAAGAATTTTTGCAAGCTGAAACAAGTTAATCTACTTTAGTATAAGAGCGGGTGGATTTTTTTGGGACGTAACAGTCTGTGTCCTGTAAGGGTTGTGAAGTGATCGATATTCCTCCAGAAGCAAAATACTTCAAACCGTTACCAACCACCGTAAGCACTTTTTTAAAATTATTTTACATCACCCTATTTGCACATTTTCCACATGTTCAGATGGCCTACGCACATCAAGATACCAAAAGATTTAAGCCCTCCGCCGCCGGTGGGTTTAAAATGAATTTATTCGCCAACGACTTTTATAACCCGCAACCGACGTCGATTTTGAGCAACGATGATAAGCCGAAATATGGCGCAACAGGAAAACCTAAAGAGGGTAGCCACTTGTTCCACGATAATAAAGCGAAGTTGTATGAGAACACACGTCTATTTAGCGAGAGGAGCTTTCCCTTATCGCCATCGGGATGTAACGTAATCAGTGTGGGATTCGAGCCAGTTTATGGTGTTATTACCTGCAACATAACCAAACGATCGTATGGGACTCAGAGGACCGTCACGCTATCAAGGGATGAACTTCTCGATTTTATCAACGAATTAAGAAAACTGCTACCGACCATGCAAGACAAACCGGCTGTACATGAAGGCAAACAAGAAGAAGGACATGACGAGACGGGAAAATACGGAAATGTCTACAAAAAGGAACAAAACATAATCATGGAAATGTCGGGTTATACGGTACTCCAGTTCAATCATCGACTTATCCAAATTGTCGGCGGATGTCACCCTACACAAGGTGCCTTCACTCTATTACTAGCGAAAGAAACTCTTACAACACTCACATTATTGCAAAATGTTCTAATTAGAGCTATGGAGGAAATTCGTCAAAGAGGATGTCCGATATTTTTAAACATAACCACACCGATCAGAAAACTCTACCGCGAAAATAGAAACGTGAATTTAGCCATACAACGCTACTTGAATGATAATCCGACTTTAATAGATGAGACGGAGATTATCAACAGTTTCTACCATACAATCGCCGCTGATGTCTTGCTAGATCAATAATTTTGTACATATACTTTCTCTTATAAAAAATGTAAACAATACGTATGAAATATAATAATAATCCTTTGAAATGGAATGTCAGTGTCTTACTTGTAGTTGTAACGAAAGCAGGTAAAAAAGTACCTATTGATGGATTTTCAATTCAGGCACCCGTTTACCTGCATCATAGCGGGCCCGTCCTCTAGCGGGAAAACCTATTTCACCAGAAGTTTCCTTAAATCTATAAAGGTCATGTGCGATGTAGACTTTGATAAAACCGTGTGGTATTACGACGAGTGGCAGCCCATGTATCAAGATGAAGATCTGAATGAGATACAATTTAAACAGGGAATTCCGGATATGAGTTCTTTTGACGGGTCCAAACCGACATTGGTTATTTTAGACGATCTGATGCGCGAAAGTGGTGGCGCGGTGGTTGATTTGTTTACCAAGGGTAGCCATCACAGAAATCTGAGTATTTTCTACATCACGCAAAATCTATTCCATCAGGGAAAAGGCCAGAGAGATATTTCGTTAAATGCAAGCTATATTATAACGTTCAAAAACCCCCGAGACAGAGCTCAGATTAGTCATTTCGCACGACAAATTTTACCCGAAGACTCAAAATTTATTCAAGAGGCATATAATGATGCAACCTCCAAACCCCACGGTTACCTACTTTTCGACTTGAAACAAAATACTCCGGAGCAATTACGTATACGTACCAACGTCTTACCTGAAGAAGCCCCCTGTGTTGTTTATGTACCCAAAAAAGGATATAAATACGCTAGTGCTAATGAAATCAGCGTCATTCAATAATGAAGTCTTGTTCCATTCAAAAGAACTCTCATGTACTTAAGTTTCTACATAAGGCAAAACCGAATTATTTGAAAGCCATTTTAAAAGAAGCCGATAAAAATCTCGTCCACTGCATTTGTGAGTGCGCCTACAATACATTGGAAGGTCGGGTTCCATTAACCAGAGTTCAAAAACAAAAATTGTTAAAGCATAAAATAACATTACGTCGGCTGATAAAAAAGAAGGAAAGTATTGGAAAGAAGAAGCAAATAATTGTTCAAAAAGGAGGCGCATTTCTACCCCTGCTACTAGCCCCTCTGATAAGTGGTGTTATCGGACGTTTATTTTCTAAATAATAACGATCGTTTTAAAATGCAACACACGAAAAAAATGATTTTGGTCGACCCAGTGATCTTGGAGAGGGCACACCAGGTTAAGACGACACGCCCCACAACAATGTCTGTATTGGATCAAGAAATGCAAGATGCCCTCCTCAATAAAAATATCAGCGATCGTGATAAATGGGTACTCTACGAGCAAATTCTGCAAAGATATTTGAATTTGGTGAACGACAACCGAAAGCCTATGACAATACCGATTCTACAAGAGAAAGCAGGTCCCGGACAAGTCGTCACAGAGGCGCCTATATCGGAAGCCGAGTCGAGGTCATTAGATGAAGACATTTTAGAGACGGTACCTAAAACTTTGAAGGCTAAATGCGGATTACTGCTGAAACATCTGAAAAGGGCGGGCACTGTGACATGGTCCGATAACGGTACCGTTACACTGAACGGTCGTGAAATAGCTGGTTCGAATATTACAGATTTGATGAACGATCTAATAAGGAAACGCAAAAATATAAGTGAGCCAGTTGGATGGGAACCGTTGTTGGATGTGTTGAGGGATACTAATGTGCCTTTGGAATTGATTGGAAACGACCAGTATAAAAACCTTCTAATTTCGGGACAAGCAGCATCACTATCATATACGGATTTAAACCTCGGATCTCAGAATATTTCCAGTACATCACCGCCTGCTTCTCTCAATCAAAGCATCCACAGTACCCCCAAAATACAATCGAATCGGGGGTCAAGAAAACTGCTGCGAACACCTACAATGGCTCTTAACTGGCAGACATTCTCTCTTTGAAAATGAAATACTTGGAAAATTTGTATTATAACGTTAAGAACCCCACTAGTTTTTCAAGTTTGAACAAGATTTCTCCATTAGCCAGACCTAAATTTACTCGTGCCCAGGTACAAAGCTGGTTAGAAGCTCAAAATGCATATACAATCCATAAACAGGGAAGAAAGTCGTTTAAACGAAACAGATACCACGTCACAAATATCAATGATTTATTCCAAGCCGATTTAATTGATTTGAAAAGCTTGAGCAAATATAATGACGGTTGGAACTATTTACTGACGGTAATCGACGTTTTTAGTAAGTTTGCGTGGGTACGGACTTTGAAATCAAAAAAGGGGCCCGAAGTTGCATCAGCCTTTAAGGATATCTTCGACAGTGATGGGCGTGTTCCTGTCAACTTACAGAGTGATAAAGGTGGTGAATTTTTAGCCAGGCCTGTACAACAATTATTTAGAAATTTTGATGTTAATTTTTACGTAGCCCGAAATCCCGATGTAAAGGCATGTGTAGTAGAAAGATTCAATAAAACTCTGAAAAACAAGATGTTCAAATATTTCACTTATAAAAATACCCATCGTTACATTGATGCGCTGAGAGATTTTTTACAATCATACAATTCATCGATCCATAGAACTATTAAGATGGCGCCAAATACCGTAAACGACGATAATATATTGACCGTTTATAGAAATACTTACGGTAACGACCCCATCAAGTCAACGACCGGTAAAATCCATCTCAAGGTGGGTGATTACGTCCGCATTTCAAAGTACAAAGATATATTTGCCAAGGGTTATACAGGTAGCTGGTCAGAGGAAATATTTAAAGTGGTCAGAGTTATTAAGAGGGAGCCGGTGGTGTTCGAGATAGCGGATTTATTGGGGGAGGTAATAGATGGCGTTTTTTATCAACCCGAATTACAACGAGTGAGTTTTTCTGAAGACGGCGAGTTCAAAATTGAGAAAGTATTGAAAAAAAGATATAAAAAGGGAAAATGCGAATTATTTGTTCAGTGGCGCGGTTATCCCTCAAAGTTTAACTCGTGGATACCTGCAGAGTCTGCGACTGAAATATGAATAGCGAGTTTTATCTGACATTACTAAGTAATAGTTCGATGGGGTATTTCCCAAACAACACAACCACCAGTTTCACAACACAGCTCCCGAAATCTGTGAGGCTGGATGGTGAATGGTCTATGGGGTTGAGCGAGATTCAAATACCGTGTTCTATACCTACAGTTCGTAAAGGTGAAAACTTTGTACGATGCACCCTATATTATAACATCCCCGAACTTCGAGCCAATACACAAAAATTTGAGGAATTTAAAAAAATGTTACGCATGCATGAACCGCAGAATTGTAGTAGCGAGAGCCTACTAAAAATCATGCATTTGAAAGAATATAAAATAAAATTCAAGTATAGTGTGGCAGCTGGTAATTATCGAAATATAGAGGAGCTTCTACTAATGATGAACAAAGACTCTGGCATGATGACTTTCGACCTAAAATTAGAACAAGACTCCATATCGGGTTTAATACACGTTAAATCTACATTTCCGGGCATGCTTAAAGTGACTTTCTCACCGACTCTGGCCATTCAATTAGGGTTTGACCCTGGAGCCGATGTTCTCAATAAAGTCTCAACACATCAGCCGAATATAAATCTAGGAATACCGTCGCACCTATTCGTGTATACAGATGTTATAGAATCACAGGTTATCGGTGATGTGTATGCTCGTGTTTTAAGGATCGTGAATATAGACAGCGCCAAATATACATATGGGGCTTATCAAATCATTAGGTTTTCTGAACCTCATTACGTGCCTCTACAGAAACGGGCATTTGAAAACATAGAAATCAATTTATATACGAGCACCGGCATGCGCGTGCCATTTCAATTTGGAACTTTGTGTGTGAAACTTCATTTGAAAAGAAATACAGATGGGGCCCAACTGTCCATTTCATAATTATTACATGTGTCAGGCCGGTACCGGAGTGGGTACTATATACAAAGGTGCCGTGTATCAACGGGGGCATGGCTTGGGGAGTTTTTTCAAGGGACTGTTTAGAAGTGTATTCCCTCTAATTAAAAAAGGGGTGAAAACAATCGGGAGTGAAGCTTTCAGGTCAGGATCTTATTTTTTGGAGGATCTGGCAAACGATAAACCAGTTAAAGAGTCATTCAAGACGCGACTTAACGAGACAGCCACTACTTTGAAACGTAAAGCCGATTCGAAAATAGACCAATTGATGGGATCTGGACTTATAAAAAGGAAGCGACTAGTAACTAAAGCTCATAAACAGTCTAGATCTGGTGGTGTGAATACGTCCAAAAATAAAAAATCCAAGACTGTTCGTGTGAAAGATATTTTTGATTAAGTCATTATGTCATTCTTACATGCAAGCTCGTGCGTTTGCGCCAAATCCGAATTAGACCTCTTTGCATTGCCGTCAACTCAAACCAGCATCGAAAGTGGCGATTGGATCCACTACAAACCGCTCTCGACAATTACTGATGAGTCACCTCTTGAATTTGTGATCCCGGCCGGAGGCGGTGAATACATCGATCTATCGCAAACTCTCCTTCAGACGACTATAAAATTAATAAAAGACGATGGAACTAATTTTGATGCTGACGAAAACATTGGACCAATTAATAATATCCTGCACTCTATGTACAATCAAGTGGACGTGTATTTGAACAACAAACTGATAAGCCCCCCGAACAATACCTACATGTACAAGACGTACCTGGAAACACTCCTAAACTACGGTGGATCAGCTAAAAAGTCACATTTGACATGCGGTTTGTGGTATGCGGACACGGAGGGAAGGATGAATGCCCTCGATGCCACTAATCAGGGTTTCAACAAGAGAAAAGCACTCACCATGCCAAGTAAACAAATCGATTTGATCGGACACCTGCACTGCGATATATTCAACCAGGAGAAATTTCTCATCAATGGAGTTGAGATTCGTATTAAGCTTGTAAGGGCCCGAAACAGCTTCGCTCTAATGGCCGCCAACGGTGTGAGCGGAAAAATTCAGATTCTAGACGCTTCCTTGTTGGTCCGCCGCGTAAAAATTAACCCTAGCGTTTTACTGGCTCATGCGAAAGCTCTAGAACTCACTACAGCCAAATATCCGATTACTAGGTCTGAAATTAAAGTATTAACCATTCCTGCTGGAGTGCAGGGCAAATCGCTTGATAACATTTTCCTGGGCCAGTTACCTAAACGAGTTGTTATTGGCTTTGTGTCGAATCAGAGCTTCAACGGCGATCTTACACAAAATCCGTTCAATTTCAAAAACTACAACATGAACTTCTTATCTCTGTATGTTGATGGTCGTCAATTCCCCTCTAAAGCTCTACAACCGTCATTCTCGGGTGCCAATAAACTATATGTTAACATGTACCACACGCTATTTTCCGGTACCGGAATACATTTTCACAATGAAGGAAACGATATTAGTCGTGATCAATTTGCTGAGGGGTACTGCCTAAGCGTCTTTGATTTGACTCCCGATCTGGCGGCCTGTTCGAGGACTCACTGGAATCTAGTTAAGAATGGTAGTGTTCGTTTAGAAGTAAGATTTAATGAGGCCCTTCCCGAAACTGTAAACTGTTTAATTTATGCCGAGTTTGATAATATAATTGAAATCGATAAGAATAGGAATATAGTTGTAGATTATAATAGTTAAATTAAATTTTTGTATGACGTAACCAATACCTATAAAATAAAATAACATACCGGTAATATAACTTGTATTTATTTATTAGCCAAATTCACGAATACGATATAACTATAAGAGGGCGCTAGTTAAAGAGGCCATTTTGTAATAATAAGTGGGCGGGTGAACATCGAGTATGCCTGACGTTATCTTTTACCTGGATTACCAGGGGTTCACAAGTACCTATAAGAAAACGATATTCAAAGAGATTTCTCTTTTATCGGACGACGGATGGGTGGAACATAACCTCCATTTTAAACCACCTCCTGTGACGTCTAATGAGCTTGTCTGCGATGAGTACCAACGAAAATGGGTGACCGAAAACTATCACGGTCTTTCTTGGGATTCCGGTGAATTGGACTATAACGACTTGACTGAAAAGTTGACGAATTTAACAGAATCAGCTCAAATTATATTCGTATACAGTGAATTAAAGAAAAGGGCCTTATCGAAAGTTCTCCCTAATAAAGAGTTGATTGCTCTTGAGGAATACAACTGCCCTTCAATGAATCACCTCAGGCGAATAAATTCCACAGAACCGTGCGATCTACACCAGTGCAACGAGCCTGTCTGTTCCCTCCAGAACGTTAAAAATTTGAAGTTTTGGTATCATGAATACTGTGAAGCTAGCTCAATGTCTGAACAAGATAAATGCGAAGCTGAAGGTGAAATGTCATGTTCATGTTTTTGCTTCTAATCGATTGCCGAAGATCATAAGTAGACCGGCATTACTTGTTATCAACAACGATCCCGATTATATGCCTGGGAGTCATTGGATTGCCGTGTACCTCGATGCGAATGGTGTGGGGTGCTTTTTTGACAGTTTTGGTAGACAGCCCCAACAGAAAATTAGAAAATTCATAGCTCGCAATTCCAAGATCTGGTTTTACAACCCACGGAAGATTCAAGACGTTTCGTCAAAATGTTGCGGTCAATATTGCTCTTTATTTTTATTATATTTAGGCGTAAAATTCAATTTAGATGATTTTTTAAAACTGTTCTCGAATAATTATTTAAAGAATGACAAAATTTGTATTGAATTATTCAAAAAATATTTTAAATAATAAAAAATTAAAAGTTGGTATAAATGGTTTTTTATTTCTATTTGTACACTCACACACAGATAATAATGATAATGATAATACACATAATAAAAATAATAATAATAATAATATACATAATAAAAAAAATAATAATAATAATAATATACATAATAAAAATAATAATAATAATAATATTTACAATACAAAGCCGAATGGTAACGTATCATACGATTCCTCAATACGACGTCTTTTAACATAGTTAAGCCTATAGATTTTCTTCTCCTTAGTTGTGAATATTTTGTATTCAGACGTACGGGCAATTTTCCGGTCGTTATAAACGTAAACGCTCGGTGAATTTTCGCATACGATCCGCTTCATGGAATCAAAGTTGATTACCTGCTCATTCGCATAATTAAGCGTGATTCCCTTCACCTTACAAACAGTTGATCTGGTATCATTACTTGGCGAATAAACTACAAAACTGTAATTTTTTGGTCCACCTGAAACATATTCAATTATGTACGCTCCTGGCCCGTACCCTTCCAATTCGTCCGTAAAATCCCCCAGAAAATCGCCCGTGGGTGGCATGTATTCGCCCTGCTTAGATGTAAAAATGATGGAATCCGTATCGTAATAGAGTACCCTTCGCCCCAACTTATCCAGGTACTCGTAAAGCATCAGACGAGCTGACGTCGTCGTGTAGCAAGCGATGGCCAAGTTGACGGTACGAAGTGGTTCAGATGCTTCATCAATATTATGCCATGTAGCCAATAAGGTTTCGTCATTTATCCCCATTATATTATCGACCTCCACGTTGGGATCGTTCAAAAGCCTGTATATTTCTCGAGTATCTTGTATAATAGTAGTCTGCGTCATATTTTCTCTCTGGCCAAATTTACCCCAAAAAGAGTTGAGCATCAATTTCGAAATGTAACGCAACCCCGGATTTTTCGAAATATCTTTCTCTTTGAGCTCGACACCCTCCTTTTCCATGTACTGCGAAATGTATGTCCTTTTATCTTCGGCCGTATTCACCCAGGCCGGCCAGCCGCTACTACTTTGTTTAATCTTTAAAAATTGATCTATATAAGTGGCGAACAAACCGCCCGACTTTGTCTCCCTGTTATATATCTCAGTTTTATATTGCCATATTTCAGTTATTTCAAGTATCCGGTATCCCTTTTCAACGGCTTTTTTCACCTCGTCCGACACCCAGGTACCTGAAATCTTCCGTTCGTCTCGATTATGAGTACAGTTATCTTGCTCGCTTGTTTCCAAACAGGTACGACAGAGAGGAAACGTTAACCGTTTATTGAATCTATACGGTAAAACGGGATGATATAGATTTCGGGGTGGTAGGACACTGCATTTAATCAATCCCTCAATTTCATTCAAGGGGACCTTTTTACAGTCTTCGACGCCTACCGTGACTTTAGGATGCCCCACAGGGTATTTTGCATATTTATTTACGGACGGATACAAAGAGCAAAAGTCGAAATAGTGTATCTTTTCATCATCGGTACATTTGTGATATAGTTTTACGGCATTTGTGCGCCCGCCGAAAAATGCTTCGCGAGGGTTCAGTGGCTCTTTTTTGAACAAGTCCTCGTTATTTTGTAAAAAGTTTTCCAACTCTTTATTAGTTTTCATTTCGCGGCGGAACTCACACTCCCACTTAACAATGAGATTATACCCGTGCCGAATTCTCTTCTCCTGGTATATGGTTCGTTCTTTACGCAATACTAGATCATTTACTTTGTCGATATCGCCAACTCTTTCAGTTTGGTTAGGGAAGCAGGCCGAGCAACCATGGAACCAGCATCCGTGAAATTGATAAACGGTATTAGTTTCGCGACAAAATCCGTCTACCAAGATATTTTCCTTCAGCCGCACTTCTCGGGCGTTGCCAGCGTGCTCCATGTTAACGCCGGTACTATGTTGTACCCAGAAGAGCCATTTCAAGGCAATCACCGACTGATTTTCAGCTAATCTATAACCACCTCTAGGCATAATTCCTATAGATTTGGGTTTTAAAAAATTCTGCCTGAAAACCGCGTTGCAAGCCGAAGCGATTGTGGTCGCCTGTTGGAAAGGGTCGATATTATTACTGTCGATGAATAAGGTCCGAAATTTCACGCAAGCAATTCTCAGAATATCAACGTCTTTTACGCAATAACTTGTCAAGTCTCGTTTCATATCAAATTGCGTATTTTTCGAAACTTCATTGTCGTACCACTTCTCGAAAGCTTGTCTATCGGCAGTTTTCATTTGATTATAGCCATAATGATCTTTCGATGGGAGGGCGCCGACATAATTCGCATTTTCAGCCGTATTGAAAAAATGCGGAAAGTACCCCTTCGCCTCGGGGAATTTGAATGTGCCCGGTAATCTAGCCAAGGCAACAGGTATATAGTTTATACTGTCCAGAAAAGTTAATTTTGGCCCACATTTGATTGACATCAATTTACATCCGGCTCTAATCACTTGAGGAGCCCAACGGCTCTTTTCGTTCATTATACGATCAAGAATAAAACAGCCATCATAACTTTTCATATTATGAGCTATTGCAATCACGGTAAATTTCTCCTGCATTTTGTAGACATAATCTAATAATTCTTTGACGGGGTCGGTTTGAAATATAAACTGTCGCGTTCCACATTTATTGCATTCTTTAGAAATGTCCTCGTTTAGGATACACGAGGCACATAGGTGTTGGGCAACGCATAAATTCGGTTTGTGTAATAAATCACCTTTTTCGTTCATCTTCGTGTCTTGAGTTGCCTCGAAATCATAAAAGACAAATAAAAAGTCGGACTTTAAACTTTCAGCTCTTTTCTTGGAGACTTTCAACTTCTGCATGTAGCAGAGGTGACCGTAGGGCTGCTTCTGTTCGCATATGTTACAATAGGTCAATCCGCAAATGTGCTTTTCTTTTTTATTTATCCAATAAGATAAAAGACATTCGGTACATCTCTTTAATTTAGCACACAAACCCGATTTCAAATGGGAATCGAAACAGACCTGTCCTCTAAAATCACGCAGACAGTTATTACATGACGTATCAGCGACCTCAGGGCATTTTGGAGCCGAATGACAGCATGGACATATAAATGGGCATTTCTTATGACGGGTGGGTGTATTGTAACCTTCGGCACAATCTTCGCAAAAATATACAAAAGCGAAAACCCCGGTTAAGCTTGAAATGACGTCATAATGTTCATTTTCGAAATAAATATTCAATTTTGATCGATTCTGAGATACCGGCCCCAGGAATAATCTTGAACGGCCATTCCTACTATTATATATTACAATCGTATACTCGGTTAGGTACTTTTGGAACGCCTCCACATGACGTAAAGAGGCCCCGTCGCTCAGGTCAACCCCTGCATCTTGACAAAGTTTCATGGCGCGCTGTTTTAGTAAAGGAGCGCCTTTTCGCATCTGTTCGAAATCGGAGCAATTTTTATCCAACCTCAACTGAATCGCCATGGCCAGAGCGTACGCTAAACACGCGTTGTCCGAGTTGTTGATCAGGATTAGACTTTTTTGGCAGTTTTTTCTAAAATCATTATATCCTAAATGACGCTTTTTATAATTCGGTTTTTTACCATTAGGGGGTTCGATGATGTCCAATTGCATGTGCATTTTATCTTTCGAGAAAAAGGACTCGTTACTTTGCAAAATTTTCGCAAGCACGCTCATAATTACATCAGCCGTCAGTTGGCTTTTCTTTCTGAACGAAATCGCCACCGGTCTCCCCGGTAAATTTTCGTTCTCAATAACTATGCCTACATATGCATCATCGCTGACACCCCGCAAACCGTGCTCTAACAATTCTGTTATACCATTCTATAAATAATGGAAACGTAGAAAAATTTGTAAACGAAATAAAAAGTACGTGCTTACCTCAATCCATCTCAGAGGCGTTTCATCGCTGGGGGCATCATTGAACGTGAATGTCATTCTTCGACCCTTCATGTTGAAGCGAGCGTAATGTTTTTCCGTTTCTCCGTGTAGATGTATGTTTCGGGGTTTCTCAGCCTCTTTTTCATTCTGGGAGAATTTTAATAACGTATATTATATAATTTATAATGAAAATAAAAATTAAATTTCCAAAAACAAGAAAAACCACGCTTACTTTTTGATTAACTATCTCAGGCGAAGTAGATCTGGCTCTAGAAGTAGACGGTTGTGGCGAGCGACTTCTTTTAAAGCCTCTAGGTGCTCCGTTTCCGGTTTGTATCTAATAAAAATTTTTAATAAGAAGTTTATTTAAAATTTCTGGTCCCTGTTACACAATAAATAAATACCTTATCATTTGAGGGGCCTGCTGACTCGTTATCCACAGGAGGTTCATCAGTCGGTGGGTTTCGCGAGGGTCCATTGGTGTTCTGAGTAAAGAAAAAATTCACTTAAGTATACGCTTATAATTTAATTATTCCATGCAAACTTACATCCAATTGGAGGAAAACTCCTCTGTCGCATAAAACTTGGAGAATTTTCGATTTTTCACCGTCACTTAAACAACTTATATAATTATTTATTATAGAATATAACTCATTAGTTGTTAGACGGCAGAATTGATTTTTTCCAGACATTTCGAAATTGGCAATGTTGACTCGTGTAGCGAAAATGCTAAACTGAAAATTATTTCAAAACTAATGTTACTCAACCCCACCGTTAAGGGTAAAGCTTCAATATGTTTCCTATTTTTGGGGCTCTCTATCTTTGTTCAGAACTTGTCGTTACATGTCAGTAATGACACATTCGACAGGTCTATTATCTAAAGAACGGTCTTTGAACTCGTTGACTTTCATAACAATGGAGATAATCTTCACAGGACTTTTTGAAATTTCATGACAATCTCAGACCCGACGCCTGAACAAAGTTTACAAGTGCCCGTCGTTAATTTTATGCTCTGCTAGTCATTTGACTGGCACCCCCCCCCCCCTTTTTAAAAAGGAAGGTTTACGATATTTTTTGAAAAAAGGTACTTTCGTACACTTTTGAGATGAGGTATAAATAAATCCTCTTTTCGCGGTAGGCAGCATCTTCCTTGGAAATGTTTATGACGTAGTGTGGTGACCAGGAGGAGAGGGGTTAGGGACCCCAATGCTTCCAATGTAAAAACCAAAATATGGTGGGGGTCCAAGCTCTCGATCGAAAATCGGTATGACGTAGTGTGGTGACCAGGAGGAGAGGGGTTAGGGACCCCAATGCTTCCAATGTAAAAATCAAAATATGGTGGGGGTCCAAGCTCTCGAAAAAAGGTACCATCTTTCTCCCCGTTTAGTCAGTCTTCTTCCTCCAGTGAAAAAGTACCACCTCAAATAGCAAACACCCGAAGTATTATCTTTTATATCTGAAGTAAGTACACTACCACAATACTTTTCGGAATTAATTTTAATATTATTTTTAATATTTTACTAGATATGGAGTACAGAAAACTGATCGCTGAGAAAATCTTCCCGGTCGGACAACATTATCTGGCAACTGTGGGGATGGACCCTGATAGGAGCTACAGGGCCACAGTTCTCATCACAACCACCAAAAGACGCAAGTCTAATGTGGTAGAGATGTCTTCTGTACAGTATCGGAGCTTCATAAAATATATTCCGGCCGTAATTTTTTCCCCAAAACCCGGCATCAGATGGATGTTGGATGACGCATGTGTCAGCCGAATAGGTCCCAATAAATTTCGGTTGGAAAATCTACGCTTTGGAACCATTCCGGGGTACCTTTATTTCAATTCTGCTTCCCTGCAAGCTTTTCGCGATGTCGATCGTGAATTACTAGAGCTTCTGGATGTTTATGACTCTTAATTATGTAAATTTTTGTTAATAAATGTATAAATCATAGTATAAACATCTGAATTTCACTCTACCTACAACAAATCCACCCAAAATCACTATAAATACAAAAATACAATTCCGTATCAGATTAATTATGCAAATTTCCAATTTTCATCAAAAAATTAAGAAAAAAATCTTTCAGAACACAAATCCAATTCTGTAAAACCCCGGGTTAGGCCGCCATTTTCTGTGACGTAGGACAGGTCAGCTCTGATTGGTCAAGGGGCGGGGCTTAATGACGTCAGAGGAGTGGGGGTAGGAGTGGGGTTAGGGACCCCTCTTCTACTCATATAACTTCAACTAGCGGTTAATTTTAGGTGTTATATCAATTGTAGCCTAGCCAAAAATCGGCCCTTTGAGTACAAATTAGTAATAAATCACAGGTATTTTGCGAATTAAAATATCAAATTATTTCGTTATAAAGAGTTGTTACATTTTTTCACGAAAGCGATAACGCTTTTGGCGGACTTGGTCAATCAATTCACTTCAATTAAAAACTAGAGCATGCACGGAAGTAATGGGAGGGCCTTTGGATGGCTTATATTTTAATCTGAGATTCTCATTGATCCATACAATACATGATCAATTTGAACAGTTTGATCGATAATCATCCAAAATTCGATAATCATCCAAAATTCTTAAACTAGAGCACTTGGTCAAAACTGTTGCAAACTCTTTTTAAAGCCTTTGCAGCTCTTTGCAATTTTCATACGATCATCCACCACGTTTTGCTCCAATTTGCTCGCTATTAACATAAAATAATAAGCACATAGAAAAGCCAGTCATATCCTCTTGGTTCGTCGGTTTTGGCAAGCGCAAGCGGTCACTCGCCGACACCAGGTAGTCTCACAGATTTGCCTGCGGCAGAATTTGAAACCCCTAGATAACAATGGAGAAATATATCCGTCTTCGTCTATCCAAAACTTACACCAAACGAACTTTCCATGGTTGTGTCACGTCGGAATTATGAACGAATCTCTGACTTAAAATTTTCTCTTGAATTTTATTTTCGATATATCCGCCACATCTATGAAATTACACTTTTCAAATTTATTATCGCACATTCACTAATTTCCCATTTCACATTGAATTTGATACGGAATTGATTTTTACAGAAAATCGCAAAACACTTTGAATAAAATCTGTAGCACTTTTGATTCAAGTGCGCTAGTTTAGGAGTTATCGATTACTTGAAATGGAGCACGGGATCATTTAAGATGTCCTCTCATGTATTTTTGCCAAATTCATTATTGCACTTTCACTAATTTTCCGTTTCACGTTGAATTTGATATAGACTTTTTAATGTAGAAAAATCATCATTCCGGTTAATGACGTGACTCTAGATATTGAGATAATTGAATACTTCTTGGTGATGATGTAATATGTATAAATATTAGGTGACAATAAATTATCTTTTTCATTCAAGTCTCAATTATTGCGTGCAGATCCAAGAAGTATTCAATTATCTTAATTTCTAGAGTCATAACACGTCATTAACCGGAATGATAATTTTTCTACATTAAAAAGTCTGTATCAAATTCAACGTGAAACGGAAAATTAGTGAAAGTGCAATAATAAATTTGGCAAAAAAAACATGAGCGGAGATCTTAAATGATCCCGTGCTCCATTTCAAGTAATCGATAACTCCTAAACTAGCGCACTTGAATCAAAAGTGCTACAACTTTTATCCGAAGAGTTTTATATGATTTTCTGCAGAAAACAATTTCGTATCAAATTCAACGTGAAATGGGAAATACGTGAATGTGCGATAATAAATTTGAAAAGTGTAATTTCATAGATGTGGCGAATACATACAGGCTGTTTGATAAAAACTCCAGAACGCCACAGTTTCTTTGGTTGGGATCCGATTTCAAAAACCCATCAACAAAAAATTATTTATTTTTCATGGACTACGAATAGAGCTTGTTACCAAATTTTTTCCATCAACTTCTTTTTTTAACATTGGTAAATTTATTATTTTAAGAGTAAAGTACGATTATTTCTAATTTAAAATTGAAGTATGTATTTTTCTCTTTACTATGGTATGTAGAAAGTGGTCATTTTTTCAATTTTTATCCAAGAAAACGCATAAAAAGTTTCGCCCGATTTGAATTAAATTTTAAAAAATGTCAGTTTCAGGAGTGCTTTGGATTCCAAAGCAAACGTGAAAATGACGTTATTTGTTCAATCCGACCAAATCTGGCGAATCATTTTTTGCGTTTTTCTGATGATTATCAAAAAAAAATTACTTTTTTATTGACCGATGGTATAGAAAAAAAGATCTACTTCAACTTTGAAATGGAAATAATCGCGTTTTATTAATAAAAAAGTTAAATTTATCAATGTTGAAAAAAGATGTTGAGGGAAAAAATTTGGTAACAAGTCCTATTCGTAGAGCATGAAAAATAAATCATTTTTTATTGATGGGTTTTTGAAATCGGATCACGACAAAAAAAACTGTGGCGTTCTGGAGTTTTTATCAAACAGCCTGTATATCGAGAATAAAATTCAAGAGAAGATTTTAAATGAGAGATTCGTTCATAATTCCGACGTGACACAACCATGGAAAGTTCGTTTGGTGCAAGTTTTGAATAGACGAAGACGGATACATTTCTTCATTGTTATCTAGGGGTTTCAAATTCTGCCGCAGGCAAATCTGTAAGGCTACCTGGTGTCGGCGAGTGACCGCTTGCGCTTGCCAAAACCGACGAACCAAGAGGATAGGACTGGCTTTTCTATGTGCTTATTCTTTTATGTTAATAGCGAGCAAATTGGAGCAAAACGTGGTGGATGATCGTATGAAAATTGTAAAGAGCTGCAAAGGCTTTGAAAAGAGTTTGCAACAGTTTTGACCAAGTGCTCTAGTTTAAGAATTTTGGATGATTATCGAATTTTGGATGATTATCGATCAAACTGTTCAAATTGATCATGTATTGTATGAATCAATGACAATCTCAGATCAAAATATAAGCCATCCAAAGGCCCTCCCATTACTTCCGTGCATGCTCTAGTTTTTAATTGAAGTAAATTGATTGACCAAGTCCGCCAAAAGCGTTATCGCTTTCGTGAAAAAATGTTACAACTTTTCATAACGAAATAATTTGATATTTTAATTCGCAAAATATCTGTGATTCAGTACTAATTTTGCACTCAAAGGGCCGATTTTTGGCTGGGCTACAATTGATATAACACCTAAAATTAACCGCTAGTTAAAGTTATATGTCCGTTTTAAACGATTAATGATCACGATCGCAACTTTCAATAAAATCTGATATTTGACATTTAAATGGTTTGAAACAGAAAATGCGTAAATTTTAAATCAGTCTCATACTAGATAAAGTTGCGATAGTAATAATTAATCGTGTGAAACGGCCATAAGTCGCGACGACCTATTTTCAAATTTAACGCGCCGAGCGGTTGAGCGATTGAAGTCTTAGGACGCATACCAACAAGACTGAGACTGATTCGTCGTTTCCCACAGAATATCGGCCGGTTTCAGGTTTCTAACAACTGCTGGGTCGCATCTTAACATGGCTTCATCGAAACGGCGTAGATAGGCAACTTTAAAAACACGCTGGTCGGCAAGGTGTCCCGATTTATGATTCCCCCAGTGTACCGTCCCCTCGCTTCAAACTGCTGGGTTGTTGATTTGGGTCTTTCGAGATGATCTTCTTCAGTCGGGCGGCTGAGGCAGTGGACTCTATGCCACCACAGAACGATCTCCATGCCTCCCGTTGTCTTTTGCGGATCAACCTGTTACGTGCCAAAGTGACGCTTCGACACAACCGACGAGTTCGTCCAGCTAGCTGTGGAGACGGGGTGGTTTCGGCGAACAACAAATGAAACAAGAGATTTTAGTTCGGGTGGCAGCAATTGGGCGCCACCTACTTTTATTTAGAAAAAAGTTGGGGGTGTTAATATGACTAAGTAAGTACAAGTGAAAGTGAGGTTACGAATCAACTGGTGTAAATAGTAGTAGTAATTTCGAGAGTCAACAGACGCAAACGGCGAAAGAACCTAACCTTACTTAAGCTACTCAACCGGTACAGCGCTGCAACGTTTACAGAAAGGTAGAAGGCCGTCGAAAATACACAAAAATATTACGACAACAACGAGGACTCAGTTAGAGTCGTCGAAGTTCCAATGAAGGCGAAGAATGTATAAAGCCGGAGGTCGACAAGCGATCCGGACTCGATTCCACTCGGAAGGAGTGCCGCACGAAGGGTTAGTACCGTGACGAAGGCGATCCGGATCCGGAGGTGTCGCAGTGGCGGCGCCTCAAAATAGCGATCGGCCCCTAGGCGTAGTGAAGTGAGTCTCGAGAAATCAACTCGGACTAGAACCCTTGATGGAAGAAAGTCAGCATGGTCAGCACGAGCAATGCAGGTGTAAAGGAAACTTTACCTTGTCGAAAGGGTGTGACTATGAAGGATGAGATGGCCGGCCACGTGGACGAGTTCGTTTAAATCCCCCGAAGGGTGCAAAATTAGCTCCCGAAGAATACGACGAAATTACGAAGTTACGAGTGGAGTATTTTGCTAAATAGTGAAGCTAAAGTAATCCCCGAAGGAAGATTTTCGAAATCTTTTACACTTTACGAACACTAAGAACTCTGTCCAGGTGTGAGTAATGGCCGGTGGTCAAGACGGAAAAGAAAGAAGCTAGGTGACATGGCGAAGATTTAAAAGATAGCGACCGATCCGAAATTGGGGGGGTGACCTCCTACGCTAGTATCCCAATCACAAGGTAACAATTCGAAATTCCCGCCCGGGGAGAAGAACCGACCGAAAACGAAGAAACTGCCCTTCAACTCCTGACAGCTGTCATTGTCAAACGCGTACAGCGCCACGAAGCGCGCCGTCAAACACCAGCTGTCACTGTCCATTAATTAGCGTGTAAACAAGTTAGGCAAGGTGTCAATAAATGAAACAACCATTTGAGTAGCTCAATTAATTGTAGGAACAGCCGATGGCGTTACGGAAGTCAAAGGGAAACAGTACGAGACGACACAAAGACGCGAAGGAAGGACCTCGCGGTAACGAAGGGCCGCACGGGGACGAATACCGCGAGGCATATGCCCCAGGACAGTCTGGTGGCGAAGAAATGAAAAAACAAAAGCGAAGACGATAAGAAGGAACATGAGCATTGAAATTACGCCGTGGTTCGCTCAGGTCACGGCGGGGCGAAGGTGTCGCGAGGCCCCAGAGTGACCCACCGAAAATCACCCTAGAGGTTCGGTCAAACGCTCAATTCAGGCCCGAACCACCCTCTTATCATTGCGAAACAAAGTTAGCCCGAAAACAAATTCGTAACATTCCCCTCTTTCCCCCACTAGGAAACTGCCTGCGGGAAGTTTCACCACTAGACTGGCGACAGAGGTAATCTAGGGCAGAGGGCAGCGCGTAGGGCCAGCGAAGGAAAGAGTCAATCACGCGCCGTCGTTGGGGTCCTCTCGATCGACGTAGGCTTTGAGATCTTTTACGTGCCAACGGCGGCGTCCGCGATTGTCGTCCCCGCTGAGGCAGTACGTGTTGTAGCCCACCTTTTTGGCGACCGGCGAAAGGCCCAAGGTACCGCGGGGCGAGGAATGCCGAAAATCCCTGCGCGGCGTTAGAGAGGGAATAGTTTTTCCTCCACACCAAATCGCCAGGGTTGAATGTGACTTCGCGGCGGCGCAGATTGTACCGGGCAGCGCTGGCCGTGTACGCGCGTTCCAGACGTGTCCGAACAAGTTTATAATGTGGTTCCAGTGGATCGCGGTCGTCCGCGGAGCGCGGCCCAAACTCGACGTCTGCCTGAGACGAGACGGGGCCGAAGAGGCCCCCAGAACCGACGTATTCCCGGCCGAAGGTAAGTTTGAAGGGCGTGTACCCGGTCACCTGATGGGTGGAGATGCGTAACGCTCAAGCGAGCTTCTGAAGCTCAGCGTCCCACGTTCGTTGATCCTTTTTCGTGAACGCGATCAGCATCGATTTTAGCGTTTTGTTGACGCGATCAGTGGGGTTAGCCTGGGGGTGGTACACCGGATTGAAGCGCAGGGTGATCCCGTAACGCGTCGCGAAGTTGGAGAAATCGCGACCCGCGTACTGCACTCCGTTGTCGAGCAGGATCATTTGTGGCGCGCCAAATAGTAGGACGATCTCGTCCTCGAGAAGCCGAACCACGGCCTTGGCGGTGGCCTTGCGGAGCGCGAAAAACCGTGTAAATTTACTAAACGTGTCGGTTACGACGAGGATAAACACGTGGCCCTGGGAAGATCGAGGTAAGGGTCCTACTAAGTCTGTACTAATTATCTTCCAGGGCCGATCAGCGATCGTTAAAAAGGCCGGGGGGGACGTGGCGATCAGAGTCGTCCCATCCAAGACGGATGACGCTGGCAGGCTCCGTAATGTGATACTGGAGAAGCTTAAAGATCGGGTTACTGCCGAGGTGCAGGTAAACTCACGGCAAGTCGTGGTCCGGGACCTCGACGAGACGGCAAGCGTAGAGGAGGTCAAGGAGGCGCTGGCTCTAGCCCTCCACGGAGACGCTTTGGCGACCGAGACGCTGCGAGCGGGTGCGATTCGTAGGGGCAAATTCGGCAGGGCTGGATCGGTAGTGGTGCGGGTCCCGGTGGCTGGGGCAGACGAGCTCCTGAAAAAGGGAAGAGTACGTGTAGGGTGGGGTGAATGCAGGATAGAGGAGTTGGTGACCCCCCCGAGATGCTACAATTGCCAAAGGTATGGGCACGAAGCCAGGAGATGCGCCGGGGAGACGGCTGCAACGAAAGACGCCTGCTTCCGGTGTGGGAGGGCCGGCCACAGGGCGAGAGACTGCGGCAACACTCTTGCCTGCAGCTGTTGCAAAGTCGAAGGCCACCGCGCCGACTCCATGGCGTGTCCGGAATACCGAAAGGCGGTGGAAGCCATAAAGGCGGAAAGAACAGGAGGACGACTTCTCCATCTAGTCGATGATGAGAGTCCTCCAGCTTAATGTGAACAGGAGTAGGGTAGTCCACGACTTGGTGACCAGGTTGGCGATGGATGAGCGCTGCGACCTCCTAGTCATTAGCGAGCCTAACAGGAAAACGGTCACGGGAGGCGGATGGCTGACGGACGACCGTAAGGACGTGGCCATCAGGGTGGCGCAGGGCTCAACAGCGATAGTGGAGAAGGCTGGGGGCGGCGACGGGCATGCTTGGGTACAGGTGCAGGGCAGCAGAGTGCTCAGATGCTACGCGTCGCCCAACACCGCCCTAGCTCGTTACCGAGAGATCCTGGACGACGTCCGCCAGTCGGCAAGAGGCGGTAGAGGAAGGTCCTTGGTATGCGGAGACTTCAACGCCAAGAGCCAAGCGTGGGAAGGAAACGTGGATGACGTCAGGGGGGCCGACCTGTTGGAGCTCGCGGCGGAGGAGGACTGGGTCGTGCAGAATCACGGACGGACTCCGACCTTCGTCAGAAGAAACGGGGCGTCCTCGTTCATTGATGTGACGTTTTCGACGGCGGGAATGGCCAGGGAGGTGACGGGATGGAAGGTGCTGGAGGAGGAGACCCTCAGTGATCACGCCCCCATCCTGTTTGACGTGACGGAGCGCGGGAGGGTCACCGCAGAGGGGACGCAGCAGAAGGCACACGGATGGGTGTGGAAGCCCGAGCTGAGGGACCAACTCGGAGAGGAAATTAGGAGCAGACTCGACGGCGGCGAACATACTCCTTCCGTAGAAAGCACCGTGGCTGGGATCACGGCCTGTATGAACAAAGTCCCCGCCGGGCAGCAGGCGCAGGCCTGTATACTGGTGGACTAAGGAAATCGGGGAGCAGAGAAAAGCCTGCGTGGCCGCGAGGAGGAGACTGTCGCGGGCCAGAGCAAGAGGAGTGCTGGAAGACCACGAGAAGGACTACAGGGAGCGAAGGACCCTTCTGAAGAGGGCGATCCAGAACTCTAAGAGGCTGGCCTGGAAGGCCATTTGCGATGCCGTGGACGAGGACGTCTGGGGTGCCGGCTATCGTATCGTTACCGGGAAGATGAAGGCTAGACGCCCCGTCACCAACGAGAAGAGACAGAACGCGGCCGACCAGTTGTTCCCAGATGTGGGGGCGACGGTGTGGAGGAGGCCGACGCCGGCTCCCGTTCGAGAGTTTTCCGAGGAGGAGCTGATTGTGGCCGCCGGAAAGCTCAAGATGAAAAAGGCCCCAGGACCGGACGGGATACCCTCGGAGGTCGTGCGTCTGGCGGTGGAGGTGGCCCCGGAGTGGATGCGGCTCTTGATAAGCCGACTCTTCGCGAAGGGGAGATTTCCCAGGAAGTGGAAAAGGGCCAGGCTGGTTCTGATCCCCAAGGGCGACGAAGATACGCCCGGGGAGAGAAAGTTCCGACCGATATGCCTCTTGGACACCCTGGGAAAGCTACTGGAGCATCTCGTTAGGGGGAGGCTGCTGGAGTGCCTCGAAGAAAGAGGCGGAATCTCGGACCGGCAGTACGGTTTTCGGGAAGGAAAGTCCACCCTAGACGCAATGGAGGACGTGTTGGGATACGCGAGATTCGCAAACTCGGGCACGTGGAGTCAAAAGGACTACTGCGTCATGGTTGCCCTTGACGTGAAGAACGCATTCAACACGGTCCCCTGGAGGGGGGTCATCAATGCTCTGCAAAAACGAGAAGTGACCGAAGATCTGGTGTCTATTCTCATGGACTATTTCGAGGGTAGAAAACTGATCGTCGGAGAAGGGGATGAAAGGACCGTAACCTGTGACGTTCCGCAGGGCTCGGTCCTGGGGCCCACCCTGTGGAACGTCGTTTATGACGGCGTCCTGGAGATGGAGATGCCGGTGGGGGTAAGGACGGTGGCCTTCGCCGACGACCTGGCGGTTGTCGTCTCTGCGAGAACGGAAGAAAATCTTGAAAGGGTGACAAATGAGGCACTGCGAAGGGTGTCCGGATGGATGACGGAGGCGGGCCTACAATTGGCCACCGCTAAGACAGAGGCGGTTCTGTTGGTCGGACGACGCAGGCCGAGAGCGGTCGGATTCGACCTTGACGGTACGCGGGTGGAGCCCACCAAATCGCTGAGGTACCTGGGGGTCCGCATCGACTTCGCGATGTCGTTCGGCCAGCACGTGATGGAGGTCGTGGGAAGGGCGGAAAGGCGAGCGGCGGCTCTCGCCAGGATCATGCCCAACATGGGAGGGGCGAGAGCGAGCCGCAGGAGGGTGATGGGATCCGTCGTTCATTCCATCATCCTGTACGGAGCAAGTGTATGGGCTGGGGCGATGGCCGTGGCCAAATACAGGGTGGCGCTAACCAGGGCTCAGAGACGAGTCACGCTGAGGATAGTCAGCGCCTACAGGACGGTCTCGGCTGAGGCGTTGCAGGTGCTTGCATCCGTGCCACCGATCGACTTGCTCGTGGAAGAGCGTAGGGCGGTGGCGCGGGAGAGAGCAAGCAGGGTCGCGGTAAGGGCGGAGACGCTCAACAGATGGCATGCCCGGTGGACGGAAGGGACGAAGGGCCAGTGGACCAGGACCCTCATCCCGGACCTGGAGCCGTGGGTTTCCAGGGAGCACGGCGAGGTGGACTTCTACACCGCGCAAGCGCTGGCGGGACACGGGTGCTTCGGGTCGTTCCTGCGCAGGATCGGCAAGGAGCGCTCCGATGCCTGCTGGTACTGCGCGGGGGTCGACGATCTCGAGCACATGCTTTTCGTGTGCCCGTAGTGGGCGCAAGCCCGGAAAGACTTCCTGGAAGAAACGGGGCGCAGGCCCACTCGCACGAGCCTGCTGAGGGTGATGCTTGAGGGCTAGGATGGGTGGAACTGCGTCGTGCATATGATTCGGGTGATCAGATCGGGTGATCGGGAGTCAGAAGGCCGCACCCCTAGCCGGAAGTTTCTTTTTAGTGTGTTAACTTATTACAGAGGGTGGTTGTCCAGAGCATTTATTTATTGATTCATTTGTTTATTCATTTACAGTGGTGTGTGTGTCCGAGTTTCCATTTACTTGAGTTGCTTAATCCGTACTATAGCCAGAGGCTAAGCTAGGTTCTAGTCACTTTTAAAACTTGTGCTGTATTAGTTTATTCTTGTGTCTGTGCTTGTTGCTGTTGCAGCTTGCATCTACGGATCTTCCAGTCGGAAGTAATACCCAAGAGGGTGGTTCCCGTCTGGAGGGTAGAAGAGGGAGGGGTTTTAGCCGGTAGGAATCCGGCACTACCCGGGCACCCGAACATCATCGCCCGGGTGCCTATGAAGGTTTCCCCTCCCAAAACGAAAAAAAAAAAAAAGGGCCGATCAGCGATGGGATTCCGCTCGAGGAGTCCTTTGGGAGCGAGCTGTTCCGGTTTGGTCGCCTGACAGACGGCGCAGCCGCGTACGTAGTGTGCCACATCCGACCGCATTTTTGACCAACAACAATATAACGCGGCGATTCTTTTGTAGGTCTTGTACACCCCAAGATGTCCGGCGAGCGCCGCGTCGTGATTATTTTCGAGGACGCGGCGGCGAAGTTCCTTGGGGACGACCCGGCGGCGAAGTTCCTTGGGGACGACCCGGCGGCGAAGTTCCTTGGGGACGACCCGGCGCCACCGGAATAAGGGGTCGTCCCGGGCCGTTCCACCTGCGTGGATCAGTTTGAGGAGCTGGTCCCCGTCCAGGCGCCACTGCGAGTACCGCAGGGGATGATCTCGCACAAGGGTGAGCAATCGAGAGTACCACCGGTCGGCCACAGGTCCGGTCACCTGTACGAGGCCATTTGCGACGTTTGGGGTCGCCCCCGGGGTAATCGCGTCCAACAACGGTACGAAACGGCTGAGCGCATCCGGCACGACGTTACTACTACCAGGGCGATGTATAATGTCGAAATCGAACGCTTGGAGCCTAAGCGCCCAGCGACAGAGTTTCCCGGCGGGGTTTTGAAGCGACTGCAGCCAGATTAGCGAGTGATGGTCGGTTATGACGCGGAAGCGATAGCCCTCCACGTACCCGCGAAACTTCTCGATTGCCCATATCACCGCAAGACATTCTTTTTGAGTCGTACTATAGTTTCGCTCGTGGGTGTTCAAGGATCGACTAATATAGCTTATTACATGCTCCCCGTCAGGGTACTCCTGGGTCAACACCGCCCCGATCCCGTAGTCGCTGGCGTCAGTTTGGATTGTGGACGGGCGCGCGAAGTCCGGACAGTACAGCACAGGCGAGGTAACTAGTTTGTCTGTCGTGAGGCGAAACGATTCCTCACATTCCGGGGTCCACGCAAACGTTTTGTTTTTCCGCAGGAGAGCAGTAAGCGGCGCGACGAGGGTGGAGAAGTTCGGTAAGAAGCGCCGATACCACGACGCCACGCCGAGGAACTGACGCACCTGCTTTACCGTTCTAGGGCTGGGGATGTCGATGATGGCCGAAACCTTGTCGGGATCCACGTGGAGCCCCCTACCGTCGACGAGGTAGCCGAGGTACCGCAAGCTCGGTAAGCAAAAATGGCACTTATCCTGCCCCAGCGTCAACCCCGCTCCCGCGAGCCTCTCAAAAACTTTGGACAAAATTTCCAGGTGTTGGAAAAAAGTGGCGGTCGCGATAATTAAGTCGTCCAGATACTGGAAGACGTCCGGTACAAGGTCGTGCCCGATGACGTTATCGATTAGGCGTTGAAAGGTCGCCGGGGCGTTGGTGAGACCGAAAGGCATCCTGCAAAACTGATATAAGCCTCTGCCCGCCACAGAGAAAGCGGTGTACTCGCGGCTGTCGGCGGCGATCGGGACCTGCCAGTACGCGGTCTTGATGTCTAGGCCACTCAAGAACTTGGCGTGCCCGAGTTTGTCTAAAATCGCGGAAATTAGAGGTAAGGGGTAGGCGTCTTCCTTGGTTCGTTTGTTGAGGGCGCGATAGTCAATGCAAAACCGATAGGTCCCGTCTTTTTTGTGGATCATGACGACCGGCGAGGACCACGCGCTGGTCGACGGTTCGACGATCCCGAGGCCGAGCATGCGATCCAGTTCCGCATCGACCGACTCCTGGAGCCGCTGGGACATCGGGTAATTCCGCTGTTTTATCGGCAGGCCGCCCTCGACGACGATGCGATGCTCGACGGCCGTCGTACAGCCCAAAGTCGAACCGACCGAGCGGAAGTAGTCGTTCACCAAGTCGTCGAGACGAGCGCGCTGCGAAGACGTGACGCGGAATTCCTGCGTCGACCCGAGCGAGTCGTTGCAGTCGGCCACGATGGGCCCGAAGCTCCAGCTGTTGCTGCGCAGGTCGGGGACGATACCGATGCGTCGCCAAAAGTCCACCCCCAGAATGAGGGTATGGGGCACCGAGGGAACGAGGAGCGCGTCCATGATAACGACACGGTCGTGGAGGCGAAAAGGCAAGCGAACGAGGCCCTCCACGCCGCAGGTACCGCCACTAGCTACAAGGCACTAGGCGGTTGAGGCGCGCTCGACGGGCAGCCCCAAATGTCGAAGTCGAGCGATGCCCGCGCGGCCGAGAATGGTGGCAGTGGCTCCCGAGTCTAAAAGGCCCCGCAAAGCCACCCCATAGCAGGTCACCTCCAAGTGAGGCCGACTATCCTCTCGACCACTGGCCAGGATGTAGTCGAGGATGACCTGGGTGGAGCGGCATGGCGACGCGTTAAAACGAGTGGTCGTTGGGGAGCGACGGGGTCGCGGCTGACCGGGCCGCGGCCCGGGACTTAGTTTCCCGAGGAGGGGGAGGCGATACGCGAGGGGTTGCACACCGGGCAGGTGCGGATGGTGACCCCAGGCTTGCGGCACTTAAAGCACACCACCCCTGCGACGCTACGACAAACCGCCGCCCGATGCCCGACCTGAGTGCATTTCCAACACACCAGCGCCGCCGAGGGGGACCCGGTGGAGGGTGTGTCGCGAAAGGACGCCGGGGCGGGGACGACCGCGTCCACGCGATGGGGCTTTCGAGCGCTCGATGTCGAGGGGGCCTGGTAGGAAAGATCAGGCTCCATCACCGTGAGGGAGCCTCCCGGAGGAAGGTGGTATAGCTCGGCCGACTGCTTACACAACTCCAATTCCTTGCACAGCGAAGATAGCGCGCGCAATGACGACACCCGAGTCACGCCGAGCTGCATTTGGAAGAACAGCAGCAAGTTCTTCCGGATGACGGTGACGCGAACGTCTTCCGCGATGCGTCGGCTAAGCCGCGAAAATAAGTTTTCCATGCAGGCTATGAAAATCCCCACGGACTCGGTTGGGCCCTGGCGACGAACTCGGATTTCCGCCCACAACAGTTCGTCGTAATCCGGCGGTTGAAATTCGGCGCGAAGCTCGCGACAGAGTACCTCCCACGTGCGAAAGGTCGTACGATGCGCGCGCAGCCAGACCAAAACGCGTCCCCCAAATAAGAAAATGGCGGCCGGCACCAAACAATCCGGGTTGACACCGTACGCGAAACAAAGTTCCTCGGCGCGCCCTATGAAGGCGTTCACGCTCATATTCTCGCCGTTAAAAGTCAAATTCCAGTCTTTGATATCTTTAGGCCGAAGACTGGCCGAATGTCGTTCGCGGCCGGTCGATGGGGTGGCCGAGGTACGAGGGAGGACCTCCTCCGCGGCGAACGATTCGCCCAAATCGGAGGCTGAGTCGTCCTCTTCGAGACCGACGAGTTCGGTCCCAGATTGGTGAGGGGTAGAGGACGCCGCGAGCTCCACCTGAACGGCGAAGCTATCCCCCGCCTTGGAAGCCCGACGGAGCTTTTTCTCGTAAATCGATCTCAACGACAAGATCCGATTTAGGAATTCCGAGCGCGGTTTCTGTCTTTCAGGGGTGTCCCCGATGGCCAGACGATTAATGCGACCGAAAACATGGTGAAGTTGCGCGCGAAGCTTGGGGAGGTCCGCTGGTGGACCCGACCACGCGTCCAGCTCCGCGGTAAGTAGGGTAAGTTTTTCCCCAATGAGTGCCTTCTCGCTGTCATGATCGGCAATTCCACAGGGCTTGAGAGCATCACCCTGCGACTCGAGTCGTAGCAAACCCCGAAGCCACGAGCGCATCTGGTCGACGGTCGCCTCTTCGGCGATGCCGCGCACCCTCAAGTCATAAGCGAGATCCTCCTGAACTAGGTAATTAACATCGCCACTAACGACGGTGAACGCCATTTCGTTCACGGTGTGGGGGCTAAGTTGACGATCTCTACTACTATTCCGATGAATGCCACCGAACCAAAATCTCTCTTTACAGATACAAGTGACGATCACGAACAAAAGGCAACACGTTGGGCGCCAAAACTGTTACGTGCCAAAGTGACGCTTCGACACAACCGACGAGTTCGTCCAGCTAGCTGTGGAGACGGGGTGGTTTCGGCGATCAACAAATGAAACTGCAATGTAACCAAAAAGAGTATTGAACTCTAGCCGTTGGAACAATTACTCAATATCAGCGAATAGCACACTATAGGGTGAAATACCTGACATAGGTGATTGCTGCAACGGAAGAAGCGCATAATAATTAGGTCGAAATTAATGATGAGTAAGCAAGAGACGAATGTTCAGGTCGTTGTGCCAACAACCTGGACAGAAGTCGATAGGCGTTGATTCTGGGATGTTCTCCCGATGTAACCGTGCTTGAGGAAATAAAGTGTGTTGTTAACCTGAAGGGGTTGTCGTCTATTTATTCGCAACTGAACCTGTCCGATTCAGAGGGGACATTACATGGCGATCCTGCCAGTTGCGATGAGACGATGTTGAGTTGGGAGTGATAATTGGTGCCAACTGTGGGTAGTTTTGTGGCGAGTAACACGGAATCCAAGATGTGCATTTCACGGGTTCAAGAGAATATCAACAATAGTAACAGCGGAGGATTTTCGTTGGGTGCATTTTCGGCGAAAGATGTCGTGTTGTTGATAATGGTGCTGTTCGTGCTCCTGTTGTTAGCAGTTTTCTGTTATCAAAGATGCAAGAAACGTCTTGAGAGGAAAATCCGAAGGTAGATTGTGAGGAGTCGCGATCAAATTTAAGATCGAGAGAAAGACAGTTAGTAGTTCGCGTGTAAGTTCGTGTGTATTCGGGGTTTTGTGGCCAATGTGTCGTTGTTTGGGGGGCTAAGGTTCGCACACGTGTTGTGAGGGGAAGTGTTTAAGGTGGTGGGGTATCAACTGAAGAAATGGGATGTCCATCTCGGCATCGTTGACACCGTCGGCGTTCGTCCCGTCGTCTACTCCGTTCAGATACCTGTACGAGGAGCTGAAGGTGATAAACCGGAATCTGGCGAAAGATAACGTTGAGCGGCGAAAAGATGCGAATGTAATAAACCGTAAGTTAAGTAAGTTAGATGAATTAAGCAGGGAATATTTAGAGATAAGGGAGGCGTTCAATAAGAGTGCCAAGGAAAAAACTCCAGAATTGTTGGAGGATGTTAGGCAGTATGTTGATGTTATTAACAAATGTTTCGATAGTATTCGCGGGGTATTAGTTGATAGGTTGGAGCAAGTTGCGGTGAATGTCAATCCGGAAGTAAGAGGACAAGAAGCGGTTGTAATCATGTCCGAGAAATTTTGCTTAAAAACGGCTGCTAGCTTGTTGCCAGTAATAACTGGGAGAGAGGATGTGACGAAGCAGTTGATTGATTCGATCGAGCTGTACGATACCTTACTTGATGCGGAAGGTAAAAGGTTGATGATTAGTTATGTTCTGAAGACGAGATTGACCCAGAGCGCGAAATTGCGGTTAAAAAAAGTGTATGCTACATCTGAATTGTTGATTGCCGATCTTAGGAAGCATTTCACGACTGTCAAATCGGCAGCGTCGTTGTCGGTCCAATTGAATGGGGCGAAACAGGGTGCCAGGACGATTGATCAGTTCGCGACGGAAGTGGAAGAATTGTTGGTTCAATTGACCATTGCGCAGGCTGAGGGTAATGAAGACTCTATGGATGTTTTGCGGAGGGCTAACGAGAAGGTAGCCGTGAGTGTGTTCGCAAATGGGCTGCAAAACAGTGAGCTCCGTACGATTGTAAAGGCGCGTAATTATGGGACGTTGACAGACGCGATTGGGGGAGCTAAAGACGAAGAGCCTGTTAGGTCAACTCAAAGTTCTCAACAATTGTACAATTTTAAAGGTCGGAGCGATTACAGAAAAGGGTATAGCAACTCGGGGAATTACCGGGGTAGTTACAACAAGGGTAATGGTAGTGCAAATAATTACCAGAAAAAGGATTACCGTAATCAAAATAACTATAATGACAGATATTCGTATGGTAACGGAGGTTACGGGAATGGTAAATACGGTAATTATAATAGCAGTAATCAGGGAAGTAGTTCCGGGGGATATAATAATAGTAATGGCAGTAGGAGTAATTCAAGTTCCGGTAATGTAGGCGGTAAGAGCGGTTATGGTGGTTATAACAGCGGTTATGAACGAAATTATAGTAACCAGGGCGGAAATCGGAAACTTTATTTTTCCGCGTACTAGATGGAAATATGCAAATTGTTGGTGAAAAAATCGTTTAGAAATGGGGTCTATTCCTGCATAGCGACTCATTCCTGCATAGCAACTCATTACTGTATGATTTTTATTTATTCACTATATTTATTGGTACATGATGTTATGTAACAGGACCGAAGCGTGGATGACTTCCAATTCAATGTTTCAGGCTGGTAAGGAGAAGAAAAATGGTAAAATATCGGTAAAAACAGACTTATTTTGAACCAACCTTTTTCATAAGTATACACTCTGCGTAGCGTTTTTCGTATTTTTCTCTTGACTTGGACGGTAATAAAGGCGTCGAAGCTACTAAAGCTGCTTTTAGAATCTCTTCCATCGGGATTTTTCGAGAGATTTTCACCAATTTCAACCATTTTCCACATTTTTTTCTGACTGATTACAATTTTGAAAAGCGTAACCATAGATATGTAGGTAGTTTTGTTCAAAGCTTTCTATTCATTTTATTTTTGACGAAAATTCATTAACGTGATTTTTATTCAAATTTGCACATTTTCCCTCAGTACGCGGAAAAAAGTTGTGTGCAACACGTAAGGAAACTGCATTTTTCCGTTCTCGGCGACACATTTTAAACTCGGCTGCGCCTCGTTTAAAAAACGTGCGCCTCAACGGAAAAATGCCTCATTCCTTAACTTGTTGCACAAATAACTATTGCTGGAGATGAGCGCGAGTCGGAAGATGTAGGAACAAGTAAGCAAACGACTTCAGGGAATACGTTTTTTCGTGAGTAAAAGTAATAGTAGAGAGAGTCTGAGAGAAGAAGTGGTTCTAAGTGTGAATGGGTTAAATTTTGTGAGAATGGGTTACCGAGAGAAAGAGTTAATATTTCTGATTGATACAGGTGCTTCTGTTAGTGTAATTTTTGATGATGTGGTGGATAAATGTGAAACCATAGATTTCACAAAGGTGGTTAAAATTAATGGGATAACTGGTTCAACAACTTCGCGGGGGTCAGCAAATATCCGATTGCAAGCAAGTAATGTGGTCGTAGGTCATGAATTCTTACTCATGGAAAGGTTCGAAGATGGCATTCATGGTGTGCTGGGGTCTGATTTCCTGCGTAGAAATTTTGCCGTCATAAATTTCGAAAAATTTGTAATAACTTTCCAGGTGGGTGATGTGAGAGTAGTACTTCCCATGGATTCTAAATTCAGTCACAATGTAACTATACCACCAAGAGTTCAGGTAATTAGGTATCTCGAAACAAGTTTGAAAGGAGATTGTGTAGTCTTGCAGGATGAGGTTTGTGAAGGAGTGTTTGTCGCGGGCGTTTTGGCGAGGCCTAATCAAGAAGAGATACCAGTAAGGATATTGAACACGCGCGAGGAACCAGTAGTGTTAAGGAATTATAATCCAAAACTTGCGAGTTTCGGGGATTACCAAGTATGTAATGTTAGTAATAATGGGAAAGTAACTGTAGAACGGGTAGATGAGGTTTTAGGATTAATTAATACAGAACATTTGAATAAGGACGAGAAGTTTGCGTTGCAAAGGGTTTGCACGAAATATTCGGATGTATTTCATCTCGAGGAAGATCAGTTGACGATCACTAATATATACGAGCAGAAGATAAAGTTGCAAGAGTCGGCCTCACCGATTTATGTTAAGCCGTATAGGTTGCCGCATGCACAAAAAGAAGAGGTGCATAGACAGGTAGATAAGATGTTGAGTGATGGGATCATAGAGGAGACAAAATCACCTTTGCTTATAGTGCCTAAGAAGGTGGATCAAAGTGGGGTGCAGAAATGGAGGATAGTAATTGATTATAGGCTCCTTAATAAGCGCATTGAGGATGATAAGTTTCCATTACCATGCATCTCCGAGATCTTAGATTCTTTATCAGGGGCTGTTTACTTCACGCATCTCGACCTTTCACAAGGGTATTATCAGATAGGGTTGGATCCTAAGAGTCGGGCGTGTACTGCTTTCACGACGGATAGGGGGCAGTATCAGTTGACAAGGTTGCCAATGGGTCTAAAAGTAAGTCCAAGTGCATTCTCGAGAGCCATGACCATTGCGATGTCAGGGCTGAATTACGAGAGCTGTTTCATTTATTTGGATGACTTAATAGTTTTTGGAAACAACCTATGTAATCATAACAAAAATCTGACAAAAGTTTTACAACGGTTACGGGAAGTAAACTTATAATTAAACCCTTATAAGTGTGAATTCCTGAAGAAAGAAATTTGTTACTTAGGGCATATTATTTCGGCGGAGGGTGTTTCACCTAACCCGGAGAAAGTCGCTTCTGTTCAGAAGTATCCGGTTCCTAAAGATGCCAATGAAACAAAAAGGTTTGTGGCACTGGCTAATTACTACCGGCGGTAAATAAAAAATTTTGCAGACATAGCAACGCCGTTGAATAATTTGTTGCGGAAGGATGTAATTTTTTCGTGGACACCGGAGTGTCAGAAGTCATTTGAAAAATTAAAAAATTCATTGTTAAACCCGCCGATATTGCAATATCCGAATTTCGATAAGGATGATTGTTTTGTTTTGAAGACTGATGCGTCAGGATTCGCGTTAGGGTCGGTGTTGTCTAATGGAGATGACAAGCCTGTAGCTTATGCTAGTAGGTCGCTGAAGAAAGCTGAGAAGAATTACTGTACAATCGAGAAAGAGTTGCTGGCGATTGTATGGTCGGTTGAACACTTTAGGCCGTATTTGTACGGGAGGAAGCTCACCATCTTAACCGATCATCGGCCGTTGGTGTACTTATTTGGGATGAACAATCCGTCTAGTCGATTAACGAAATTCAGATTAATTTTGGAAGAATATGATTTCGACATAAAATACATAAAAGGTAAGCATAACGTTACGGCTGATGCTTTATCTAGAATTATAATTACGTCGGACGATTTGAAAGCTATGAAAAATGATATCGACAGCACAACAATGTATGTAGTTACAAGGTCGCAAGAAAAAGCGAAGCTAGGCAAAGTAGAGGAAAATGCGTCTAAAAGCAAAATTCACCGCGAAAGGATTGATCACCCAGGCGTGGCAGAATTAGTGAAAAGACCTAAACAGTCAATTGAGTTGAGACCAGTGAATAATTGTCAGTTCGATAAGATAATTAAAAGTAAGGAATACACGCACGTAATAGATAATTTAATTTTCAATGATAAATCGCGATTAATTTTTTTCAATCAGAATGCTCGATCGGCGTTGGCATTAGGTGCATCCACGATATAAGATAACTCTGGTATTCCGACTACCGCTTCAACGCGTTGGCTGGCGTGCGTCGTTTTCCGGCTAAACAGTGGGAGAGAGAGGTATGGAAAGAGCGAAGGCTTGAAAGAGCGCGCACATGTGGCCCGAAAACTCGCAAAATCCCGCCTGTTCCCGTACTGTTTGAGATAATTCAAGTTTTATTGATTCTTAGTACATTTTAAGCGAATAGCTTCTATAATAGTTATAATACATGAACAAAAGTGGGACTATCGTGCGCCAGATAGTCAATCTTTGTCGCACGCGCTTTTACCACTTTTTGGACCTCGCTGCGCGCGGCAGTCGGAATACCAGAGTTATCTTATATCGTGGGTGCATCGTTGAGAGCTCTGAAGGAAATTTGTAAGAAGTTTGGGATAGAAGAACTTATAGTGATGAAAAACGAGGACGACGCCCCTCTCATTGCTGAACTAGTAAAATATAAAACAGAATTAAAAAACTCGAGTATAAATATATCTATTATTAAAGACGTGCAGATGATAAATGATAAAGACATGAGACAGATAGTCATGAATGATTTCCATATGCTTCCAACAGGAGGGCATGCGGGGATTAACCGAATGTACAATAGTATAAAGAGATATTACTTTTGGAATGGCATAAGGGGAGACGTGGAGAAGTTTGTTAAAAATTGTGACGATTGTCAGAGGTATAAATACTCAAAGCGTAATCGGGAACCTTTGACCATAACCACTACGGCAACGTCAGCGTTCCAAAAGGTTTCCTTGGATCTTGTGGGACCCATAGAGACGGATGAATTTGACAATAAGTACATCTTGACACTGCAATGCGAGTTAAGCAAGTTCGTAGAGGCGTACCCATTGCCGAACAAAGAAGCGGTAACGGTGGCAAAGTCGTTTGTCGAGAACTTTATTTTGAGGTACGGGGTTCCTGACCAAATTCTTACAGATCAGGGAACTGAGTTTTTAGCTTCAACTTTAAGCGAAGTATGCACGTTGCTGCAGGTAGAAAAATTAAACTCAACCGCGTACCATCATGAAACGTTAGGATCGTTGGAGAACACGCACAAAAGTTTGGGAGCATATTTGAGGATGCACATTGCAAAACATTCAGAGAGTTGGAGTACGTGGGTCTCGTATTGGTGTTTTGCATACAACAATACTGTCCATACGGAGACGCGTTACACCCCATTCGAATTAGTGTTTGGGAAAGCGGGTAATCTTCCTTCGAACATAAATAAACAAGTAGAACCAGTATACAACTTTGAGAGTTATCCAATTCAATTGAAGTATCGGTTGCAGCAAGCATGGCTTGATGCGCGAGAAAATTTGCTTGAATCAAAATCGAAAAGAAAATTTGAGTTAGATAAGAGAAGTGTTGTTATAGAGTATAAGTTAGGAGATAAGGTAATGTTAAGAAACGAAGCAGGTACAAAAATGGAACCATTGTATAGGGGTCCATTTGAAGTGACAAAAATCCTGTCACCCAATTTAGAAATTAAAGTAGACAATAAGTTAATGATAGTACATAAAAATCGGGTTATTTTCTTTGTACTGTAATAATAAAATAGTATTTTCAGAGTATCTCGTTACGAATAATTGCTTTCGTTGTCAAATGTGTAATAACAAATTTTTCAGATATTGTGTTGTAGTAATTGTAGGTAATTGTGTTAAAGTTAGAAAAAACATACTTTGCGTAATTTTTTTCTTTTTTTCGCGCCGAGGGAGGTGCAATGTAACCAAAAAGAGTATTGAACTCTAGCCGTTGGAACAATTACTCAATATCAGCGAATAGCACTATATGGTGAAATACCTGACATAGGTGATTGCTGCAACGGAAGAAGCGCATAATAATTAGGTCGAAATTAATGATGAATAAGCAAGAGACGAATGTTCAGGTTGTTGTGTCAACAACCTGGACAGAAGTCGATAGGCGTTGATTCTGGGATGTTCTCCCGATGTAACCGTGCTTGAGGAAATAAAGTGTGTTGTTAACCTGAAGGGGTTGTCGTCTATTTATTCGCAACTGAACCTGTCCGATTCAGAGGGGACATTACAAAACAAGAGATTTTAGTTCGGGTGGCAGCAATTGGGCGCCACCTACTTTTATTTAGAAAAAAGTAGGAAAAAGTTGGGAGTGTTAATATGACTAAGTAAGTACAAGTAAAAGTGAGGTTACGAATCAACTGGTGTAAATAGTAGTAGTAATTTCGAGAGTCAACAGACGCAAACGGCGAAAGAACCTAATCTAACTTAAGCTACTCAACCGGTACAGCGCTGCAACGTTTACAGAAAGGCAGAAGGCCGTCGAAAATACACAAAAATATTACGGCAACAACGAGGACTCAGTTAGAGTCGTCGAAGTTCCAATGAAGGCGAAGAATGTATAAAGCCGGAGGTCGACAAGCGACCCGGACTCGATTCCACTCGGAAGGAGTGCCGCACGAAGGGTTAGTACCGTGACGAAGGCGAATGGTCTTAAAGATTAATCTTAGCTTTGCAGGGTGCTGATCAGACGGGCCCCGTGCTGGAGGAGGGTCCGCAGTGGTTGAAGACGAGCATGGGCTGCTAATGGCTCGATCCGGAGGCGTGGAGTCGGCGGCGCCTCAAAATAGCAATCACGGCCCCGAGAGAGCGAAGCGAGCTGAGCGTGAGGTCGAATCCGGAGGTGTCGCGGTGGCGGCGCCTCAAAATAGCGATTTGGCCCCGAGAGGGCGAAGCGAGCCGAGCAAGGGCTCGGATCCGAAGGCGTTTTGCGAGCTACGCCTCAAAATAGCGATCGGACCCCGAGAGTGGCGGAGCGAGGGGCGAATCCGGAGGTGTCGCAGTGGCGGCGCCTCGAGATAGCGATCGGTCCCGAGAGCAGATGAGCGAGCTGAGCGAGGGGCGGATCCGGAGGAGTCGCAGTGGCGGCGCCTCAAAATAGCGATCGGCCCCTAGGCGTAGTGAAGTGAGTCTCGAGAAATCAACTCGGACTAGAACCCTTGATGGAAGAAAGTCAGCATGGTCAGCACGAGCAATGCAGGTGTAAAGGAAACTTTACCTTGTCGAAAGGGTGTGACTATGAAGGACGAGATGGCCGGCCACGTGGACGAGTTCGTTTAAATCCCCCGAAGGGTGCAAAATTAGCTCCCGAAGAATACGACGAAATTACGAAGTTACGAGTGGAGTATTTTGCTAAATAGTGAAGCTAAAGTAATCCCCGAAGGAAGATTATCGAAATCTTTTACACTTTACGAACACTAAGAACTCTGTCCAGGTGTGAGTAATGGCCGGTGATCAAGACGGAAAAGAAAGAAGCTAGGTGACATGGCGAAGATTTAAAAGATAGCGACCGATCCGAAATTGGGGGGGTGACTTCCTACGCTAGTATCCCAATCACAAGGTAGCAAATCGAAATTCCCGCCCGGGGAGAAGAACCGACCGGAAACGAAGAAACTGCCCTTCAACTCCTGACAGCTGTCATTGTCAAACGCGTACAGCGCCACGAAGCGCGCCGTCAAACACCAGCTGTCACTGTCAATTAATTAGCGTGTAAACAAGTTAGGCAATAAATGAAACAACCATTTGAGTAGCTCAATTAATTGTAGGAACAGCCGATGGCGTTACGGAAGTCAAAGGGGAACAGTACGAGACGACACAAAGACGCGAAGGAAGGACCTCGCGGTAACGAAGGGCCGCACGGGGACGAATACCGCGAGGCATATGCCCCAGGACAGACTGGTGGCGAAGAAACGAAAAAACGAAAGCGAAGACGATAAGAAGGAACATGAGCATTGAAATTACGCCGTGGTTCGCTCAGGCCACGGCGGGGCGAAGGTGTCGCGAGGCCCCAGAGTGACCCACCGAAAATCACCCTGGAGGTTCGGTCAAACGCTCAATTCAGGCCCGAACCACCCTCCTATCATTGCGAAACAAAGTTAGCCCGAAGACAAAATCGTAACAAACCGTTTGTACACTTTCCGGTGCTCGTTGTAAGCTTCCCAGTCCGTGACATTTCGGGTGGTTCTGGCTCTGTTGAAGAGTTTCCTGCTTCGCGTCCTGAGGTTGCCAAGTTCTGTGCACCACCATGGTGTCGCACGACCCCCGACAGCCGCAGTGCGCAGCGGGCAGGTACTTTCATATGATTTGATGAGACTTGACCTCACAGATGCAACGCCCTGCTCCACCTGCTCAGCCGTTGTAATGTCCTGTGGTATATGTGAGGCTCCCAGGGATCTTTCCAGGTGCGCACGAAACGACTCCCTGTCTGTCTTCCTGGGGTCCCGGTGGGGGCTGCTCACTATTTCACAGCACTTTATGTTGAAACTTATCCATCGGTTATCGGACATGGACACCTCGGGTGCCACATGCCAATCCGCGATCATACTTGAAATGTTTGCGGATGCCAGGGTGATGTCTATCACTGTTTGGCACCTAGAGGTGACGAAGGTTGGTTCGCTCCCTCTATTAACAATTTCTAAACTAGTGCTAGCAATATATTCTAGTAGTGTCTTACCTCGATTGTTGTTGTCGGCGCTCCCCCAACTTGTGTGGTGAGCGTTCGTATCACATCCAATAATGAGGTGTTTATTTCTGGCCTCACAGTACTCGACGAGGTCCGTCATCTCTCTTGGAGGTGGGGGTCCTATCGAGTTGATCGGCAGGTAGATTGATGCGATGATTACATCTTTTTGTTGCCCGTCCCCCGTATCGCAGCTGACACGTACAGCCGTTAGGTCCCCGGTGCAGAACTGCGGTACTAGGTTGGCTTAAAATTGCCTCGGTATGTATATACACGTCCTAGGCCTGTCAACATTCTGTGTTACATATACAGTACCACTTAATTTGCCCAGTTCACAGACCTGGCCTTTTACGCACCAGGGCTCCTGGATAGGGGCTATTGTAGTCTTAACGCTGTCCAGGTGGCGGCAAAAAGTTGCGACCGCCGCCCGGCAGTGTTGGAGGTTTGTTTGTATGAAACTTACTTTGGTGGCCATCCGTGATCCGTAACAGTTTGAGAAGGACCGGGTTGTCAAATGACAGCCTGGTTCCTCAAATGACGGACGGTCCTGTGGCCGTCGAGGAGGCCGCCCGGTCGGTCGACTGTTCGTCCTCCTGGGAGGGAGCATCGACCTCACTGCGAACAGTGGAAGCGGCCTGGTGGAACTTCACCTTTAGGGAGGTGAACAAGTAGTTCAGCCTCCCTTGTTTGCTGCCGAAGGATTTGACGACGGCCTCCCTCACACCAAAGACAAGAATGGTCCCTTTCGGGACATCCTTGGCCGCGGTGTGGAAGGTCATCCACTCCCCGACTTTTGCCCATGGATTTTGGGCCGCCAAGCGTCGCAATACTACCTCCGTTTCCGCCGGTTCGCCCGGAATCCACAGAGTCATCTTGGTCAGCTTTGGTAGCTGATCCACGGGGATGACGTCCAGCATTGCACCTTCCCATTGGGGGGGCAATTCTGCGATGGTCTTCTTTAGCCAAGCTAAAGAATCGTCATTTTCACAGTTGATCTTAAGGACTTCCTGTGAGTAGTTCCAGGACCGGAAAATATGTGGGCTGGCCGAATCCCTGGACAGTTCCCTATCCAGACATTCCGTCAACCTGGCCTGCAATAACTCGAATCAGGCAGGTTTGATTCTGCCGAGGGAATTAGAGTCCCAGTCCTGCTTGTCGATGATTGCCACTCTCAGGTGAGCGTCAACCATCCCACTATAGCTCCCATCCAGAACAGGTCCGGAGGGTCGTTTCGAAGGGCCAGACACCCCGCCCGCCTGCCGCGCAACTCTCTTGTTGGGATTGACACCCGGAGAGTATGCGGAGGAGCCATCGGACCTCTGCCTCTTCTTTTGTGTAGGGTACCCGCTGCCCGGTTTCGGTTCTTCGCCCGGAGGCTTCCGACCCTCAGCCAGGGAGCTAAGACCCTTTGAATCTTGGGGAGTGTCCCCCTTCGCGGTGGAGGTGTTGCCGGTAGCCTCTAAAGCCGCCTGCTTCATCCTCCGTCGCTTCTTTTGTTGAGCTTCGGAAATCCGTTTCCGGGGCTTACTTATTTTATGAGTTGAGTCTTGCGATTTAGCCTCATGGGTTTCGGTTTCAGGATTATTTGATTCCATACTAACAGACGAAAACTTCGTCTCACGAGCTCCCCACCCACCACGGAAATCCAACACGGGGACGACAAAAGGACGCCAGGGCTACTCGCGAGATATAGCCCCCAGGTGCGAGTTGCACACGAGCAAGCCACCCACCCTGGAAACCAAAGGTGCGCGCCCGCTGTGCACCCCTCTGCACCCCAAGGGCTCACCCAGCCGGCCCTCTTACGGGACGGCGCAGCCGATTGATCAAGGTGGGTTAGTTTGACCGCCCGTCTTGAGGTGAAATCCAGGCCAAGGTGGCGTGCTGCCCACCCAAGGTAAGGCTCAACCACCAGGATTCCTTCATCCACCCCTACGGGACGCCACGCACGGCACAAACACGTGGGTAGCCTCAAGAACGCCCAGACAGCACGACTACTATGCTGACGGGTGGATTTTTCTGTCGGGGTGGTCTCCCTTAATCGAAAACTTGCCCGCTTTGTGGCGCCGGCTGATCGCCGTTCGCCCCCTTCTCTTAGCTGCAGATGCCCTGCATTACCAGGGGGTGCGACGAGGACGCGAGAAGTAGGACTTGGTGACTCACAGACTGACCGCTTTTACACGAGCTGTTTGGGCATTGCTTAGAGTTTTATGAAGTTACCTATTCGATATTAGCAACTCCTCCAACACCCAGATCACCCCCCCGCCGATTTTGCTCATCGGAGAACAATTTTGCAAGAGATCCAACTTTTAGACAATGATTGGAACTTTAGATAGACTAGTTGAAAATTTACAGTTTGTCACCAACAAATTTGAATTTACTCAATTTAACATTAGAAGGACCTCAACTTACCATGATCGCGTGACTGTAGTTTCTTCATATCACAAATACTTGAGGGCTACCATAAAGGAAAGACATTACAGTTAGTTTAATAATTTTTGATGATGCGGTTTTGGATGTTTTTGATAAAAACCGTACTTACTACCTCAACTTTGCAGCCGTCTAGCTCCTCACACCGACAACTTTTACCTAGGTGAAATAGATCAAATCGCCATATTTTCTGACGATCTGTATACGGTTAAAGTTTGTCGGTGGAATTCTGGGACACCCTGTATTTGGACGGACTATTAGTTGATCTTCTAATATTGATCCTTTTGTGTTACTTCTCAATGGATGTAAGATATACTTTACAGCTGAGAACAACCTCTCGCAGCTGACTTGAGTCATCGGCACCGCTAAAACTACATTTGATAATCTAAATAACTCCGGATATTTAGTTTTATTTTCTTCCCAGAATATCAGAATATCGCTAGTTCTAGGGAGTCGACTGAAAGTTTGTTCATATTTGTCCAACGTCAACTTTATATTTTCCAAAATTTCTTTAGGAAACCAATCCGGTTTCTTCTGATGATGGAGCAGTGCTTCAAAAGGACCTCTAAGTCATCCGTTTCACTGATAGAAGTTTTCTTTGAACCCTCAGGTACTTTTGATTCTGAGTCGGATGTAGTAAGATCTTCATTACCGATTGTATCGTCTTTTCCCCTGCGATTTTCTGATTCTCTATCCATTTCCATCAATCTCAAGTACAAATACCGTAAATGGTGTCGAGCTATTTCACGTTGATTTTCATTTAGTAATAAAGAGTACCTTGGGTCCAAATAAATTCCTGAAAATATAAATAAAAATTAGATTCAATCTACGTATCTATTCACAGTCTAGCCACTTACCTGAACAAACACGTCATTATATAACAGTTTTTGCTCTCTTTCTGTCAGGTACTCCACCAACAGATTGGCATAACGAGTTTTTAATTTCTGCAATTGTAATTTGGCCGATATCCATGCAGAAAAAAATCCGCCTGCCGTTAATTGCTCGGATTAGACCAATTGACTCGCAATTTTGATTGGTTGTAGTGTCTCTTTGATATCTTGGATCCCTCGCCCCCTCATGTCTTTCACAAATGGTTTTAATTCCGAAAGTCGAACGAACATGTCAAAAGTAGAATTTCATCTTACAGGCATATCTACAATTGGTGTCTTGAGTTTATCTTTACATGACATGACATGACATGAGGCCCGTGTGTGCTTGGCCAGTGGCTTGGACAGTGGCGTGTGTATCCCGCCGTGTCGGGACACACACGGTTGAGGGGGTTCACGCTTCATACAGGGTGGAAAAACTCCTCCGCAGCACGTGTGGCAGGGTAAATCAGGACGGATAGTGAAGGTTGAAAGATTCTTCTTTTCATTTGTGTTAGTGTTAGCTGTAATAAAGTTATTGGATTATTATTGTTCTACTAACTTCGTGTCCTCCCCCTCCCTTTTGCGGGCCGAATATAGGCTGTTCGGTTTCCTGTGGAATGTGTAGGATTTAGGCCCTCTTCGTTGTGTGCTGACCCTCACGAGTTCGTGTTTCCCAGTTTCTTCCTTTTCTGTTGGTGTCATATTTCAATCACTGCACTTTTCCTTTTGCTATCTCCATCACTGCACTTTTATTGCTCCAATCACAGAACTTAACTGAGCGCCCGGTTGCCGCCCTCCGTTGGTCCGTGTCTTCATCCCAGCTTTCTGTCTCCGGTCCTTCGAACATTCGCTGTAATTCCCTTTTCAAAGTTCCTTTGTATTCCATTTCTTTCATTCCAATTCATCATCATCACTTTATTGCCGCACTTCACCCGTGTCACTGCACTCCACACTCTTTATTGATACCACAGTTGACACTGATGCCTATCGCCACCCTTTGCACGGTCATTACACCATGCACCACACTCCACTATCATCGCACTTTTTTGTCACTGATTATTGTCACAATTCACCCGTGTCACTGCACTCCACTGTTACTTGCACTTCATTGTCACTGAAGGTTGTCGTACTTCACATGCGTCGCTGCCCTCGACCACACTTCACTGTGTTGTCCTCCGTGTTTTTATTCTTTTCCGCTTTCCTCGTTATTCTCCCATGTCTTCTTGTTTCTTCTCTGTTTCTGGTGCGACATATACCCTCCCCGATTGACTTTTAAGCGTTGCCTTACTCGTTGTCCATTCTATCCGGTTGTTTTCCTTGCCTTTTCTATTGTGGTCTGCTAGAAGGCGTGTTTTTTTCACTTTTCTTGTGTTTTTATTAGTCCGTGTAGTGCTTCGTGGTCCATGCTCCTTTTTGAGGTCCATGTTTCCTTGATTTGGTAAACTTTGTTGGTTTTCTCCGGAGAAGATACGATTTATTTTGGGAGAAGCTGTTCGTGGTTTTTCCTCTCCATGTTGTGAAAACTGACTTACCCTTGCTTCAGGTGATTCAAATTCCGAGGTCAAACAGTTGCGCGAGTTTCTTCGTCAGAATGATAATGATTACCACTTCTCATCTGGTGTTCTTAGTGCCTCCGTTTGCATTTACGTTTTCGGGATAGTTTGAAGAGTTTTCCTGTGTATGCTTCTTCTTAGATCTGTTGAAAGCTATATACAGGGTTGTTCAATTTAGGTGCCCGCCCGAATTCTCCGCCAAACCACCAACACGAGAAAAAAAACAAACCACAAGGAAATGCAGCCCAAAGTCTCAGCCCCAAAACGAGCTCCAGCCGAACCCTCCACGTCCCTCAGCTCCCTAACTGCAGCGGAGCAAAACATGGTCGTCCGAAAACCCCCGACCGACAATCGCAAAAAGTCCCGAACAGACTTCCGGTCCAGGCGCTCCAGCATCCGAAACATCGACAAACTAGTCGACTCGATCGCACATTTAAGATGTCCGCTCCGATTCTTCGACCCGACCAATCCGTCGATATCTCGAAAACCGGAGCACCCAGACCAAAAGCGTTGCGGGGCCTCGGAAAGCTCCCGCTTCGCCCTCCGGCTCCGGCCCGAAACCCCCCGCGACCATCGATCAAAAACCAACTCGCTGCAATCAAAAACTAAAAGACGTAGAAAATTCAGCCAGAGCTCACCCCGAAGCCAAGACTCCAGGCCACACCCCCCCGCGCCGGCAGCCCGGCAGAAAACTCGAACGGACACCTCAACCGAACAGCCCTGTATGTTTCGATGATTCCAGCGCTGTTGGCCATTTCGTCTTCATGGAAGGTACAGTTTCCGTCGGCGGGAATTTTCGTGATTGTCGCAGTGTCTTGATTGTCTCCATATTTGCTTGTGTGCGTGTTGTGGGTCTGATTTATTATGGTATATATAGCCAAGGATTATCTCCTCTATGGGTATAGCTAAGAGTTTTGGGTTAGAAAGCTGAAACGTGTGAAAGATTTTTGACCTGCGTGTTTATTTTATTACGATTAAAAACTGGAAGGGTCCGTTCAAAAATCTTAAAATACTATTCCGCAGTTTCGCGGTGTTTGAGTTATGTTTTGCACGTGTTTGGGTCGTCTTGGAACTTTCTTATTATGAAGCGAACGTTTATTTATGACAGGGGTAGAAATGTTCTTCGTGCGGTATGCTTTTAGTCCAGAGGCACGCTAGAGGGTTCCTACCCAACGCTAGCAGGTAGAGATTTTGGTGCCCGGGTGGTTGTAAATGCTCTCCCATTATCGGTATGAGACTGGTATCACGTTCGATTTGAAATTATTTTCATGCGGTTATGTTGATCTACTTATTCTAGTCTAATCTAATGTTACGGTTATGTTTGATTTGACTCAGCTTTTGGTGATCCCCGGTTGGTGTAGATATAGAGTGTGGTTCGGTACTCAGGTTTAGCGCTCTTCAGTCGGTACCTGGCTACCTGCTTGCTCGTGTACCCGTTTCACCTGCCGCACCTATATTCACACCGGTATCGTGAATCACATCACATCACATCACATCACATCACATCACATCACATCACATGAAACTCGAGCACTTTCTTTGTACGGGGTGTACAAGCCGAGACTGTCAAGAGTCCAGACGGATCTCCGGTGTCTTGAGTTTATCTTTACGTATAAATATTAGATGAGGAAACAATTTATCATTCACACTAAACCTGAATGATGTGAAGACAAAAACTTATCTCGTACGGCACCTATTGGAAAAACGCATTTATGCTCATTCTAAGTCGCGTTTTCGCAAAAAATTCCCAAACATAAATAAATAAGTAAGTTAAAGAAATAAAATAAATAATACCCAGTAAACACACGTACGTAATTTATACGTAGAACTGCAACGAGTAACCTAACGTTAAATTGAAGTAGAAATGTCGCCCGTTTTAAATTTAACAGAAACCAATTTTCCAACGTATTAATAACGTTCAAAATTTACCAGATATAAACGTGAATTGTGAACTTGACAACAAATGCGTATGCATTAAACGTTTCTTAAACGTAATTTTTCATATCTGATTCATACGTTAGTTTTTCGTTCTAGAAAAAATCATAACAAACCCTTGGGGAAAACCCCACACCCCATTGTCCTGTTCACCCATCAAGTTCCAGAAGGACTGTTTTGACTTGGGATTCACCAATGGTTATAGTCACTAACTGAGTGACTGATGTTGCGTTTTTGAACGAACCTCTTATAGGGACGAGAGTGAACAATGCTAGCGAAATATAGACTACAGCGCCATCTAGTGTCTTAGCACGTTGAATATACGTTTATTTTGGTTTGTTTTTTCAACATAGAATTTTTTATGTGATTATAACGTTTATCTATAATGTTTTCCAAACCATTTCAGAAATGTATTCATAAAACGTTCTTAAAACGTTGTATATTATCGTAATTAATACATTGTAAAACGTCGTTGATTCAACGTTTTAACAACGTTACATACAGTATCATACACGTGGTTATTTTAATTGGTTACCAGTCCGTGTAAGTCTTACGTTTTATAAACGTTCTACTTTATACGTTGAAAATATAACCAAATCTCAACGTTGATTTTTTCAACGATAACGTTATTTCAACCACGATAACGTTGATACAACAATATTTAAACGTACGTGTGTTTACTGGGTACAAACACATTACAGCTTATTCCTGCATTTCCCGACCAAATCGCATCAGTTTCAGTTTTTGGGTCCCTGGGTAGTGAAAATTGAAAAAAAATTGAAAAAAAATCAGATGGTTGTTTTCCTGATAAAATTTCCTTCAAAATGAGGTATCACAAGGGGGGTCATCCCATTTAAGATTTCAATGGGGTGGTGGCTTGAAGGTAGAGGGTGAATCATAAACATGTGAGTTATACGTCAAAATATGTCCCCCTCGATATAAAAATTGACGGGTTTCGGCGATTTTCTATTCTCCTCGTGGTATCCGAGAGATCCGGGGTGGGTTCTTTTCAAAAAATCACCCTGTATATATTTCTCCTTTTTATGTTGTATTCATCACATATATTATAAATAACATTCATCAAATTTTCACCAGTGTGTTTCACCGTCAGTTCTCTTAAGGAGGGAAACTTTTGAAAAATGTTGAATCATGACCGAGAGATGGCAGTGTAATCGATTTTACACTATCAGGAGAATGCGGTTTCGGCGCTCAGATTGTGCCGCATAAATAGAGAATCCAAGTATGGAAGTTAATTTTGAGCGCTATAGGCTGTCACAGATGATTGTTGTGATGGAGGGAAAACCTAACCTCAAATTGTACCGCGAAAGTCAAGGCGATAGTTATGTTAGGCGATTTCAACACTTTTATCGACTCTCATGAAAAAATGCCAAAGTGTTATGTGGCGGACTGTTCCAATGCTGTCGAAAACCCATAGGAGTGAGTGCCATTATTCGTCTTTCCTGAAGCCTCCTGCTAAAACATGGCATGATTTGATCAGGATTGATGGGCAGAACCACAGATCAGTGGCACAACATTGAAGAAAATTCATAGGTAGGTAGAGTTAATAAAAAGTGTATTATTACTAATCGTGGTTGATGGTTATAGGTGTGTTGTTGAAATTTTGCTGCCAGCGACTTTTTTCGGTTTGCAACTTTCAACAAAGACCAAGCTAATTCAGGCTGTGTATTTACATGACGAAATCCCCTGGGGTTTTGACAAGCATACCCTTTTGTTATTGATAGCTTAGAGATTGAACCGAATTCAACATTGAGACCCCATCATCACAATCAAAAACAACACCAACTGCTGTGTTTACGGTTGCCATTCTATTAAACATAAAAATCCTAATGTACACTTCCACTATTTTCCCCCAAAAAAGACTTATAAGGTCAACATAACCAATAAATTTGGTGTTGTGAAAAAAATTGATCAGCGGAAAGCATGGGAAAACATTTTATTATTGCGTAAGCCCGCCAATAAACACATGAGAGTGTGTTCCAAACATTTTGTATTGGAGGATTATAGGTGTAAAGTAGGTAAGTCATTATTACTCCAGAAAGTATTAGTACTTTTATTTTATTTCAATCCATCTTCAGGAAACATTCCTTCAAGAGCGACAAGTAAAATAAGTGCACGATTAAAAGTAACTGCTGTGCCTTCTCAAAATCTTCCCTCTATTGAAGCCAGAAGAATCAGTATTGCAAAAGCAAGATTGTTGTACAATACTCGAAAGGATAGGTTAATGAGACGTCAGCAACAAAAGCAATTGCACGAGGTGATTATTGAAGATAATATTACTCATACTCATGTGGAAGAACCTATTGACGTGCGGGTCGGTGAATTAACTGATGAAGAAAAAGTGGCCATCGAGGGGATTTTGAAACTATGTGAAGACGGGGAGATGAAAAACTTCAATGATAAGGGCACTCAAGTTACTAGTGCTGATTTTAAATTAGATTTTTGGCGAACTATTCAGTCAGAGTCTACATTGAATTCAATCAGTGGAATTACAAACTTTAAGTTGTTTAATTGTATTTGTGAGTTGGTAGATAAATATTACCCTGTCAAAAAATGGCATCGCTTGCAAACACAAGATTGTGTATTATTAGTATTCATGAAATTGAAGTTAGTCATTTCATTTCGGGTCTTGGCGTTCTTTTTTGGTATTTCTCAGTCATTTCCAAGTAAAATTTTTGATAAATACATACAAATCTTAGCTCAAATCTTGAAGGCTTTTATTACTTGGCTTTCAATAGAAGAATGCCGACGAAATATCCCCAATTGTTTCAAACCTTTTCAAAGTGTGAGAGTTATACTGGACTGCACGGAAATTCCTATCACGCAACCAAAGTGTCGAGTCAAAACCTATTCTCTGTATAAAAAAAGAAATACTCTCAAAGTTATGACAGGCGTTAGTCTAGCTGGACTTTTGACTTTCATTTCAAAGACATATGGTGGTCGTAGTTCTGATAAATCCATTTTTGAGCAAAGTGGAATAATAAACTTTCTGGAACCACATATTGACTCTGTAATGGTCGATAAAGGTTTCCTCATAGAAGAAACTTGTACCAATCATTTTATTAAAATGATAAGACCGTCATTTTTACGCAAAAAGAAGCAATTCACTGCAGAAGAAGCACGTTTTAATAGAGAAATTTCTAGAGCTAGAGTACATGTTGAACGAGTCAATCAACGATTAAGACTTTTCAAAATACTTAATGCACCAATGGCTTGGTCATTAGCTAGACATGCTGATAGTATAATGACTGTATGTGGTGGTATGGTAAATTTACAAAATCCCTTATTTGCAGAGGACAAATTCGATTAATTATTAACTTGTAATTGTAACCCTAATGATGCCATTTATAATTATTTTTAATCATAATTTTACATTTTATAATAAAAGTATAAAATTCCATTAATACGTTTTATTTGCCAAATCCCCAACTAATTTTTATCACACACAAAAGGAAGCATTTTACAGAAATACTTTTCAGTAGTTGACTCAATCATTTTCTTAGTAAATGATGGATTGAATTCAATTTCATATTTAAGATAGGTTTTTGAGAAACTCGAATACAAGATGAAATCACACGACTTTAAATTTAAAAGTGCTAAACCAAGTTGAATTTGAGCGAAGTAGGTATGTTTTTCTTTCAAATAGTAACGACCCTCCGTTTTAGAGTACTTTAAATAAGTGCACGAATTCTCAAATGATTGTGCATCAGCAGTTTTACCTGGAATTAATTTTGAAATTTATTCTTAATCTTATTTCATATAATAATATAGTTCCTTCCTGAAACTGGACATTTAATTTCAAGTAATTTAACGGGAACTCCTTGATCCAAGATTACTCCATCTGGCGAAAATCCAAACCATGGAAAATATTTTGAGATAATAATAACTAAGTTGGTAACAACTTCCAATTTTGTTGACTCTTTATACGCTTGTACTGCGTTTTTTTCCTCAGCTTTCCCGTAGTTCATATTCGAGTTATTCGTTATTGGTTCAGAAAACCAACACCTTTCAGCCTTCTTCCTCCATTCCTCATCTGATCGTCCTATATTGTATGTGAATATAGGGTAGCAAGTGGTACCTAAAATCAAACGTTATTCTCTTTTTTTTATAAATTTACACTTTTACACCCTTTATTGGTACCTGTCAATCTAAATTTTCTGTAAAGGAGCCATTTTTGGGAACCTTGTTGAATTTTCAACGCTTCGATAGTATCTATTTCTTCAATTTGTCGAAACTTAGTCGCACAACATTCCTTTAAATTGTAGGCACTTCTGGAAACAGTTACTGAAAGATCTCGGCAAAATTTGGAATTCTCACAGTGGACTAGAAAGTCACAATTATTGTTATTGTTATTTAATGGCGATGGAGGAGTTTCAGGTCTAGTTGAAAGAATTTCATGTCGTTGGAGTCTAAAAGTACATTTAGAATGAATATCTACTAATATTGATACAGTCAACGCACCGGTGCTTATTCAAACTACTTTCTGGGGCAGCGTTCAATCCAGAGAGAAGACAATCCTTCAACTCTTCTTCGGTCAAAGCTCTGACGGGTTTTCGTGGCTTTATTGTCGACTCCAAGCACTTATAATTCGCAATAGGCATAGGCGTGTGAAACTCTTTAGATTCGGCCTTTACTTTCCTCCAGTAACATTCTAAATCCGTAGACGACAACACTTCGAAGTCATCAAGATCCATCCTGTAACAATAAAAGAACGAGCAGAAAAAAACCTAAACAATAAATATTGATGTATAGTACGATAAAATTGCCAGGGCATGATAATTCGCCTCTTTTTCATCGGGACTTTAACAACCTAGAACAGTTCAAAAGAACAGCCGAAACATGTTTGCATGTTTCGGATAATCCAGCCTTGCATGTGCACTTCATTTCTCTTATATGGACTTTGTTGTCTGTTTTCGAAAATTTGCCAGAGATTTCATGAGGATGACTTTGCAGAGATGAGGTCTGGAGACAAAGCCCAATTATTTCAATTAAGTCATCATTTTTCCGTCTCCCGCATAAGATGAGATGTTTGGAATGTAATAGTTGTTCCCCTTCAACCATGCAGCGGCTGTCAGGCGTTGCATCCAGGAATTTGAAAATTTCTGATAAGGACAAGAAGTTCATCCCGAAAACTCAAGCAGAAATCTCCTAGAAATTAAGATTAGTAATGAAAATTACCTGTTTCATTAAATGAAGTGTTAATAAAACCTTTACCTTCTAATTAAATTAAAACTGAAAATGTGGGGTTATATGGACTGGAAGGTGGTTGACCGTCTGAAAAAATATTTAAAGTAATGTCATCCGTCAAAACGAATATTATAGTGATAAATAACTGTATACCTTACCTTTTTAATAAAGAAAACTGGTCGGAAAAACACTTCAAGCTCCAAAAATGTGAATAATGTGCGCGAACGTATATGTCAAACATTAGCGAGCACGCGTTTCGGGAGGCGACGGTGGCGCCACCAACGGTAGTTATTTATCCCAATAACCAGTACCGACACCCTGACAGCTTCAATTCTAATACCATATAGTTTTTATATCACCTCTTAGTATACCTACACAGGTATGTATTTGCTCATTGCGGCTTTTTTACTCATTTTCATAGTTCAATATTTTCTAGGTTCGATTTCGGAAAAAAGTGAAAATCGCGCGTTTGACTTTGACAGCTGGAACTTTCTTTCTGAGACGGTGGACACTTGACACAACGGTCATGTGAGTGTAATTATATAATTAAAGTTTGTATCATCAATGTAATAATTTTATAAATAATAATACATTTATATTTTCTTCGCTTTTTCTTCTTTTCTAACTGTGCAACAGCTTCTGAAATGGATGCAGATTCTTTGCATCGTTGTCCTCGTGGAATTCGTTTTAGAATAATTTCAGGTAGTATGCAGTCTTTGTAGAAAGTACTAAGACTTCGAACCATTTTTGTTCGCCACAATTCTTCATCTCGTTTGATCTTCTTGATGAATACATTTTTGTCTTTATTCAGAAATACTATAAAATAGCAGGTTTCTCTTTGGCAAATATTCAATTGTCCTTGTACTTAAAATCACAAGTATTATTCAATATTATAGTCATAATTACTTCTTTTTCACATTAGTCGCTTTTTTTTTATTGTATCACAGATCGTACTTACTTGGAAATAAAACTTTTGCTTTCTTTTCAATTGCATTTTCCCCTTACTTATTTCTAAACAGAAATCCCTTTTCTTCTGAGCTGCATCCTCGAGAGACATGTTTTTCTCGTCGATAGAAGGTACCGATTTAAGTTCAATTAGGCTGTCTTCTCCAACTATCAAACCTATAAAGAATGATTACGGTTTCGGACATTATACTATTCCAAGATTATGTATTTGTATACAGGGTTGTTCAATTGAGATGTCCGCTCAAATTTTCTGCCAAACTACCAACAGGAGGAAAAAATAAATCACAAGAAAATGTAGCCCAAAGTCTTAGCTTCAAAATGAGCTCTAACTGAACTTTCTACGTCTTTAAGTTTTTTAATTACAGCGAAATAATTGGTCGATTGAAAATTTTTGATCGATAATTGCAAAAAGTTTCGAACAGAAGTCAGAGAGCGACACGAGAGCTTTCCAAAACCATTCAACACTTTTGGTCCAGGTGCTCTAGTTTTCGAAATATCGACAAATTAGTCGGGTCGATCGCACATTTGAGATGTCCGTTCCGATCCTTCGACCCGACTAATTTGTCGATATTTCGAAAACTGGAGCACTTGGACTAAAAGTTTTGAGGGGTTTTGAAAAGCCCCCGTTTCGCTCTCTGACTTTGGTATGAAACTTTTTGCGATCATCGTCAATTAAAATCAGGTGCATCCATTTAAAAGACAAAGTTACCGTCATTTGCGGTCCTGAAGGACCTGAAAGGGGCGAAAGCTTATTCTACTCGTTATTTACAGGCCTTTTATAGTTTACGGTACCTACCGTCTTTGTGATCTCTCCCTTGCTCTCATTTGACGTTCGATTCGTACGGGGAAAACCTACCCTCCACCCTGGAACGGGCTGCTGTAGCGCGAGTCACCTTACACTACCCTAGACTACACGGGGGTGCGCTGATTCGTTGCCAAGGCCGCTAAATTCGAGGACCGACGTCTCGCCTGTTCGCCGAAGTTGGGGTGCGACCACGACACCTACCCTGCCGCAGCCACGGCAATAGAGCGCGACACCGCAACGGTACCAGCTCCCATCCAGCTAAGTCTGCCTTTCCCCCCCCGAATTGTGTTCGAAATTTATTGCGTCGTTTCCCTATTTCTTTCTCTTTGCTTATTTAAGATTTTGTAGCCTCACTACTCGCTAGTCCTTCAGACTGGCGTTGCCCAATTTGTAAACCGAGTATACGTATACCAGGCCGAATCTAACCTGTCAATCAGATAATTATTACTCGATTCTTTCGTCGAGATTGCTAAATATTTACATATAACAGCGCATAATTTAACCGCCTTCCACTAGAGCTACTTGAGCTTCAATTACCTTGTAACATAAAGTTTCCCGTTTTGTATATCACTTTATCCAGTCTCAATATTCTTGGGCTTTTACCAATAAAACGGGTGGCGCTCTAATTACCATCTTATTTTTATTATTAACTCACCCCGTCTTCGACTGAGCCGGCGAGCAGCCCGGACTGGACCGTTATCGCCAGTTGGCGGTAACAAAACCAAAAATGATACAGGGATGAAAATTGCTGGAATCGATGCAGAATTAAAAAACAAAATCGACGGGTCCGAGCGCTTTTCGAAAATTTCAGCCGTTTTCAAAATGGCCGATCACACGCGAGATAAAAAATGTCAAAAATTTTGAGCGGTGGTAACATTTTCTCAGGGAACTTAATACAACTGGAAGTGAAACATAGGCGTTTTTGACGTAAAAACGTGAAGCCGGGTTTTGACAAGTAGGGAGGTCAAGCTGCCACTTTGACGTTTCGTACCATGTGTTGTGCCACAGGCGCGTATTTTGATAAAACTGTTGTAAATTGAACATTTACTGAAAAAAATTGGATTATAATCATTTAAATATATTACAAATATTAAGTGCTCGGTTTTGTGTGATTCCTGACGAAGTTTAGTCGAAGTAAAAGGTTACCACCCCTTTGAAAAATTCTACGGAATCATAATTTAGCGATGTAAAAAGTGAATGAATTGTGACAAATTATCATTTGGTGATTAATTGGAGGTGTTTAGGCCTAGAATCATCTAGAAAATCAATCATTTATGTTGTGAATATGAACTTACGGGAAAAATGATGAGGGGCTCTCGAAATTGAACAATTTTCGCATACCAGTCACTTAACACGTTTGCAGCACTTTGTAAATCGAAAACCGAGTGAAACTTTTTTGGGAAATTACGGAAATTGCCGTGAAAGTCTGTAAATCGGTTATGAGAAGACCGAGGAAAAGACGAAAATTTTAAATTTCACAAATCAACAATCAAAACGTTACCATAGCAACCAAATGACAATCCGGGAGGGCAAGCTGACAGATCTCGGCTTCAAGTTTTTGGTGATGTTTCACTTCCAGTTGTATAGAATTCCTTGCATTTTCTTACCCAGAAAAAATCGTAGAATCCGAAAATGCAAAAAAAATCAGGTGCGTCCAATTAAAAAAAACAAAGTTGCTGTCATTCCCGGTCAAACCGGAAATGTTAGAGAAACAAAAATTGCGTGAAAAGATGCTTCATTGAAAATAAAAATCGACCTGTCCGAGCGATTTCAAAAATTTCTACCTGTTCAAAAATTTTTAGGGGGGGGGGACACTTTAGACGCGCACTGTAGAGTTAGTTAAGTAATATTACTTATGCAATATTTATGCAATTCTATTTAGTAAAAACACGCGTTTTACACAAATAATTCAGCAAAAGAAAATGCTTGGAGAAGCCTTTCAAAGGAAATTGGAAATCACATACAGGGTGTTCAATCTCAAACTTCCCACCCCAGATTTCTCGCTTACTAATATTTTTTCAGAAAAAAGCCGAGACAGGTCGATTTTATTTTCGAGGGGGACATACGGTTAACGTAATTTTAATTTTGTTGTGCAACCCCCTTAGCCAGGGTAGCTGCCCTTTCAATAATTTTAAATGGCACTAGGGGTCAAGTGACACTTCATTTTGAAGCTGTTTTGATTCTCTTCAAAGTCATGAAAAAAAAATCGAAAACTTATCGATTCGTTCTCAAGTTATGATATTCTAAGTTTTCTTACACGCGAAGAGTCACTTTTAAAAAGAAAACAAAATTACGACGAGTTCTGCTATAATATTTAATGGTGTATTGAGGCACAACACGGTCGAACAGATCGACTGTCGAGCGTGGGGCGACTCACCTCTTTTATTCTGTAGAGAACGATTGCCACGAACAACTTGAACTACCGGTTTTGGATTGGTAGTATTGACGGTGCGTGTCTCTGCTTTGATTACATCTGAATTTTTAGTTTTCTGAGGTTATGTTCTGGCTGACTAGATTTTTAATTGAAACGTGTTGGTTCTTTCGGATGATTAGTGACAATTTGGTGGTTTAACTATAGTTAAGCGGTTGCGTGGTGTTTTTAACGTGCTTTGATTCAGGAAAATCATGTTTGTGACAGACTTGAGCTTCTGTCTGTCGAACAAACATCAAACAACCAATTAAACTCGTTACATACTCCTTTTCTCCGTGTTAAGGCGGGAGCATGCCCATGCAGAGTTAAATTAGGAAAACATTTTATTCTTAGGTTGAACTATAGTCACTAAATAGATACAGTACCGCAATATGACGCCATATTGGTAGTAAAATTTGCGCGGGAAGATCTAAACGTCAAAATTAAAGTCACGTCATCACGTATCTTGAAACACTAAAGGCGGCTTTCCAGATCTGCGACGGTCGCCGGCGACATCTTGGTTCAGCCAATCATACAATTTCAATTTAAATCGAAGTAAGGGGAAAACAAAAATGCTGTGATTTGATTGACTAATTAAGGTGTCGCCGGCGACCGTCGCAGATCTGGAAAGCCGGCATAAGGCAGGGAACAGTCAAGTAGAGAACAGCGCTCACCGTGTTGAAAGGCGGCAACACATTTTTACCTCACTTTCATAGATTAGGCGCGAAATGATAAATATCAAAATATGACAAGCTAAGTGAGGTTGAAAGTGGCAACCAGTAAGACAGCATTTTATATTGTTGGTTGCCTATAATAATCACACAACTTGTTTACATAGGCAACTTTTAGTACACCAAGCAGAGTTTTTTTTCCACATTGCGTTTTTTTCCTCTTAATGATGGAAAATAAAAGAGAAAAACCTTTTATTGTAGCAGCCATTTATTATATGCAAAAACTTACATAAATTAAAACATATGACATATTAATAAAGTCATATAATGACATTTATCATCCTCGATGTTGTCATGTTCAGTAATAACCATAGACAACCTTCACTCAAGAGCGCCAACTAATCAGGGAAAAAATTGTCCGCGTTTGCCGATGAAGTTAGATGGCGCTCATAATCAAAACCTGCCGCCTTGACGGGGTGGTCTTATTCATTTTATTAATTATTGGGTTGCATAAATTCAACAACATTTTACTGTGACTTTTTATTTTCAAAATTTTTTTAGTCTTCTAATCCTTTAAAAATCGATTTCATCCATCTCTTCTGAAGTTTTTTCATTAAGAACACGGGAAATAGGTACTTGGAGTCACACCCTGAAGTATAAATGTACAAAAAAGATTATACATTATTGTTTTCGATATCTTATTGGTCCAATTTTACACAAAAATGAGAAGAAATAAAGTCTAAAAAGCGATCGAGTCACAAATTATGCCGATTTTTCATACTTTACTATTTTGGCCTCATTTTGTTGTGTAAGATGTGGCAAATACAAGTGCGGAACGATTTTTTTATAAAATGGGGATGAAGAAAAAACGCGCAAAGAGGGAAGAATGATATTAATTGTTGAAATAACCAAAAAAGCATAAGGAGTACTACTTACTTACATTTATTTCCTGGAAGGTGATGCAACCCCGTCACTGCAGCCTCTCACTTTTTTGCCACAAAAATAACACGGTGATTTTGTTGGATTTTCAAGTTTAGGTGTTTTTGACGTTTTAAATTTTATTATTCGAATAACAATCAAAAAATAATTTTCGAACGTCGCCGCCATCGCGAAAATTCAAAAATTACTACTACCGACATCTGACCATATTTAACAGAAGTTTCGTGATACTACTCACGCCATCTAACAAGATCGGCAAACACAACTTTTCCCCTGGACATAAAAATCAAGGGAGCTACGAGGCCCTGGTAATAACTAAGAAGTACAACATACGAGAATACATCAAAATATAAACAGTTATACAACCTTAAAACGGCGAATTACCACGTTGGAAAAGAGTAGACGAGAATTTTCACTTCGAACGCACTTTGCGAACAAGCGGCCGAAACAACAATGGCGAGCCGGCGAGCGCGTGACGCGTAGAAGAATGGCGCAGCATGTGTATCGTGTGGTCTCTCATTGGTCGGTTTTGAAAAAGACCGCGTCGTATGCAGAGCTACCACCCTCGTGCAGTGCTACCCAGATTTCTGCTGACTAAACTACGGCCGAAAGTTACTAGATTCCCCAAGTGACCTTGAATCACCCACGCTGACATATTAGCGCCGGCCCCCTGCACTAAGACATAGGTTAGAGCCGTTCATTCACCCAATAAATACATGAGAAATATCGCCAGCCCGTTTGCGACGCAACACTTTTGCCCGATACTAAGCTACTGTCTTCTCTCCGCTCCAATGGACTCGCCCACCCGTTCCACACTGCTATAACTGTTGCCTCTCAGTGGTGCTTGCCACGACACGCGACCATTCTGGAAAACGAAAATAATGTCCTCATTAGTATTTAGCTCTCGAGGAGATCAACCAAATCTAGCCTGTCAATCTCGTCATCGCTTTCGCCTCGCCTTCTTCGCCACTTTCACCCTTGCCGTCGTGCTCACATACCGCCACGATTGCCTCAAATTTTTTGTAGCCGCGCACACCCTTCACAGCCGAGATTTGATAACGATACTCACTCAACACCCGGGTTACTTTGTAAGGACCATCATATAGTCTATCCAAGATAAACTGAACATCACGTGACCCCAAAGAATTTGACAAATACCTGTCATTAGTCAATGGTTATCAATGTTTTTCATTTAAATTTTGATAAGCAACTTAGGTCACGTGATGTTCAGTTTATCTTGGATAGACTATACTTGTTCGCCAAATTCCGATTACCTTGATTACCTTGATTATATGTATTTGTCGCCGCCTGTTTCGACAGCACCAGATCATCTTTGGTAGCTACTTTCCGCCTTTTGTCATATCGCGTCTTCATCGCCTACGTCTAACCTTAAGCTGATCATGTAGTCAGATATGTGGTCAGACTGCGCCTTGGGCTCTGCTTGCGAAGTAACCTGCGAACGAGAACTGTGACCGCTAACACCGACATGTCCAGCTTCCACCGGCAAACCACGATCATGAGGCACAAACGAGAGGCAGAAGACGGAGAATCGGAGAAAAAAAGCAGGTTTCAAACGATCCAAACCAACGTTCACTTCTTTATCACCCATTTTCAAAGTAAAAAACTTCTCAGAATGCCTGACGACCCAATGGGGACCTGTGTAGCCTGAAGTAAGAGAAGCGGCTCCGAGCCCCTGTGATTCGAAGTTGGGAAGGTCGTAATTTCCGCATTCTGTCCCTCAGGTCTCCAGCAAACGAAACTGGATCCAAACCCGAGGACTGGTCAACGAAAAACTCCCCTGGCAGACGCAAACCAACACCATACACCATTTCAGCCGGTGAGGCCTTGCAATCTTCTTTGAACGCCACCCGCAGGCCCAACAACATCAGCGGAAGTGTCCGCTCTTCCAATTCTGCCCCTCATGGCACATAAGCGCCGCTTTCAAAGAACGATGCCACCGCTCCAGAATACCAGTCTGTGGCCTGTATGCAGTGGAACGCCTCTTTTCCACTCCCAACAACTTCGCCACCCAAGCAACATTAAAAACTCAAAGAGCCTAAACGGCGTGATAACGACAGTCTTCTAGATGTCCTCGCTCGCCACGGGAATTTGCGAGTAGGCCTGGCACTGTGACACTGTTGAGCCTGCGATAATCATTGCACGGCCTCCAAGTACCCGAATCCTTCTTTGGGACAAGATCAAGAGCGCTGGCTCAAGAGCTATCGGAAGGTCTGCAGATGCCCTGCTCAAGCATGTGCTCAAACTCAATCTTAGCCACTTTCAACTCCCCTTCTGGCAGACCAAGGAGCCCACTGTCTCAATGTGGTGAACGACCTGCAGCCTCATCGCAGCAAACGGCAACGTTCTAGAGATCTCGGTAAATTCGCCAAGAAGACAGCCGAAAGGTGAGTCAATTTTCGTCAAACACGAAACAGAAGATCCAGAATCCGAAACAACTCCAGCACCCACAGCCCCCATCAACTAACACCCTGTTAGCCAAATCCACCATGAGACCGTAAAAACGAAAAAAATCCGCACCGATGATCGGTCGCGAAATATCAGCGACATGAAACTTCCACTTGAAGAACCATTTGCAGCAAAAAGTTGAAACTCGGCTGGTTGCACACTGACTTCACGCTTCCAAGGAACAACAGAGACGCTCGCACCGGTATCAACCAAAAAACCTAAACCAGTGACAGCGTCACGAACAAAAAGACGATTTGGTTGAGAGGGGTCGCCGCTGCACGTCTCCACAACAGTCGGCCGCCCTAGTTTTGCGACCCAGCCGGTGTAGGTGAGACGTAGTTGCACGGCGCCTCACACCTCTTCGCGTTCTCGCCGGATTTATAGTGAAAATAGCATTTTTTCCCAAGATTCCTGGTGCGGGACCGCAAACGCAACGACCAGCAGCGAGAGATTTCATTTCTCGGAGGAGCTCTGAGGGTTTTCTCTCATCCAACTCGATGTCCGTGAGTAACTTTTTCAGTTGCTTCTCTTGGGATTGAGTAAAACGGGCGATCAATGCCTTTTTCAACGCGGAATACGGCGCAACCGCTGGAGGACTAGCCACCAAATCCGACACTTGTTGCAGGACATGGAAGTCCAACGCTGCGAAAACCAAAAAGTATTTCCCCGACTTCGTACTTTTGAAACTGGGGGTCTGGTTGGACGAACCATAACGCCGGGTTTGTTTTCCAGAATGGAGGAACCTTGACATGCTTAATCTCAATGAGGTCGTTGTTGCGCAGCCCATCTCTCTTCGCCAGATCCTGAGGACCGTAGGCCCCCACTGCGGTTCCAATTCCGTCACCCTCCATAAAATCGCACGGGAACGTGGGGGTCACCAAAAAACGTAGTGCAGCTCGTCGCCGAAAAGAATTCAGTTCACTCGTGTAGATTTTAGAGAGTTTTATTCCAGCCAGGAAAAGGTAAAAGGAAAATATTAAATGTTGACAATTACAAAATTGAATTATTATTTCAGGAACAATATAATCTTCGCGGCTACCGCCGCAGCCAACCAAATTAAACACGAGACGCAACGCAAAACCTAAAGAGGGCATCTGCCGCAATTAGCATATTGCCGGACAATGTGTTCTGCCTGCCACAATCGCTAACAAGTTCATCTCCACGCTACTCATTTGCACCCTCAGTACTGTTTACACCGCCTGACACACTTGGCACTACTGGATGATCATCCCTCTCGCCCACTTCGATATGACTACTCCCCTCGCCTTCACCGGTTATTGTGTATTGGCCTGGACTATCCGCTGAGGTCTTTCGCATTAGATCTATCACAACAGCTTGACAATGTGAAAACATCAGTTGAGCCGGTGAGAATCGAGTAGAAGCATTGATGGTGTTATTTATGCCCCACACGATCTGTGGCAACCGCTTGTCCCACTGGCCCTCACTTTCCTCACTCGCCGTCAACGCCTAAACAATTGTTCGATTCGCCCGTTCCACCTGCCCATTCGCCCTAGAGGTGGCAACCGTATTGAGCACGTGTTTAATTCCTTTCTCCGCCATGTATTCCGTCTTGCTAGTGAAGGCCAACCCCCGATCGCTGATGATCTGTCGCGGAGGTCCAAATTCACCAAAAACCTCCTTCAACCGCACAATCGCCTTATTGGACCGCAAAGATTTAGTGGGTTTCGCCGACACAAACCTAGTAAATCCGTCCACAATCATCAACAAATAGCTATAGCCAGTGGTACTCTTCGTAAAAGGTCCAAGGTGCTCGATATGTACTGTATCCATTGGCGTTGGTTGCCTGCCAATTGGATGAAGGTATCCCTCGCCGCTACCATAGTTACCCTTACAAAAAGCATACTGCAAGTATAAACGCACATACTTTAGGATGAACCGCCTCATTCTTGGAAACCAATAGTTCTCTTTGATCAGTGTCAAGCACCTCTCGTACCCTGGATGACTAATGTCATCATGGTGTTTACACATCAGGTTTACCCGTGCCATTTCTGGTACATACAACTTGTCACCGTGAAGTGACACCCTATACAAACGCCTATCTGAGCTTGAACACCTCATGAACATCTCTTTCCGCTGTCGCGGCCTGCAATGCTGTCACAATATCTTTCGCCTTCGGATTTTGCAACTCCACGGTCAAAAATCAGCCATCCTCGGAAATGTTTACAACTCTCACAGGATTCCTACTCAAAGCGTCAACATGTTGCATTCGTACACCCGATTTATACTCGACCTCCATGTCGTATTCCTGAATGGTCAACCACCATCGTGCTATCCGACGCACGAAGTCTCGCTTGAGTAGAGTCGCCCTCATCACTGAACAGTCTGTCACCACCTTAAAATAAATACCAATCAATCTATTCCACCACTGGCAAGGTCTCCAACTTGTAACTGTGGTACATCTGTTCTGGTACTGAGGTAGCTCTGCTGAAATAGGAATGTGGTTTTAATCCACCCGTAGCCTGCACCTGCAAAAGAATACCGCCTATTCCTAGTTTACTGGCATCTGAATGCAACTCTGTTTTTGCTGCCCCGTCATAGATAGCCAATACCGGTCGACTTGCCAGCCTAGTTTTCAACTCGTCAAACGCCTGTTGTTGTTGTCCACCACGACACCATTCTTTGTCCTTCTTGGTGAGCTCAGTCAACGGCCGAGCTAAGACGAGGCTTACGATAGATATACAGACCAGAACCTGGAATTTTAAGCGCGTCGAGCGGAGTTCTTTACCCCTAGCGAACGCGGCGACTGTAATGCAGTGGAAGTATGCACACGTATCAGGAAATAAGAATTGAAATAATTGAAATACACATTTATTTAAAATAAAATAACTCAAATTCTTATAATATCTTGAAATAAATCTCACAAAACATAAACTGTAATTTCTCAACTTTATTTCTGCTTTTGGCCACTTTTTCAGTAGCATATACACTTGCGAGCAAAAAAATCGGCCCACCTAAATTTTTAGTGAAATTCAAAGTGTGGTAACTTCTGAACGAAAAGAGTAATCTCAAAAAACTTGGCATCCCTGAATAGCTACATTCTTGGGCTATCACCCGCCAGACGCTGTGTTTTATACAGGTTCCCTGAGTACGTTTTACAGGGTGTCACGTAAAGTTCTGCAAAAATGTTAAACTTTGGATGACCCCACGGTCTAGGAAAATGATGTAATTTTTTCTCCAAATGATCCTGGGATATTGTTACACTCATATCTTGGAACAACACTGGAAAAACCGACTCATTTTGTCCAACTACAGGGTGGTCAGAGAAAAACAATTTTTTGTGTCACCGTCATCTGAAAACGACTAACTGATGCATAGGTACTTTTTGATCATTTTCTCAAGAAAACGATGCCTGAATTGAAAGAAATAAATCAAAAATTCAATATTTAATTTGAAGAAATGCATTTCAAGGAGAATTCAAGAAGTTTTGAGAGCAAGGGGTAGTATTGAAAATGCCTTTTTTTAATTAAATATTGAATATTTGATTTATTTATTTCACTTTTGGACTTGTTTTCTCAAAAAAATGATCAAAAAGTACCTATACATCAGTTAGTCGTATTAAAATGACGGTGGCACGAAAAATTGTTTTTCTCTGGCCACCCTGTAGTTGGACAAAATGAGTCGGTTTTTCCAGTGCTGTTCCAAGATATGAGTGTAACAATATCCCAGGACTATTTAAAGAAAAAATTGCATCATTTTCCTAGACCGTGGGGTCATCCAAAGTTTAACATTTTTGCAGAACTTTACGTGACACCCTGTAAAACGTACTCAGGGAACCTGTATAAAACACAGCGTCTGGCGGGTGATAGCCCAAGAATGTAGCTATTCAGGGATGCCAAGTTTTTTGGAATTACTCTTTTCGTTCAGGAGTTACGCCACTTTGAATTTCACTAAAAATTTAGGTGGGCCGATTTTTTTGCACGCAAGTGTAGTACATTATACACCCAGGTAGAGAAGTTTACCATTATTGCCTCGCCGCAAGATTATATCCTGAACCGCAAACATACATAGTAGCTTTTGGTCAAATTATTGACCTCCGGTATACAGGGTGTCCCAAAATCACCGCATGACCCGGTAATGGCGGATTCCTGATGACATTTCAAGACAAAATAGTTGATGAAATTTTGTCGAGGCCTCAACGGTTCTCAATCTGGAGGCGGTAAAATTCTATCAAAAAAAGTTCCCCAGATACCCCGTTGCAGGCCCATATGCATACCTCCATTTTAGTGGTGCCTTCAGCTAAAAGCGCCTTAGGATGTGGCAGTTCGTGGACGTTTTCCAAGATGTATGTCACATTCTGAAGCGTTTTTAGTTAAAAGCTCCTCTAAAATGAGGTATGAATATTGGCCTTGACCTTCAGCAAAACTAAACATTAATTTTTCTTCTGACTCTAAAACTTGTGCAGAAATACTGTAATTACCACCAGACATTTGACGATATTGGCCGAATCTTCCCTCAAAATCATCCATTTTGGAATTTTCCTAGCAAAACGTACTCTAAATCTAGCTCAGTTAATAAGTATTCACACAATCCAATCAAAGATTTGGTTGTATGTGTCATGGAATAAAAGGTTTCTCTGGTTAGTTTAAACCAGCGATGTTTTGGATCTTCAAAGTTATTCCATGCATTCAACGAAGGAATGTAAAAATATTATGTTTTCGTCAACAGTATTGCGAATGGGTTCCCTAGGAGCATCTCGTTTAAGTTTGCCTACAAACTGGCTTTTGCAATTTACAATTTTCCACCACTTAGAGAAAGTCGAAAGAAATATACTGGTGCCATGACATGAATCGCCAAGATGCAACTCTAAGGCCAATATATTTTTTTCATCAAATAGTTTTACACAGAGATTTACATTTTGTCTCTCTAACGGAGATGGAAACAGAACCTTCAGTGACAAGGCAGGTGCTGTTTTTAAAATATGATTCTTTTCGTGATGATGTAACTGCTTTAGATCACGCATGAAAAGTAATGAGCAGGATCACCATTATCATCAAGAGGAAAAGAAGCAATTTTCAATGACTGCTTAGAATCCCTTGTATGTTATCAGATTTTATATAAATTTCATCCATCATTAAAATTACAAAATTTTCATTTCCTGTCAACAATTTATCCTTTTCTCTCAGATAGGTGATGTGAGAGTTAGTTAGCCTAGAATTATTGGTACCTAACTTTACTGATTGTAACTTCGTCGAGAAATCTCAACAAAAATGCGACGAATAAATTATACGACTTCGCGAGAGCTTGGGAGTGGGACTTACCAGTGCTTGTTGGGTTCGGCGACGAAGGAATCCAGGGCCCTGGGGTGGCCGGTGGCAATACGGTAATAATTTCAAGTCCCAAACTCGGGGCGATCACAGCACGACAAATTTTTTTCGGCTTTTCGACTCTTCCTTATCGCGGAAGACCCATTTTTTGGGTCTGTTGGTCGCGCGATCACGAATTCGGGTATCGCTGCGAAACCTCGCCGTTTTGTCACCTCCACCAAGCTCATTACAATATGTAGGGGCCCATCATTCAGCCCGTCCAAATTAATGAACAAGTTAATTTGCAAGAACATGGCCCCCGGACCGTAAGGAATCAAGATGACGAATTAGTCGTCGATTACATAGATGTCGATTACGACTTGAACAAAGAAACCGGCCCGACTTTATCCGCATCGAACCAGTCATAACCCGAAACCAGTCATGACGACGATGATCGGTTAACCGACATGAAAAGCAGCGACGCATGACATTAAATTAACATTCAATTTTCTAATTACCGCGACCCGTGTTCGGATCTCCCAAGAACTTAAACTACCCTAAACCGAAGTTTGTACACCTAATACTTAATGGCGTGTTGAGAAGAAAGGACTCCTCACCGAACCTCCATGAGGCTACTGCGCTAGCAACGGCGAAAGCTTGAAAACAGGGCGTGTCAAGCGACCTGTGGCGGTCTGCACCTCAGCAGCGCGGGTGACTCCGTCAGCCCCTGGTAAGACGCGCAGAATGCGACCCAATCGCCACCTCCATGGGGACAGGGCGTCATTCTGGATGACCACCAGCGTTCCTACTTCGATGGCCGTGGTGGGCACGTCACATTTAGACTTCTGTTGCAGAGTGTATTCGCTCCTCCACCGATTCCAAAAGTGCCGATGACACCTTTGCACCAACTGCCATCGGATATGACGTCCGAGTGGAACAGATCGCAAGATTTCTTCTGGAGGCGCGCTTAAGTTACTCATTGTCAAAAAGTGACCGGGCGTCAAAGCCTCGAAGTCGTTGGGATCGGTACTAACCCCACACAAGAGGCGTGAGTTTACCACTGCTTCGATCTGCGTGAGGAGCGTGTTAAACTCGGCGTACTCTATCAAGAGGCGCTAGGCCCTGACGAAATTGGTACCGTTGTCGCTGTAGACATCGGTGCATTTCCCGCGACGCGATACAAATCGGCGAAATACGGCCAAAAAAGTGAAACGGTTCGTGGGCTTAGGCTATTGAATTTCAAATTTGGCGCGCCTGTCAGTGGTGGTACTGAAGGTAACCTCACTTATTCAAAAGGCGCGACAATCTACTTTTCAAACAAAAATGACTGTGTTAGTCTAGTGGAATCGAAATGATTAAAAAGGACCCTATTTTTGAATATTTGTGCCGTAGTAACTCTCTCACGATGATTCGGTGACCCAAGACTTAATTGTGATTGTTGAGGTAGAATCGTGATTAGGTAAATGAAATACAAAGGTTAGTTTAATTCGTATATTGAGGTACTATCAATATACACGGGATTCTCTGAAAAAACCTGCTTTCTTCCAGGACGTCAGCTCGTCCGAAAGGTGCAATCAGGAAAAGGAGACCCGGACTGATTTATTTTAGTCTAGGAGGTACAGCCGAAACAGCTCTTGGTATCGGCCTGATCTCTATGCTACTGACAATTTACACAGAAACGTACCGAGAAGAACGTGACCCAGACAGACCACTGAGTTAACAAGATACTCGAGTGATGTGTTGGATTTATCGCTGGATTGCCGAAGCAATTGATGACGTTTCACCGTATAGTATATGTTCCTATACGGCGGCTGATGGCAGGCTTTGCCTGAGTTTGTTGCTCCCACGATGGCTATAGATGAGTAAGTATGCGTAGATTATTGATGGCTCGAAATATCAAATCAACGATGTGAATCATCTAAGGCCCGGTCAGCAGAATACGTTTAACTGTGTTTATTGTTCCTTTTTAGGTTACGACTAGATCAGGACGATACTCGGAGGTACAAATCTTATGATTATTCTATCTGTAGAAATGAAGAAATTTTAATGTCGTAAAACTGCGAAGAGGAAATATAAATAATGGTAACTGAAAAATAAATTAACTTCCGCTGCGATCCTGGACTTGGCAACGGAACCTGTAATAGAAAGATAGTAGAATACCGCTAGGTGGCTCGGTGGATGATGACAGATCAGCCAGCCTTGTTGGCTGGGTAACAGACTACTGGAGAATTATAACTTAAAGTGGATTTTTACTAGGCACCGGGCTGGGTCCTAACACCGGGTGCTCCTGGATCAAGGTGGTGCTAATTTGCCGAACCCGAACTCGAGCCTCAAAAGTGTGGTAGAGGTGATTTTGATGGCGTGTGAATACACGGGTTCCCTGATTGAAGAAGATGTGATGAATCGGACCGAGAGCCCGTGCTCCAGTCCCTGTGTTGTGTAGACGAAGATTCGGACCGAGAGCTTGCGTCGCAGTCCTCGAGGTGTGGTAAGCGACGATTCGGACCAAGAGCTTGCGCTCCAGTCCCCGAGGTGTGTGTGAATGTGGCGATTCGGACCGGAAGCTTGCGCCCCAGTCCCCGAGGTTTATGTGAGCGTACGATTCGGACCGAGAGCTGGTGCCCCAGTCCCCGAGATGTGGCGGTCGTTCGGACAGAGAGCTTGCGCCTTAGTCCCCGAGGTGTGTGTGAATGTGGTGATTCAGACCAAGAGCTTGCGCCCCAGTTCCCGAGGTGTATGTGAGCGTACGATTCGGACCGAGAGCTGGTGCCCCAGTCCCTGAGATGTGCAAACGTGGCGGTTCGGACCGAGAGCCCGTGCTCCAGTCCCCGAGGTGTGATAAGCGACGATTCGGACCGAGAGCTTGCGCCCCAGTCCCCGAAGTGTGTGTAAATGTGACAGTTCGGACCGAGAGCCCGTGCTCCAGTCCCCGAGGTGTGTGTAAACGTGGCGGTTCGGACCGAGAGCTCGTGCTCCAGTCCCCGAGGTGTGTGTAAACGTGGCGGTTCGGACCGAGAGCTCGTGCTCCAGTCCCCGAGGTGTGGAGGCGGTGATTCAAACCGAACCCGGTACTCAAGTTCCCGAAAAGGTAAATTTGAAAGCAAGGCTTACACGTGAGGTTAGGTGAGCGATTAGCGCGACACGAACGGCGGAACGCAAGTCCCTAGCCTGGCTCGACGTAGTCCTATTTACATATACTCATTTCCCCGACCAAGCTCCCTACTCTCGTCGCTCCCTACTCCGTAACATCAGGCTGCGCTGGTGACTTTACATAACCAAGGTTGGTTTCTCAACGTACCGGTACATGTTATCTTGGTTAGCGCTTGCTCCTCACAGAGGGCGCCACCGTACAATAATAAACATGACAGCTGGTAGAAATATATAACAACAAACAAATCAGAAATAAAATAGCAACAATCTATAAATATTAAAGGTAACAAAACTAACTCTATACCAATCACACTCCCCCACTCGGACCCAATCCCCACGCGCACCACACCGCCGGGGGTGGAGGGTCTCAGTCCCCCTCTAAACTTTGGGTGGTGAGGCGGAAGGACTCACCGCCGAAAGTTTTTCCTTTAACCCGATACCCCCGCACATCGCTTCCGGTAACGACGACAGTCTCCGGACCGGTATCGCCCACGATTTTTTTCTGGTGGCCGCGGCGCCCGTGCTGTGGCTGAACGCCCAGCGTGTGAGCTGGTCGTCTCGGCTAGTGAGGACGGCTCCTCGATGTCCATCGCTCCGACGGCGACGATCCCGGACTCTGCGGCGTCAATCATTAGGCAATCTTCCGGAGGTGTCAGCTCTGGCAGCGTGTTTTCTAACCCCTGCAGGTGGTAAAGGGTTACCTCCCCCTCTAACAACCCCGTCTCCTTGGTGGTTTCGGCGGGTCCTTGGGCCAGTGACACTGTGGCATTGACGATCGGCGCGGCAGACGCAGAAGCGGTCATCGGTGCACTTGAGACGGTGGGTGCGGCCTCCGTCACTACCGGCATGGCGCGGGCCTGCTCCCCGGCATAGAGGAATAAGAGACAGAGAGTTCATGATATGGGCCGAGTTGTGACGGGAATTTTGCCCCAGGAAGTGCTTCCCTCTATTAGTATAAAAGAATACTACTAATGTTTGAATGTTAAATATCCTAGAGACCTACTCCTGTGCGCAGTTGTCATATTGTGCACAACATTTGTGTTTAGGCATGCATTTGGTGGAGCGAGGTCGAATTCTTTTCGGGGAAAATCAGATGAGACGTTTTGGAGTAGGTTATTTTATTGGGCATCTGAAATTAAGTAAATTTTTGTTGTGCATGTGAAGCGGATAATTAAAAGTGTCCGCTTTATCGCATAATCACAAAGTATCGCTTTTATTCCTTTTACTCCTAACAATAACGCACTGCTAATTATGAATTTACATAGAATTTTGAGGCAATATGTAGAATAAGAAGATAATATAAACTTTCAACGAAGTAATCCATCATTTCAAAGTGGAATACCATTATTGAAGAAAAATTAATAATTAAAAGTCAAATCCACAGATTCCGTTGAAATTATTTATTCAGGTACATGGTGTTTTGACCCTTATCGGTCATCTTTGGCCTTAAAATTTTATCACACTAAGAATTTATTTCCCAAAAAGGATGTTCATTATTTCGGAAAGTGAATAAAAATATCAAAAGTCAAACACCACCTTGTTCAACATTTGAAAATATTAATTTTTCTTTAAACGAACATTTTTCTACAGTTGTAGATGATAGTTATTTTCAATATAACTGTGGCATTTTTTTTGTGAGAAGGAATTCGAGACACGACGCGCAGCGGACAAGTATTACCAACGTAGAGAAAATCAACTTCACTCTCGTCAAATCAGTCAATAATGACGCCTTCTAGAGCTAGTAGTGAATAAAATATACGTAATAAAATATTATATTAACGACGTGGTTGAACTAGCTGTTGAGGATCGCAAACCGGGCTGATTGAGTGTAGGATTCCGATCCCGACGACTATGTTCGCAACACACTTTACATTTCAAAACTTCATTCTAAATTTCGATTTTTAAATACCCGTGATGACATCTAGTGGTGAAAGTGAGAACTCGTGGATTCGAATGGGGAGACCGGCTGGGTCGGCTTACGACGTTGCCGATCGGGGCTGGAACGGAAGAGGAAGAAGGTACGCGTGGGGGGACGGCCCGTTCTTCTTGGTCGTTCGGCGAATGGTCGTGGGTCAACGTGTGGTCTTTCTGTGTCCAAAGGTTGGTTTACTCTTTGATATTTATTGTAAAATTAGCAACAAAATCATCGTTAGGTTCTCTAGTTTCACTACCCCTAAAAATCCCTCCGCGATCTTAGTTAATTCTCGAGATATCTTGATAAACGTTTTCGTCACGTAGTCACATTGCCGGTCGCTATGCGCCTTCCATGTTTTTACAACATTTTACAAGTTTTGACGAGTTGATTAATTCCCGAAATTATTACTTTTCAGTATTATTAGTACTTGTATAATTGTGATTTGATAAACCGTTCAAAGTAATTAGGATTTAAAGAGAGACAAGATTGTCAAATGTATTTTAATATTTGAATTTAACGAAAACCTGTGATAATAATGAATTACTGTGATTAATGAAAACTTGACGTTGTTGCGATGTGCACTCCAATGTGTCCTTTTTGTAATTGAATTGTTGTTTCGATTTCCATAATTCACTGTAAGATTTTATGCATGTTTGACCTTCATTTGACATTGGCCGCTGCTCAAAAGTCACACCTCGACCAATGTTTCAAATTGACAGAAAGACGATATCTTGTGTATGTTTCGGCCTTGTTGACAGACTAACATTTTCATAAATAATGTGTACTCCTCCTCGAAGTCGTAGCGACAGCGAACACTCCCTTCCGTCCAACGATTGTATTAATAATTGTGTATTGCTATGTCATAACATTTACATTTTTGGGGAATTTGTGGGGCTGTTCCTGATGTGAAAGGGGGGTCAGCGAGACGGTCAAGGTATTTAATAGATCGGGATCAACTTTAGCGGAGTATATGTAAGAGTATGTGGGTTTAGGGCTTTCTAGGTTGCTCCGTCGCTGTCGTTACGCAACATTACCAGCAACTGCCTATAGAAAGGAGTTTGGTTGGGTCCCTGATTATTTTATATTGAATTGTGCTGTGCCATTTGCGTCGTTTACTAACCATTTCTTCATGTACTTTGTATGAAATATTGATGCTGATGTGTGTGTGTGTTGCAATGGCGAATGCGTAAGCGTAAGCGCGAGCTTTTAATTGATTTTGCGATTACGATATCTGTCTTTTTGTCACAAGATTCATTGTTCAAGAAGGTTTCTGTAATTTGGCCATGTCAATTCGAGTTGACTGAGTTTTCTTTGGTGTGTTCTTTCTCTGTCAATTACTCGGGTGGATTTCTCGATACCTTTGGGTACCAGATCTCTCTTGGAACATCACCACTCTTTCTTGATTTAAAATAAATGCTTGTACTGTTTTAGGTGTTTTGAGAAATAATACAAATTTGAATAAAATAACAAAATCTTTAATAAATTGTTGCTTGTCATTTGACCTCCATCTTTCCCTCGACACGTTCATGTCTTGTGTTGGAATTTTTATTTAATTCCGAGCGATTTCTACAATTCGTTCACCAGGGGGCGAACAGGGTTACATTACATGAGTATTGGTGGTTTTTGAATTGAAGCGAGTCAACTACATTTTGATGCGTTTATTAGGTCTTAGTACTAGAAGATGTAGAAATGGAATGAATAAGAAATAGCACAGGATGGCTAATGTTAGTTCGGTATCAGAGAAAGTTACTTCAGTGATTAGGAACATGCCAAAATGCATGGGCAGATGGCCATGGACTTGGTGATTTGATTAGGTATTTGGAAAGTAATAAACTTAGTGAAGAATGCAAAAGGCATGACACCTTCCCCCTAGGAAAAAGAGGGTTTCCATGCAATGGAAAACCTCGTTATAGAACATTAATAAATTTACAAAAGTTACAAAAAACATTCAAAAATCAATATATCAATAAAACAAACAGGTAAAAATGTGAATCTAGCGTTGACCAGCGATAGAAAAGATCCAAAAAGTCGAATATCCACTACATTTCAGCCCATCGGCCGGCACATGGATTGCGTTACAGGGTTATGGCCATCTGTAATCTTTAGAGTCCAAGGTCTCGGTTTCCCAAAAGCTGTAATGTTTTCCAACCCTCGAACGAATTACTTTCACGGGTGCAACAATTTTGTGTTTGATTTTTAATTCAATGCCCATCTTATTCTACTTTTATTATCTAACTTATCGTTTATTTCCTAACTAAACTAGTCGCGCGCACTTATATCTAAACATCTTATTATAAATCATTTTTCATTCATAATTTTATTTCAATTCATATTCATCATCAGCATATTTTCATTTAATATAATTCATTTTCATCATTTCACAATCTATATTCATCATATTCTTCATTATTATCATCTTAACAACTACGTTTACCTACTTTATCTTATCTTCTAGGAGTAATTATATTAATTGGGCATTAAAATTGTGACTTAAGTCTTTTAAAATAATTTACTTTAAAACATTTCACGTCATTATTTGAGTTATTTTACTTATTTGGATTCACATATTTATTATAATTTCAAATTCAAATTTTAATTAAGTAATTCACATTAAGGCTTGCGTTAAGGGAAGAAGTGTAAAGTATAAGTGTAATTTATAATGAATAATTTTTTTTAAGAACCAAAATGTACTGATTAATATTTACATGATTATTACATTTAATTGGGCTTAAATCAAACCGCGGTTGCACCTCGAGAAAAACGATTAAGGTTGGACTTACATTTATGATGTCTGGTTCCATGGGAACTTCCCTCCCTCGTGGAATTTTTGTTCGGACGTTTAAAATTTCCATAGCGTGGCACATTTTTGTTAGTTTTCTTCGTTAAAAAGGGTATTTCGTGAGAAACACCGCTGTCACCAATGTTGAGGATCCCAAACCGGGCTGATCGATATTGGTGGTTTTTGAATTGAAGCGAGTCAACTACATTTTGATACGTTTATTAGGTCTAAGGGCCAACTGCACCGCGTTCACTTGAAAGTTAAAGCGGAGCTTAAACCTTGACTACGATTGTTAACAACAACTGTTGCTAAGGTTTAAGTTCCACTTTAATTTTAAGTGAAAGCGGTGCAGCTGACCCTTAGTGAAGAATGCAAAAGGCATTACATAGCGTAGGTGCCTGTACCACTGTCACTGACCTAGGTAACTAGGTAACGGGTGCTAAAATTGGATTCCATTTTTAAGGGTCATTTTTGAACCGTAAACTAATCCATAACAAAAATTATATGAGGTTTTTGACGTAAATATTACTAAATATATAAATAAAATTCCATCTACCATTTGTATTGTTATGCATTTTGAAAAAATGGCCCCTAATGAAATCAACAGCAGGGTATTTCTATGACATGCAACACTTCGTACTATATGAATTAATTAGGTACGTAGCAATGTATTACACAGCACCGCCATTCAATTTTGTTATGATTAACATCAAGTTTTAAAGTGTAATATACGCTTAAATTTATCAAATATTCCATAATAAAGCAATGAAAGACATGCTACTTACAAACTACAATATGCCCATTGGCAAAGAAATATTTTCTGAATTTAAGCGGATATTTCACGTGCAAACCTGTTTATCATAACACAAAAATGAATGGAGTTCCCATACTGCTGGTGGCGAAAGAATTTCGCAACAGCCCGCTGATTCAAAAAGTGCAATGAATTTAGTGAAACAGAAATTTTCTGCTGGTGTGGTTCAGTCTGCTATCATTAAATTTCAACTGCTTGCATGATAATTTGCATACATACATACAGGCTGTTGGGCGAAAAGTTTCTGACGTCATAACTTCTCTTTTATTCGTTTATTTAAAAACACCAAATAGAATCAATGAATAGCTATACAAACACTGCAATATGGCTCTAGTTCTGATTTTTTTTTATTGATTTTTGTTTTGAAATCAGATCACAACCAAATCGGCCAAAAAATAAAAAAGTTACAGCTGTGGAAAGTTTTCATATTACACAGTGTATAAACTATAAATAGCTATTACAGATGTTGGACATTTTTAATTTTTTGTTTACTAACTATTTTTTGAATTAAATTTCTTTTTTGCAAAATTTTGATACTTCTGTACAATTTAGTATTAATTAATTTTTGTAAGAAAAGCTGTCTATGATGAACGCACTGATCGGACGCATTTAACCACTGATTAATTATATTAATAGAATTTAGTTTAGTTATCAATAATTGTTTGATGTGTTCAACATGGGGATTACTAGCAATCAAATCTTCGAAAACTTGTAAACTTAAATGAACAACTTTGTAAGTTTCCTCACTTGGTCTTGCGAGATATTGAATAGTATCATTAGTATTGCCATAGTCCCTGTTTAAAATGAGAAGTTCTTTTTTATCCGCTATCAAGTCCTGAGGTTTTAAAAGTGCAGTAGAACATACAGGGCATGCAAATTTTTTGATAACAGCTCGAGCGATGTATCCTGCAAAGTAAGTGACCGAACAGTTCTCTAGATTGACGACATAAGCGCCAACTGCACTAACTTTCAGACATTTTTGTTCGATATTTTCAGTAGTCGATGATGTATCTTCATCACTTGTTTCTTCCGGCACATTATCGTGTAGGTTATCGGTTGATTCGGTTGTGATGTTTTCTGATAAATTATCGAATAAATTGATGTCTTGATCATTTTCACAATTGCTCCGGGGAGACTTCGAAATGTGAACTGTCATTACTCCTTGAAGAGCTAATCGAAAATGTTCTGCGGTTGGGTTAGGATTGAAACCGCGATGTTGACGAATTCGAGAAAATAAATTCTCTATCGGATCTTGATTTAACCGGTTGGTCAATAAAAACGGATACACCGGCATCATATCCTCCCACAATTCCAAAATACCTCGAATTGTTTGTTGCAACCCTGCGAAACAATATGGAGTGTACTTAGGTACACTCCAAGTCTCGATCCAGTCAATAGACGCACGCAAATTTTTCAAAACGGTAGGTGCCTTTTCCGAAATAGCACACTTGTTGAGGTTTCCAGTGAACAAGTTCTTCGAATTAAGGGAGTCAAAAATATCATTTAGCTTATCGAGAAAACTTACGGTAAATGGAGCAGTTAACGATTTTAATTCACCGGTTCCGATAGATGTCTTCATTGCAGACGCAAATGTTTTGCTAATGATTTTCATGGCCAGTGAAACACTCATTTTTTGGAAATTATTGGGTCTGATGTGCTCTGGTCCAATTTTCATTAGAGATGATGATAATCGACCCTTCTTATCAATCTCATATGTGGATTCAACATCTTTCCAGGAAACATGATGATTCCCAACTTTAATGTCCTGCTTCATGAGAGCATTCCTTACATTCTTGAATAAATGAGGAGTGTCGAACAAAGCCAAGATCTTTTCTTCATTAAAGATGAATGAGGGGTGTGTTGCAGATACACCCAGTTTCTTGAATAAAAGTCGATTTCCCGAATTTTGATAGCAAACTAAAGCTTTCACTTTGAATCCCGCAATTTGGATTTTTGACAAACCTTCTTTTACCAAGTCGATAATATTTGAAGCCAGAATCGAATTACACGACAGGAAATACGCTATGGGCATTTTCCAGTTGTCGTATAATCCTCTCAACATAAAAACTAGAGCTTCATTAGCAATTTTGTTTAACCTACCTTTCGATCCCAAATCTTGAAAGCCTTCAAACATATCAAGTCGAGCGCTATAGTCAACTCCCTTCTTAATGCTCGATCATCCATAGTGCCAGCTTTTTGAGTTAATTTATCGAAGACATTATCGTTGAAACCTGTTTTCAAACCCAAGACATTAATCCACCTTCTCACTGTTGAAATAGATGGTAAATTAAATTTCAGTACTTGTCTCATGAATTTGTAGCATGCTGGAGATTTGTAGAAAATTTTCAAAGAAATTTTTTTTTCTTCCTCCAACCAAAATTGTTTTCTTTTCTTCACTTGCATGTTCACAAATGTACGTACATCTCGATTTAGTGGAGCCAAAATTTGTCTCAAGTGATACTCCGTCGTATTTGCATGAGACTTGTTCTTCAGTCTCTTAGCGTTTTGTCTGCTGGTCGCTAATGCTCGAGATTTTTTGGAGATGATTAACCTCAAGCGTTTTTTTCTAGGAGTATTGTTTCCATCAGGCGAGACAAGAGGTGGACAATTCAAGTATTCTTCGATAAATAAATTTTCGCCGTATTTGTTTCCGTTATCATACATAAGTTTTCGCTTAGCACCCTGCCCCTGTAATGTTGAATCGGTTTTCGGTGAGCAGGATTTGGGTGGTGTAACGAGAGTCATAGGCTCATCGTTTTCAGCTCTCGAGAAAGCTGGTTTCGTAATTGTCGAAGCACTCTGATAAGTTTTCAACGGGCGCATTACGTGAAACTCTTTTGAAGAAGTCGAGGGCAAAAATGAAACGGATGATGGTGGTGGTGGTGTCTTCGCTAACGGTTCCTGAATGACGAAATATGGGCACAGCTGTAGGATTCAGACGATCATGTGATTGATTCACGAAACTGCTCTCGAGGAAATGCCGTTCACATAAACACATTTGCTGAAGTTGTTTCCCATCGATATCTATATGGAATACAAGAACAAAATATGACGTACATATTCTCAATGGGGTATAATACAAAAAAAAATTTTTTCGCTAAATTGGAAGTATCCGGGCTACTGATGATAACGCAATTTTTTTCAAATTTTTCTGCCCTCAATTAAAAGGGCAATAAATGCCCAAAGGTAGAACATTCGCCCCGCCCACCTTGGCCAGAATACTTATGACGTCATAAGTATTTTTGCCATCTGGCAACGCCGCTCCCGACTGTGACACTGTGTCAGTGTTGTGTTCTGTCACTTGTTGAATATTTGTCAGCTGATTTCAGTACTGTTTTCATAATAAAGTTAGAGTTTTCTTGCGATGGCGAAAATGAAGACATGTTTCTTTATGGGGTGCACCAATACTTCACAAAACTCACCTAGGAAGCTGTTTTTAACGGTACCGAAAGCGGAAAGTACCAGGAGATTATGGTTCGAATCTGCACTCAACACCACAATCTTTCCAACCACTCCAACGTAATACAACACCAAATGTGATTTTAAGTGATTTTAAATGAAATATGTCACCACTTTCAAAACAATTATGCGTGATGTTGCCACACTGACATGGACCTCAATTCTCATTGGCCAAGTAATGCGCGCGTATTTTTGAATCTCCAAAATCAGAACTCATTTTCGAAGGGCCGTAACTTGGTCATGAAGAGCTTTTTTTCATATTCTGTTCTTACTTTTACTGTACTTGAACACTGATCTTTCATTTTCTCTAGTTAATTCAACAACTTTACAAAATGGTATTATACCCCATTGTTATTATTAAAAATTAATTTACCCAGCAATTTGGGATTAGCAGCCGCCTCTATCCATTTCACGCAAATTAAGTCACGTTTAACAGGGAACTCATAAAACCGTACACCACCGTCACGTTTTTTCTTATTGCAACCACTGTAATTGCAAGCAGTAAACGACAATTTGACAAATATCACGAATATCCGAGAAAAAAGGCGAAAAAAGGCGATAGAAGTGTGAAAATATCCACAACTTGGTCGTTTTGAAAAAAACGGATTTTTGAAAAGCAGGCGAGAACTATTTTCGGATAGACACAGGAAAAAGTGAAATGAGCGAAGTCAAATCGGTACAAAGCCAAAACAATGCACTGAAAGACAAATGTATCTGCATTTGCACTTAAAGTGTGGGAAGGGAGGAAGGGGGTATAGACACGCATCGACTGCACCGTCGCGACGCGTATAGACCGGTTTTTTCATCATTCTCCCGATTCCCGATTCTCCGTATTTATTCTATGTTTATTTAATTTACTTACTTACCAATTTTTATTTGGAATTTAGATGAGATAGAAGAAGTGACAGTATTTCCACTATGATCGGTCGCACCTTCCACTTTTCTCAAAAATTAACTGATAAACTGGGTCATTCCACGCCAAGACGATCAGCAAAAATGGTCAATGTCACGGATCTGTTTGAGATTTTCACGAAAGTTAGTGGTCATCATAATAAGTACTCAGCTCTTGGCGTTTGGCCCTATTGCCCTTATTTCAAAAGATACGCCCTAGAACATTTTCCGACCGCTCGCTCGCGCGCCGTCGCACAATTATTCATAACTTCTAAACGAGTAGATCAATCGAAATGATCTTTTTTTACTTTTGTTCACAAAAAAATATCCTTCACGGACATTGACTCGTATTGATAATTTGAAGTGGAACTTGTACAGAAAAATCTATTTTTTCATTCGAAAGTGAATTTTGGGCCATTTTCCACGGTGCGAAAAATTTCAAAAAAATCACAAATGTTGCTCACAATGTTGGCAATCGACAAAAAAAAATTCGGGACGGACATTTCATAATTGACTTTTTACGGAATTTTTTAGTGCGCGCACGCCGAGAGTTGACCTGAGTACAGGCCCATAACGCTTCGCATCCCCGGAGACAGGCTCCCACATTACGCGTTATTTTTTAACTTATACAATTTAATGAATAATTCTTCTACCAATATAAGAAACATACCAGGATTTAGTGACTTTTAGGAACGGTAAACATGAATTAATCTGAGACAGAAGAAAAAATAATTCAAATCTGCTTTCACCAGAATTTGAGAAGTCTTTTACATACAATTGTTTATTGGATTTGGGCATTGAAGCATGAAATTTGCGTGTACCTTTTATGGGTATAGAAAAACTGAATCTAGTGCTCAGGACTGATACATGGTCGTCGTATTCTTTTTGTGAAACATATACACTTACAATATTCTTAACATTTTTGTCGGCCCATTGAAATAATTCAAATGATGAATTAATTGGCTCTTTATTAATTTGTTGTTAACTAGCACGACTCTGAATAGTTCCACCTATTCCATCACAGGGGCCTTTACCATGAGCAGTGGCGAAAAAAAGCCACTCAGCATCAATTTCAAAGTCTAAAAAGTGATGAGAAACATTTATAAATTTGTTCTTGTTTTTATATTGAGCCGCTGAGCCATCGGAAGAGTGCATAATTTTTTTAATAGTATTAGCATCATACTTATTTTTCAAATACTCGATTAATTTCGTTTGAAATAGGTGCACCGTGTTCCAGACATTCGGATATCACAACAAAACTTATCTGAAACCAGAAAATCGTCAACTTTGTGATATATTACAAAAGGATGGATAGTAGCTTGCTCGTTGGACCAATGATAACTTTGAATCTCACCTTGGAATACAAATCCATGATTTTCAGAAAAATCACAAAGTACAATGAAACTTCCTACCTCTAATCATCCTTAGTTTTCTCCATAAATGTGTGTTGTGATTTAGCAATAAAATCGCGACAAACAAGCAACTCTAATTTAGATTTATGAATGTTTCTCATCACTTTTTAGACTTTGAAATTGATGCTGAGTGGCATTTTTTCGCCACTGCTCATGGTAAAGACCCCTGTTATGGAATAGGTGGAACTATTCAGAGTCGTGCTAGTTTACAACAAATTAATAAAGAGCCAATTAATTCGCCATTTAAATTATTTCAATGGCCGACAAAAATGTTAAGAATATTGTAAGTGTATATGTTTCACAAAAAGAATACGACGACCATGTATCAGTCCTGAGCACTAGATTTAGTTCTTCTATACCCATAAAAGGTACACGCAAATTTCATGCTTTAATGCCAAAATCCAATAAACAATTGTATGTAAAAGACTTCTCAAATTCTGGTGAAAGCAGATTTGAATTATTTTTTCTTGTCTCAGATTTATTCATGTTTACCGTTCCTAAAAGTCACTAAATCCTGGTATGTTTCTTATATTGGTAGAAGAATTATTCATTAAATTGCAAGTTGAAAAATAACGCCTAATGTGGAAGCCCGTCTCCGGGGATGCGAAACGTTATGGGCCTGTACTCAGGTCAGCTCTCGGCGTGCGCGCACTAAAAAATTCCGTAAAAAGTCAATTATGAAATGTCCGTCCCGATTTTTTTTTTGTCGATTGCCAACATTGTGAGCAACATTTGTGATTTTTTTGAAATTTTTCGCACCGTGGAAAATGGCCCAAAATTCACTTTCGAATGAAAAAATAGATTTTTCTGTACAAGTTCCACTTCAAATAATCAATACGAGTCAATGTCCGTAAAGGATATTTTTTGTGAACAAAAGTAAAAAAAGATCATTTCGATTGATCTACTCGTTTAGAAGTTATGAATAATTGTACGACGGCGCGCGAGCGAGCGGTCGGAAAATGTTCTAAGGCGTATCTTTTGAAATAAGGGCAATAGGGCCAAACGCCAAGAGCTGAGTACTTATTATGATGACCACTAACTTTCGTGAAAATCTCAAACAGATCCGTGACATTGACCATTTTTGCTGATCGTCTTGGCGTGGAATGACCCACTATAATTAAATGGGAATACGTATTGGATTGATTCATATTCGTTTGCTTTGCACCGTCGCGTTTAAGCTCCACTTAACGCAAAGTAATTCCTATTTTTCATAGTAAAAATTAGTTACAATTAAATAGTCCGTCACTTAACATAAGTTCACCTTAAATGAAACGGTGCAAACGGATATAAATAAAGTAACTTTTTTAACTATTAAATAAATCCCTCAAAAGAGATTAGACCACGAGATTAAACATATGTATATACTATATACTTATGTATGTGTTATAATAATACACACTCGCATATTCATTATAACATATGAGGTGTCGCTTGAGGCCAAAAATACCGCTCTCACTTAAAATTTAAGTGGTACTTAAACCTGAGCAACAATTGTTGTTAACAATCGTAGTCAAGTGAAAGTGAAAGCGGTGCAGTTGGCCCTTAGGACATTATTGTTTAAAGTTTAAGTTTATAAAAATTAATTCCTCCTCTTTGACGGGCTGCAGTCTGCAATTTTGTGTGCAGGTGTTCACAGTTTTCTACAAATGTTTGCGATTGCTTCCAAAAATAACAATTTTGATGTACACATTTTTCTTCACTTCTCGAGTGTTCTTATTTTATGCATGTTAGGGGAATGTATCGGTGAAATCCACAAATTCAATTCAATGAATAATTTCAATGAATTTGGTAGATTTGACTTTGAAATATGAATTTTGATATTTGAATTTGAATGTTTGTCTCACTTTGGATCATGGATTACTTTGTTGAAAGTTTAACGAATCATAATTATTATGTTCTGAATATAATTATAAGTATCAGCATTTTGTATTTGGCGCTTCCGCTGTGCTTGAGCGCTTGCCAAATTTCCACTTCAATAGGTAATACCCAAGCAGCGAGCGCGCCCTCTCGTGTTTGGAATTAGAAACATGAAATTTTTAGTTCCCAATACCCGACTATAGATGGATTTAAGGGGGCCATCTATTATACGGTATTTTTAACCCGTCACAAACTTTAACACGCCGCGATTTCTCTGTCTCTTATTCCTCTATGTCCCCGGGAACGTCGGCCGCAGTTGCACCGTCTACCGGGCCCTCCACCAACTGTAGGTCGAGCTGATGCTCGGTTTCAAGGAACCGCTCCTGAGGGAATTGGAGAGTCGGTGCGGAAGGCAGCGGTGGTGGGAACTTCCGGTCGTAAATAGGGTCTTTCCGCTCAGGACAGCGGGGGGTGGAGGGTCTCGAAAGCTTCAGTCGTCAAGTCCGAGGCAAGCTCTAAGTGAATCGCTTTCACAGCCATGCAGATGAAGACACAAATGTAAGCTTTCGACACTTTGGCACCACGAAGCTTTCCCATTGTAATGGAAAATGAGCCGCAATAGTCGATTCCAGTTTGCATGAACGGCTTGGTATCTGAAACGCGAGCCGCAGGCAAGTCGCCCATAAGCGGAGCCAATTTTGGCGGTTTCGACTTGAAGCATCTGTAGCATCGCGAGACGACACGTCGAATAGCCCGTTTCGCTGACAGAATCCAGAACCGTTGGGCGATGAATCCTTGGAGCGTGGCTTGTCCGCGATGCAGATAACTTTTGTGGTAGTCCTCAATAGTGAGCTCTGTCAGGCGACCGCGCGATGGCAAGAGAAGGGGATGTTTCCAGTCATACTGCACAGTGGCGTGACGCAATCTTCCTCCGACCCGTAGTAATCCTTGCTCATCGAGAAACGGCAACAGGTTTCTGGCATACTTCGGGCACAAGCGATTTAATTTCAATGCCCCGATGATGTCCCCAAAGCAGTGCAATTGTACGATTTTGGCGACAAACTGAGACGCTTTATACAGCTCGGTATCGGAGAGGGGCCCGACGACACGAAGAGCCTGATTTTTTTTGTAATCTTCAAGGAAACGAAAGATGTAGGCCACGATGTTTAAGATTTTCCGATGGGATGAGAATTTCGACAATAAATTCTGTACCCATTCCGAAGTTATGTCGTTATTGGTAGCGTTAACCACGGCGCTGTTGGCCACGATTTTTGCTTCAGAGGTGGCCGTCACCTCGGCTTTACCACCCCTTCCGGGTGTGATCGGCCACTCTTCGCTGAGCGACGATAGGAACGGCGGCCCAGCCCACCATAGCGAATGCTCTACTAATTCCGACGGGCGAATACCACGAGACGTCGGGTCCGCTGGGTTTAGTTCCCCTGGGATGTGCCTCCAGCACTCTGGTGGGACCTGACCCTAGATGCGAGCGACGCGATTTTCGACAAAAGTTTTCCATCGATGTGGAGAAACTCTGATCCAGTGTAGGCGTGTGCAAAAATATTGATATATCAATAAAAATATCAAAGTATCAATATATCATGATATGATATGGGATTAAAAAAATATTGATATATCATTTTTTGATAATTATCAAAATATCAAATCATGATAATTATCGAAATATCAAATCATGATAATTATCAAAATATCAAATGATGATCAAAATTTTTCGAAAATGATGTCATTTATGATAATTACCCCAATATTAAATTGGCGATCTTTTTACGACAGGAGACGTAGAGAACTAACAATTTATGTTGGTCGGTACTCGCGGTAGTTGTCAGTGGTACTTAATCACTTACCAACGTTCTCAGAATGAAATTATGTATGGGTATTGGGAACTGAACTAGAGTACCATCACTATACTTATCGTTTTCTGGATATTTTGATATTTTGATATTCTGATATTTTGACATTTTGATATTTTGATTTTTTGATATTTCGGTGTTTTGATAATTTGATATTTTGATAATTTGATAATATGATATTTTGATATTTCGATATTTTGATACTTTGATAATTATCAAATTTTGATATATCGATAAATATTGATATGGTTTGGTTATCAAACTTTGATACCCGTTCACTAATATCGCCCACCCCTAATCCAGTGCAATGCAACCAATGAGTCGGTCCAGGCTGTTTGAGAGCAAATAGTGAATTTATCCTTGAAAATTTCGGCGACATGATGCATGAGGTTGGACAAGACCACGGCGCCGCACAGCTTGATGCGCCAAGGGCGCGACTTTGTTCTTTGCATAGAGGAGCGAGAGTCTGACGCTTCCATCGGCAACGATGGCTCGCAGATAAACGACTCCCGCATACGCCGCTTCGCTACCATCACAAAACCCATGCAGCTCATAGGTTACGACATCCGATTGCACACATTGGCGAGGTATCCGCCAGCCTTGACAGTTTCGCCTTGTACTGCGACCATCTAGCTACCAGATCGGAAGGAGGCGCATCGTTCCACCCGATTCCTGCGCTCCAAAATTGCTGGATTAAATGCTTAGCAAAGATCGTGACAGGTGCCAAATATCCTAGAGGATCGAAAGTCCGTGCCAGCTCGCTAAGCATACCACGCTTTGTGCAGGGGCTATCTCGAGGCACTACGCCGAACGAAACGCAATCCGACGATGGGATCCACTTCAGGTCCAAGGCCTTAAGAATATTGGCTTCCGAATCAAAATCGTGGGGCACTTGGCAATAATCGTCCGGTAGGTGGCTGAGAACCGATGGGTGATTGCTGAACCACTTTCGCAATTCGAGCCGAGTTCCAGTAAATTCATTAGTTAATTCAGTATCAACAGAGCGTCAGCAACAGAGTCGCGGCCGCTCACGACATCGTCTACGAACATGTCCGAGTTAACGACTTCGGCTGTAAGTGGAAACTTCACGCCCTCGACGATGACCAACTGTTTGAGAGTCCGTAGAGCCAAGTAGGGCGAACTAGACACCCCATATGTCATGGCATTTAGTCGATAGTCGTCCAGAGCATCTTCTGGCGATTCGCGCCACAATACATATACGCTGGTAATCTCTATGCTCTTCGACGAGCAGGATCCTCTGGTACATGCGGCGAATGTCTGCAGTAAACGCGATGGCATGTCGACGAAACAATAACAAGAGAGCGCAAATATCACTCTGTAACTTGGGAGCTACAGAGAAAGTGTCGTTCAGTAACATTCCAGTTTGGTGCAAGCACGACGCATCACAAACGACACGCAACTTGGTAGTCAGGCTGTCCGGCCTGACGACAAAACTATGCGGAATGTAGTAGATGTTCCGGTTGAAGTCTCATCAAAGAAGGTTCGATATGAAGGTTCGATAATCTTGATACAAAACCGGGTTTTTTGCCAATCGACGTTCTAGCGACGAGAACCGTTTGAGTGCGATTTCTATAGAACCTTCGAAAGAAGGAGGTTTACTTTTGAATACCAACAGGACCACGTAACGCCCAGTTGAAGTCCGGTAATGTCCTCTCTGGTATGCATCCTCGACGTAGTTATCCTCTTCCGATAAGTGATGAGACTTGGGCACGTCCCCGACTTCCCTGAATCGTAGCAAAGTAGTGCTAAGCAATGAGTCCTCTTCGACTGTGAACAACGAATTGACTGAGTGCGTCCATGAGGAGCCATCCGAAGCAGGTGTTGATAAGCTTAGCTTGCCCTTCGAGTTCGACGGTGGGCACCAAACTTCTATCAGCTAGGATAGATGCAAAAACGTCAGCGCTCAAGAGTAAATCGACTCTTCCTGGAATCGCGAAGTCCGGGTCTGCAAGCGACAGGCCTTTCGTGCAGTCCCAATTGAACTCACGGAGGTCACAGGCCGGTAGGCTGTCGCAGATACGATGTATTACAATGTTATTACTGCCGCCTCGATTTCGACAGAGTGCATTTTCATCGTCCTGACGAGGATAAAGGAAGCACGAAACAACTCCTTTCGCTGCGATCGACGATCCACCTAGGCTATTGAAAATCAAATCGGACTTTCTGTTACGGGTAATTTTGTATTCCTTTAATTTAAATCTCGAAACCTAGAAACTAGCATGCGACGCCATCTGTGGTTGAACTGAGTAGACCGCGCGCGGGGCGCTCATGCGAATGCGCCGTGGAATAACGGCATTGAAGAAGCAGCACAAAACCAAAGAACATTGTGACGAGTTGAAAATTCGTGAGAATGTTTGTTGGGAGTACCGAAGCATAGTTCGGTCACAAACATTGTTTTTCCTAAAACAAATCGTATTAAAACAATAAATTAACACCAATTAACTCACGCATAACCCATCAAAGAATAATTCAACGCCAGAGACAGCTTAAAACACTCAAAACATCCAAAAACCCGAGAGAAGAAGAGCAAACATAACCCCACATTCACAGTTTGACAATGACGTTTAGCCGAGATGCGAACCCGCACTGCCAGCTACACGCTCCAGTGTTGCCAACTCAAAATGGGAATTCCGCTAGATAGCGCCACAAGTTATAACTCGCGCGCATGCGCTATTCATCCTAAAATATAAGGCCGCTTGAAATTTACCGCCGGCATCGGTTTTTCCGACTTGATCCTCAAAACAGACTGTGCTCGTCTCTCGACTACTAGTTCTGCCCGAGTTTCTCCACCACCTGCTTATCCTCGGTAAGTTTTGAGGGGTTTTTCCCTTAGGAGTATTTCTCCGCCGGTTTTCTGCTGGTTTTCTTGGTTTTCTGCCAAGTTTCCCCTGAATTAGACAGAATCTCTCTCCACCTTAGGAGTTAGGTCGTTATTCCCGTATTTTGGGACCGCGAAATTAGTTTCATTTTTGCATTCAAAATTTAAATTATCATTTTTAGGTTAGATTTTTGAAAATCACGGGCTGCTGTGATTTTTCCCCGGTAATTTATCTGATTACCCGTCAGTTGAGGTTAGTTCACGCTACACCGCGTTTTGAAGTAATTTAGTCGTAGTTTCACGCCCATAAGGCCGTTTCAATTTCAAAATACACAATTTTAACCGAACGCCGCGTACACTGACACGGGACAGTAAACATAACCTCCGGTATCTTGTTCCCCCAAATTCGTTTCAGTTGCTAAACCATCAACGCGTACCGACCGCGTCAACCGCCATTTTGGATCCGGATCGAGTCCCGGTTTGAAATCAAATTCCGAAAGAACGTCCCCGTCTCCCATATTGGACGGACTTTCCTGATGCGGACCGTCAATACGCGATAGCTAGCTAGTTCTTGAACCTCAAAGAAGTTAGCAACGGAAACGAAAACGGAAACGGGTTTGACCTTGGATAATACTGTCGTCCAGTGGAGTGATGTTGAAATTCGGTAACGGCAGGAAAACGCATGACGGCGCATGCGTGGAAAGGGGCATTGTTTAAACACAATCCCAGTAATGCAAACAGTATGATAATACATATCCTATTATTATACAAATTTAACTATGGATTTTTTGTTTATTATTTTTCATTGTTTATTTATTATGCTGGAGCGATCGAATGAATTGTACATGAATAGAAGTCATGGCCATAGTTCTGTCTCTATCAGTCTATAGTTGTGAAAAAGACAGAATGATAGTTATAGTCTCCCCTTATGTACAAATGATTCGATCTCTGTGTATTTATTTAATAAGTATCATAATTAGTATTTATTTCATTTTGTTCGATAATAACTAATTTACGCCTCTTACAAAGGGCGCAATTTGGTTTTTAAAGCCTTAGGGCGAATGAAGTTGCTAGGCAATGAAGATGTCAGAACCGACGTTTACAGAATTTTTCATTATTAATTTTTTTGTAATAAACAAAAGTATCCGTGATTTTTTCAAGACCAAAAACTCAGATATGCGCGTCTAGCATCAAACTTTTCTTTAGGGTGTGATTATGCCCTCTATACTTGATACATAAATAACTGTTTTGCGTTTTCGTTTCATGTTGTTATTGTTTATAGATTATGTTAATTCCTATACCATAATCATTATTAATATTATTGTTTACTTACTCAATTAAAAATTCTATCATTTACTATATTCATTATCATTTTCTTATTCATTATTCATCACTAAATAGTTGAAGAATCGGGAACTGTACTCAGTTCTCACATGGACCACGTGTCTCGTAATACATTTTTGAGCAATCGGTAAACTTCTTTATTTTCGAAAATTTGCTGATACATGTTGGAGATGAATTAAAGGGAATACTTTGATGAATATTTTATGTCCATAAAATTTGTCCAACTCTTGTAGTTTTCGAAATATCGAATTATGAAAAATTAAGTTTTTGTCGGATCCATGTAGAATGTTGCAGAGGTATAGGCGAATCCTATAGAGAATGAGGTGGCGCCGCCTAGGAAAAGTCTGCGAACCTCAAATTAACAGGCAGAAATTTTCGCCACGCGTCTGTTAAACTAACAATGGTTGTACCATGAAATAATGTCAAATAATGAGCAATCGTTCACGGATGAACAAGTGCTGGTACGAAAATTAAAGAACCAACCCTAAATTCAAGGGATGAATGCCGTTTTCAGCTGAATAAATCACAATGTTATTTTCTTCTCAATTTCAAGGCAAACACGACCCCCAAAAAGGGCGTAAGCATTGTCACAAAATTTGGAAGTGGGCGATGGTTCAGGGATTACTCACTGATGATACAAAAAAAATAACACTTTTCAAATCAGGGGATGAATGCTGGTTTCAGCCAAATTAACAACAATATCCTCATCTTCAAAACAAACACGACTCCCAAAAAAGACGTAAGCATTGTCACAAAATTTGCGGGTGGGCGATGGTTCAGAAATTACTCACTGATGATACAAAAAAAAAATAACACCCCTCAAATCAGGGGATGAATACTGTTTTCGACTGAATTAAGAACAATATCCTAAATTTCAATGCTAACACGACTCCCAAAAAGGGCGTAAGCATTGTCACAAAATTTGGGGGTGGGCGATAGTTCAGGAATTACTCACTGATGATACAAAAAAAATTACACCCCTCAAATCAGGGGATGAATACTGTTTTCGACTGAATCAAGAACAATATCCCAAATTTCAAAGCTAACACGACTCCCAAAAAGGGCGTAAGCATTGTCACAAAATTTGGAAGTAGGCGATGGTTCAGGGATTACTCACTGAGGATACAAAAAAATAACACCCCTCAAATCAGGGGATGAATACTGTTTTCGACTGAATTAAGAACAATATCCTAAATTTCAATGCAAACACGACTCCCAAAAAGGGCGTAAGCATTGTCACAAAATTTGGGGGTGGGCGATGGTTCAGGGATTACTCACTGATGATACAAAAAAAAAACCACCCCTCAAATCAGGGGATGAATACTGTTTTCGACTGAATTAAGAAAAATATCCCAAATTTCAATGCTAACACGACTCCCAAAAAGGGCGTAAGCATTGTCACAAAATTTGGGGGTGGGCGATGGTTCAGGAATTACTCACTGATGATACAAAAACAATAACACCCCTCAAATCAGGGGATGAATACTGTTTTCGACTGAATTAAGAACAATATCCTAAATTTCGATGCTAACACGACTCCTAAAAAGAGCGTAAGCATTGTCACAGAATTTGGGGATGGGCGATGGTTCAGGGATTACTCACTGGTGATACAAAAAAAAATAACACTCTCCAAATCAGGGGATGAATGCGGGCAAAAATGATATCAATGACAGATGACTTCTTCATTCACAGGGTATGAGCCTAAATTTGGTCCAGAATCTCATCTAGACCGTATGTTGTTGGAAGCATCTCGTCAGAATCTCTCATTAAAATCCTACACTTCTCGTGGTAGTTGCTGTCATTTCCAAAATAGTAAGAGAGGATTTTGCTGCTTATATATCCTAACAACACGAAGCAAATAAAATCGTTTGGTAGCTCCGGATAAATTTCTTTAATCTGTCTACTTATAATCAAACTGTTTTCGAAACTGATGAAATGAGTTGAGTAGTCCCACTTCATGTGTTTTTTCCGTAATTCCGCTGTCAAACTTTCATACCGGTTGCACGACATCAAAGTGCTCCGCCTTTGATACATCGATAACAAATCATTTTTATGCATGAATATGAACTCTTTAATGACGGAAGCACTTAGTTCCACTTTTTTCAGCGCGGCTCCTGGTTCGTTTACTTCTTGAAAAATAGGCCTTCCGTACACAGTACATAATTCACATTTGAACAAATAATCATCCTTCTGTGCATCTTCGAATAATACATTTCCCAACATTTTTTTGCCGCATGTGTCGAAGTGCATGAACCGCTCGCACTCAGCACACGCTATAAACCTCTCATCACGGTCATATGTTCCGCACGATAAACATTTTTCGGTCATAGTCTTCGAATATGCTATGATTACTTGTTGAATATGGATCCTGAATTGTTCTGGATCACAAGCGGCAGTTTTTAATGAGCAGATTTTCTTAAAAGCGTTTATTACGTGAATGTAAAAAATCACGAATATGCCACAATTATAAGAATCCGTTTGCTTGGGATAATCGAAGAAATCCTCGACCACCCATTTTCGGCTGTTCATTTTTGAGAACTTATGACAGCGATCTCTGGCATCTAAATATTTTTTTACTTTTGAATACAGTTCCAGTTTGTTAATAGTGTTTCCGCTGGGATCAAGGTGGTATATTTTGTGGTTGAAAATGTCCAGAACAATGAGTGTCCAATGAACACCAGCAACATCGTATGGTATGAGAATATATTCAATCCCATCTAAAGATTTGACGTAAGGTAAAAAACGATCACTGACGGTTTTCTTTGTTTCGCTAAACATGTACTGAGCAGAAATGGCATCAATGTAATAGAGTTGATTGTTACTTTTTATTATTGATATAGCTGCGGCGTCAATACAATAGTCAGTAATCCATCGGTCATTCGATGAAAAACATGCTTTGTCGTAATACTCATTTAAAATAGAAATTAACGTTCCAAAGTCGCTACTATGTAAATTGAAGCAAGTGCCGTCATCACGTGAGAAAGACGATAAAACAAATCCGCCGGTTTTCTGCATCAGCCACGCACTCTCAGTATAGTAGTCAACATTGAATACCAATGAATTCGGAAGAAATGCCAAATCCCATATGTCTTTGTGAGAGGAATCAGAGTCCCTTCCAGTGCCATTCGTATTGTTCGCATCTTTTTCTTTATTGAGCGGAGGTAGATCAAGAGATGCTTTATCCTTATTAGCACTCAAGTTTTCATCAGTTTTTTTCTTTAAATTTCGTTTAGAAAAATGATCCTTCCGTTCCTTTCTTCGTCGCCATATTTCTTCCTTGCGCGGATCATCAATTTCGTCATCAAAACAGATTTCTTTTTCTCTCTTCCTCTTTCTCGGGGTCAATCCAAGGTTATGTGTGACACTTTTTAAATCAATCTGAATCTGCCTTTGCACTTTTTCTATGAATCGGCCCACTTTCAGATTGGTTTCACCTGACAAAATTTGTTTCTTTACAATCTTGAACCAGCATTCCACATTTGCATTGCTGTACCGTAAGGGATTGGAAGGATCCGAGGTGTTTGATAATATGGCAGTCCATAGAGGAACAAAAGGCATCAAGTATTTCAAAACGTACTGATCAACAAAAGAATCATGTCGACAAATATTAGTTGTAAGCTTTTCATCATATTGTACTTGTTCTACGTGATTCTTCACTTTCAAGAAAATGTCATAGAAGTGGCAGTCGAATGGAGACATTGTGTATCTGCCAGTGACATCATCATTATTCTCAAAATCGTTTACAAATTTGATATCTTCTTCAATGTCTTCAGATTCTGCGCGGTCTGCATTCATCAAATTTTCCAAAGCTAAGTAAATCAAATGATTCATCTTCGTATGGACTCAACAGAATCACCAAGAAGTTTTCGAAATGATTCGACAACTGTTCAAGAGTTTGAGAGAGCATTAGCAAAGTCAAAATGTCTAGAATTATTCTGCGAGCTTTTCTATTTGCTTTATATTTTGCCAATTGGTTAGAGACCATTTTGAGGAAGTGGGAACAGCAACTTCGTAGTATAGTAACGTCTTGTAAACTTCTCTGGAAGTCAACACTCGAACAATATTTGAAAGTTACTTGCAAATAAGTATATAAAGTCATTTCGTTCACTCCTACACAAATACCAGAAATAAGCGCGAAACTCCAATCAGTTACGATAGTTTTGAAAATAGGCCAGACTTTGTGACACTTTGTTTTAACGAAATGCTTAAAATGTACGAAGAATGATGTTACAGTTGCTGAATCATGGGCCGAACTTATCAGTTCCAAAATGGGGATAATCTTACCATTAACATTTACCACCCCAGCGTAATAGTAAGTTCGCTTACCTGAATCAGAGATTATAGGTCTTACTACAGAACCTGTTGCATCAAAATACATTTCGATGCGATGTCCCCTCGGTATTAGCACTTGAATATGTTCTTTGCAGAAAAGGTAAACAAGTAACCCACCTTTTGGAAAATGTATATATCGAGATTTCTCGTCAAAATATGTTAGTGATCGTTTAACGAGATCAATGTAAGCATCGCTGTCAAAATCATTCGATGCTTTCGCCTCCGATCTAGCCTTTTGGTAGACTGACAATGATCGGATACTTTGCCAGTTTCCCTCATTCAATAAAAACGGTTGCGCTAATGCAATGTCTTCATTACGAACATTGTTTGGCAGTTCATTCAGCAACTTTTTTTTATGGAATTCCTTTCAATGCCTCGAAGTTGGTATGCATATTCCTCGCCGGAATGATTGTCGTGTTCTTTATCAAATCTAATTTCAATTTCGTTTCCCCATTTTCTATTCAAAATAATAAAGCGAAATTTGCGGCAGTTACTATGCTTACAGTGACCATAGAGCACGATGTTATTTTTATTTTGACGACAAGCTTTAAATACAAAAACACAAGATTTACCTACCGTAAAGGCCTCTTTCCGAATGAATTTTCGAATTGAGTCACTGTCATCCGATTTCAATGCCTCGGTGGTCATTGCCAAATTAACATTATACGGATAATTTGAATTCCCTGTATTACCTTCGTTCATCGACACAAAGTTTGAAATGTTCTTCGTGTCTTCGACCTTCATGTTTGAATTCGAACCCTCAACCTCACTCGTTTTTACTAAAATTTTACTCACGGTTTCATTTGGTATACCACACTCGTGCAATGGATCTGCAGGATCACATGATGGATGATCTTCTAAAACTAGCTTGAATTGATTCGAGAGAGATTTTGCCGATGAAGTTTTCAATGTAACTGAAACGGATGCTTCTGACGCTTTGTTTTTTATTTTGCGTTCCCACGTTTTTAATAACAGATATCTATTATTAAAAGTGTTCTTCACATGACAAAAGGAGCATAATTTTGCGAGAGCACCGTCAACAGAATGGCACGAAGCATTTGAGATTTCGTCGTTCGACAAATGCAGCCACGATATAGCGTTCACAATATCGGTGGTGTTCAATTTGGCCTTCTTCCCCATGGTTAAAATTGCAGTACACACAGCGAAACACCTAAATTCACGTGGAATGATGTAGAGAGTTCTTATACAAACGGACGATGCGAAATACCTATTAATTAAATGAACGAAATAAAATCCCGAAGAATCTGAAGTAACCTAGGTAGGTATATTATGACGAAAAAAAATTATCCTGAAATCAACTAGTAAAAAGCAACGGAAAATAATCTTCCTAAAATATGACAAGGAATGAATCGAAATAAAACTTACGGAAAGACAAAACGGAACAAACCGAACAAATTAATAAGACCTACAAAATAAATATTGAAATATACTTATTGGAACCGAAAAACTAGAAAGGAACAACGGGAAAAAAATCTTCCTAAAATATGACAAGGAATGAATCGAAATAAAACTTACGGAAAGACAAAACGGAACAAACCGAACAAATTAATAAGACCTACAAAATAAATATTGAAATATACCTATTGAAACCAAAAAACTAGAAAGGAACAACGGAAAAGAATCTTCCTAGAATATGCCAATAAGGAACAAATCGAAATAACTTGCGGAAAGACAAAACGGAACAAGCCGAACAAATTAATAAAACCTACAAAATAAATATTAAAATATACTTACTGGAACCACAAACGGATTAAAAGAAAAAAACTTTACTTAAAATACCTTTGACTAACCCCATAAAAAGCGAGTTACGTTTGCAGAAATCATTAAACGAGCCCATGGGGCAACAGAAAACGATGGAAACCAACTGTTTGAGAACTATAGAATTTCAATGAGCTCGACACAACAAACTGGATAGTATGTAACAAGAACAAGACTGTACAGTACCTACCAACTACAGTACACACCTATGGTACACACTTAACAACGAAAAAGCTCAGATGCCCAAACGGTGAGCAGAGTAAACATCAGGAGTACGAATGGTACAAGATTCAACTGGTTATTTGAGTGCTGCGAAAGCACGATGACGAAGGGTGCCGAATGGCGAATTGGCCAATCAGTGAATATGCGTGGGCATGTGAGCATGATCATGGGTGCAGTGCCGTAGTGAGACGTGTGCGAAGGGTGTCTCCGCACGGGTAAACAACACCATCTATCTCCGTCTTGTACATTGATGTTGCCAAAACAGTGGCGCGAAGTTTGAAACTCACAATACGAAAAAGGCCTAAAAAGGGCAGGCACGCACTTTCAATAAGCGAGCTACTTTACAGTTATAGCCATTCTCAATTGTTTAATGCAGTTTAATTTCTTGACGAACGTACACTAAGCGTCAATGAAATCGGGACACCTCGAGTAGCTGCGCCGATATGTAGGCAACCGATCATACACCAATTTGTGGGCTGGCGTGAACGGACTTTGTGCCAAAGCCGACTGGATATGTTCTGACAGCTCAAAAATTTGTCAAAATATCAACCTTTTCACTTGAGCTTTGTGAAAAAAATCGAATAAAAAGTGTTTATTTCCAATTAATTCATGGATATATTAGCGTACTTTAGTAATATTTGTGTCGATGAGTGCTCGATTGATGGCAAAAATTATTGTTATTCAAAAAAGCATGAGGATCCGGCATCAACCAGATCTGAAGACACCAATATTTGCAGCCAAAACAGCTTCGGCAACACATATAAGAGCAACCAAAATATTATCATTATAAAATAAATACTACGAACAAATTTAATATTGAAATAATAACTGCTCTTTATTTTTACAATATGAGGGCATATAAGGGTGAAAAGGTAAGAGTGCCTCTATTCAGGGACCAATAGCATCGGCACACGCTTGCGCAGAAATTTGAAGAGGAAGAGGCACCAAAAGAGGCTTAAAAATTCTCAGTATCTTGCAAACATAGTCACCATAAGAATGAACTTGTGATTGAATCCTTCATATTGTACAGCACTCATCAACACAAAGATCACTAAAATTTACTCGATTAACTCGATAAAGAAACACTTTTTACTCGATTTTTGTCACAAAACTCAACTGAATAGTTTGACATTGTGAAATATTTTTGAGATATCATCAAATATCCAGACGCCTGTGGCAGAGCCCGTTCACGCCAGCACTAAAATTTGATGTATGTTTGGTTGCCTGCATCCGGCGCAGCTAATCGAGGTGTCCCGATTTCATTGACGCTTAGTGTACCCTATTGTAGCGCATCTGTTGGTGTTTTTTCGCGATTTTCGTGAGCCGTCATTTTTTACCCATTTTCCCTGAAATTTGGTGTTACGAGGTTTTGAAAAATTCTAGAGGAAATATCTAGTTGATGGAAGTGAATTAAAGAAGTGTGATTGTGAAAACTGAGATCATCAGCAATATTACTTTGGTTTTTAGAAGCCTCGGAAAACTCGAAAATTTTGAACAAAAGTTATATTTAAAAAATTACCCATATGAAGAATATTACCTTATGTTTCGTCTTTCAAGGGGAGAAATTAATCGATGCTGGGCATCCCTTCAAAGTGAGTTGACCAAAACTGTTCAAAAGAGCAGAACATACAAATTTACCTCGAAATTTATACAGCCAAGAAACTTCGCAGTAGCGCTCAGTTTTGGTAAAATTGAGGTAACATTGTAGCTTTAGCCGAAACCAGCATTCATCCCCTGATTTGAGGGGTGTTATTTTTTTTGTATTATCAGTGAGTAATCCCTGAACCATCGCACACTCACAAATTTTGGAAGTCGTGTTAGCATTAAAATTTTGGATATTGCTCTTAAATCAGCCGAAAACAGTATTCAACCCCTGATTTGAGGGGTGTTATTTTTTTTGTATCATCAGTGAGTAATCCCTGAACCATCGCTCACTTCCAAATTCTGTGACAATGCTTACGCCTTTGTTGGGAGTCGCGTTAGCATTAAAATTTGGGATATTGTTCTCAATTTAGCCGAAAACAGTATTCATCCCCTGATTTGAGAAGTGTTATTTTTTTTGTATCATCAGTGAGTAATCCCCGAACCATCGCCCACCCCCAAATTCTGTGACAATGCTTACGCCTTTGTTGGGAGTCGCGTTAACATTGAAATTTGGGATATTGCTCTTAATTCAGTCGAAAACAGTATTCATCTCCTGATTTGAGGGGTGTTATTTTTTTTGTATCATCAGTGAGTAATCGCTGAACCATCGCCCACCCCCAAATTCTGTGACAATGCTTACGCCTTTGTTGGGAGTCGCGTTAACATTGAAATTTGGGATATTGCTCTTAATTCAGTCGAAAACAGTATTTATCCCCTGATTTGAGGGGTGTTATTTTTTTTGTATCATCAGTGAGTAATCGCTGAACCATCGCCCACCCCCAAATTCTGTGACAATGCTTACGCCTTTGTTGGGAGTCACGTTAACATTGAAATTTGGGATATTGCTCTTAATTCAGTCGAAAACAGTATTCATCCCCTGATTTGAGGGGTGTTATTTTTTTTGTATCATCAGTGAGTAATCCCTGAACCATCGCTCACTTCCAAATTCTGTGACAATGCTTACGCCTTTGTTGGGAGTCGCGTTAGCATTGAAATTTGGGATATTGTTCTCAATTTAGCCGAAAACAGTAATCATCCCCTGATTTGAGGGGTGTTATTTTTTTTGTATCATCAGTGAGTAATCGCTGAACCATCGCCCACCCTCAAATTCTGTGACAATGCTTACGCCTTTGTTGGGAGTCGCGTTAACATTGAAATTTGGGACATTGCTCTTAATTCAGTCGAAAACAGTATTCATCCCCTGATTTGAGGGATGTTATTTTTTTTTGTATCATCAGTGAGTAATCGCTGAACCATCGCCCACCCCCAAATTCTGTGACAATGCTTACGCCTTTGTTGGGAGTCGCGTTAACATTGAAATTTGGGATATTGCTCTTAATTCAGTCGAAAACAGTATTCATCCCCTGATTTGAGGGGTGTTATTTTTTTCGTATCATCAGTGAGTAATCGCTGAACCATCGCCCACCCCTAAATTCTGTGACAATGCTTACGCCTTTGTTGGGAGTCGCGTTAACATTGAAATTTGGGATATTGCTCTTAATTCAGTCGAAAACAGTATTCAACCCCTGATTTGAGGGGTGTTATTTTTTTTTGTATCATCAGTGAGTAATCCCTGAACCATCGCCTATTTCCAAATTTTGTGACAATGCTTACGCCCTTTTAGGGAGTCGTGTTAGCATTGAAATTTGGGATATTGCTCTTAATTCAGTCGAAAACAGTATTCATCCCCTGATTTGAGGGGTGTTATTTTTTTTGTATTATCAGTGAGTAATCCCTGAACCATCGCACACCCACAAATTTTGTGACAATGCTTACGCCCTTTTTGGGAGTCGTGTTAGCATTGAAATTTGGGATATTGTTCTTAATTCAGTCGAAAACAGTATTCATCCCCTGATTTGAGGGGTGTTTTTTTTCTTGTACCATCAGTCAGTAATCCCTGAACCATCGCCTACCTCCAAATTTTGTGACAATGCTTACGCCTTTTTTGGGGGTCGTGTTTGCCTTGAAATTGAGGAGAAAAAAACATTGTGATTTATTCAGATGAAAACGGCATTCATCCCTTGAATTGAGAGTTGGCTATTTAATTTTGTTCATCCGTGAACGATTGCTCAATAAAGCTGAGGGACAGGAGTTGTTCCTGTCAGTACAATTACGTCTCTGGCACCGCCTGACATTATTTCATGGTACAACCATTGTTAGTCTAACAGACGCGTGGCGAAAATTTCTGCCTGTTAATTTAAGATTCGTAGACTTTTCCTAGGCGGCGCCACCTCATTCTCCATAGGATTCGCCTATACCTCTGCAGCATTCCACATGGATCCGACAAAGATAGCATGAGAAATGTTGGCAGAAATCTCTCATAAGCTCTGGGTGACTAAACGGTTCAAGAATGGTGAAACGGAGCATCGGCATCGTGTAGGAGCAACTCTGTTGAGGCCACGATTTAAGATAACTCTGGTATTCCGACTGCCGCGCGCAGCGAGGTCCAAAAAGTGGTAAAAGCGCGTGCGACAAAGATTGACTATCTGGCGCACGATAGTCCCACTTATGTTCATGTATTATAACTATTATAGAAGCTATTCGCTTAAAATGTACTAAGCATAAATAAAACTTGAATTATCTCAAACAGTACGGGAACAGGCGGGATTTTGCGAGTTTTCGGGCCACATGTGCGCGCTCTTTCAAGCCTTCGCTCTTTCCATACCTCTCTCTCCCACTGTTTAGCCAGAAAACGACGCACGCCAGCCAACGCGTTGAAGCGGTAGTCGGAATACCATTTTGTACCCTGTCTCAGTTTAAACAATGCCCCTTTCCACGCATGCGCCGTCATGCGTTTTCCCGTCGTTACCGAATTTCAACATCACTCCACTGGACGACTGTATTATCCAAGGTCAAACCCGTTTCCGTTTTCGTTTCCGTTGCTAACTTCAGGCACATAGTTCTTGATTGTTCCATTGTAAATAATTGTTTCATTGTCAATAAGCTAGGTTAGGATTTCTTTTCATATTTTAAAGTTGCAATACCGTCCGCGTTCTCTTATTTTTAGCCCTGTACTGTTAGGACAATTTCAATAAATCACATTAAAACCATAACTGTTGCAAAATCCCTGGAATTTCACGGCTTCAGAGCTTCAACCGATAGGCATTAGGTTTCTTTGTTTTCCCTCTAAAAACAAAGTGGCGTCCGAGATCCAGTTATAGCAGAATAAGTAGATAAACAGGTAAGGCGTCATAAATGTAGATGGTACTAGCACCATCACAAGGTATATCGGCTTTATACTTACAATGTGGAAATTCAAAATAAGAACACGACTGGTTGTAAGAAAAAATTATTTTTATTAAAGAACCTATATTATTTGAGAATATGAAATGATGATAAATTTGGAAATGATAACGAGTTGTCGAATAACCAAGCCTACAATAAACAGTATCAAGTTGCTGGAACTGTGTCCTTCAACTCTCTTTTGGTGGCTTTTGTAGTCTTCTTGGATTCTTTTTTTTGAGCTTTTATTATAACTGCGGGATCACGTATTTCCATATGACGAATATGACGAGGATCCACTAACTCCGGAAGAAGTTTAATTTATCCACTATATTCTCCCAAAAATCCCGATCTCGTTTGATACGGACAACTTTTACTGGATAATCTGGTCCCGTCCACACGCCGAAAATACAAACTTCCCCATTTGTTATCGCCAGTTGCCCTTGTATCTGGTGATACCAGGAGTGGCGAGTATTGATTTCAACAGATTGGTCACTGGCTTTATATATCCAAAATTTTATTTTATTTTGGACAATGACGTCATCTATCGGTTTTTTGAAGGCACTTATGGGACATTTTATTTCAACCACAGCGTCGCTACCAACAAGTCCATCAGGGGTTGCACCTAAGTGTGGGTAATCTCGATGAATAAAGAGGCCACTTTCTCCAATTAAGATATTCTCTTGCGTTTCTAACTGAAACTTCGCAGTGGATTCATACTTTCGCCCATGTCTAGTACTGACGCAATCAATATTCCCACCATAGAGCAATTGGCGCACTTTATTTTTACAAGACGTCGTCGGTTTATGTACAGCAATTGTATAAAAGTTCGAGGCTGTCAAAAGTTTTCGTCAATACTCCATCCAGATTCCACTCCTGGATTGAAGTATAGTTTCACGTTCCAAAGTAGCTCTTTCTTCTTCATTTTTTTGCAGTGATGTCAAAAATGTTTGTTTTTGTTGTTCATAAGTTTCAAGATCCATATCCGGCACTTGACAAGACTCCCCGTAATCGGCATCTTGATGGGAAGTTCCACTTGCAAAAAGTCTTCGGTGCGGTAGTTTTCTATTCTCTGCTCTTTTCTTTCGAGCAAGCTCATTTCTGCGCATTCTTTCAATTTCAAGTCTTTTTATCCTGTTACTTGGACTTTTTTTATAAGCAGTCTTGTGCAGTTCATAGTGTGGTCGACTGGTATTGAAGGATACCACCGCTGCAGAACATCGAGCACCATAGGATCCTCTGAGCGAAAACTGTGCCCTTTTCCCACCCACAAGTTTTGCAATTCGTGAATTAAATTGTTCGACAACATTGCTGTTTACATCTTTAATTAAAGACCTGCAGTGAACTTTCAATTGTTGAATACAAGTAGTGAGTCTCTCCCAAAAGTCGGTATAACTTTTTACAAGTGGCACATTGTTGGTTTCTACATTTTTCTTGCGCTTGCAAAAATAATCTTTGCATTTCGAATGTTCGCCGAAAACGTGATTGACCATGTTATCTAAATCATATTTCAGCAGAATTATACCGTTAGGCTTCTCTTTGTTTTGAGCAATGGATCCAATTACCGCACTTCTCAGGCGCATTATATTTGGTTGTAGCATCTTCCTTACTTGAATGGGGACTTTTGTATCGGTAGACAACGTTTGTAGTTTGTTACGAAAATTCCGCAGTAAATGGTTGCGACATTCAACTTTTTCTATTGTAATATTTCTGTACGGTCGTGCCTCCAATATGCGTTTATATGTAACATACTGCTGTTCCCATCTGCGATAAGTGTTGTGTATTTTACTCCATACATGGCGACGCTGCTCTTGAAGCCCTCTACCAAAATGTCTGCCTCCATGCTGGTGGAACTTCCCGTGAAATTTTTTATGCAGCGATGTTCATGAGGATTAGTATTGTTCTTCTTAGCCCTTTCGCATAACGTACAGTATTTGTTCCGAACTCCAAGGAAAAGAACTTGTCCAAATTTTTGACCAATAATGGCAGCCGCACCAGACAATGCATTATAATTTTTCCGATAAGAGCGCTTGGACCAGCAACCATCTGCGACCACTGTGATGAACGGTATTCCATCTTCATCCACATTTCCAATGGATCGTGCATATTGCGCTTCTTGACGTGTAGCTTCTTCCATTTTCAAGACAGCGCATTCTTTCCACTTTTCTGACATTGAATCTTGATACTTCATGTATGTGTTTGAACTTAGATATGAAATGTCAATTGCAGTGAAAAGCTCTTCTGAATTAGAAAACTCAATGCCAATACTCATGGCACCACTAACGGCAGCTGAGTTCAAGTCCATTTCAGAGCTACTTTCAGGGCTTAGTCCAGGCACATATTACATTTAAAATACAACGCGGACATTAAACCTCTCCTGACTTCGCCTTTCAGTTGAAGGTTACTGAAATTGCAGCCATATTCATGTCCGTGCGCACTAATTTTTGAAACTTCCAAAAGTAAGTGACCTATATCAGTAATTCTTCGACCATCAAGAATAACTTTTTCTTGAAAATATAAAATGTCAGTATGTTATATGTTATGTTCAAATGGATCCAAAACCTGTGAATTCAGTTCTTCCCTCTTGTTTTCTGATACATTCAAGTTAAGTATTTCAGAATGTTCGTTAAACGTCGCTGTATGATCTAAATCAGGAGAGTATTACAATATCACTAAGTTATAGAAATGTAAATAACTGGTGGTAACTGGTGTTAGTTGTTAGAGAAACATCTAAAGAAATAAACTCTGCTTCGTCGTTTGTAAGGGGGTTATTTGTGTTATTTGCGTCGACGTTTGGCAGTAGTGTAAGGGTTAGCTGTGAGTAGAATGTCCGTAATCAGACGGGTATAGAAAATGTGATTTGTTATAGTATTCTCAAAGAAGAAATGCAAAAGTGTTCCTGAGATTCAGTTTGAAATCAAAATAAATGCAGGCATTTCATTCCTAGAGAATAAAGAACATAAATTGATTCACCACCAGAGACGACGACTTCTATTCCGGCTATAAAGAAATATTTTCTATAATTTACCTTGCGTTCGCTTTTTTAGACAAATAGTCGCAATATTTCCTCTGCGCCTCTTTCGATAGGGCATACTAACTTTCCTTCTGGACTTATTGGACCTACCCATAATTTACGAAAACTGAAGAAATAAAATTACCGAATTGACTTTGTACACACGATAATGTGTATAGTACTTCACACCTACTTGTTTTTATAGACTGCACGAAAAGTGAACCAGTCGGCGCTGGTTGAAAAATGAAACAACTTTTTAACAATTAGGTATACGCCAATACGTCCGACTCAAGTTGAGTGTTGAAAGAGACTACAGCAAAAGACAAGCAAAACATTGAACATAGATATTTATATGCAACATATCCGTGATTTAGACAATTATTGAAAAGTCCATGTTTAGGGTAGAGCGATCCTGCGAGCGAGACTAATTATTTGGACGCCTATAATTTACGGACGAGTTGCATACAAAACTTTATGATGAAGGGTTTTAGAAACATTTCGGGGTAAATATGGTTTGGTCAGTTATAAATCTGGGATTTATAAATATCATAAAGTCCAACATTTGGCGTTAACTTAAATAATATGTCTTAAATAACCTAATAAGGCTGTAGCGGGCGGTTTACTTTATCATAGCGGACTAGTCCTCGGAGTAGTCCATAAATTGACGCATTATGGACGACTAATTATGCCATAGAATACATGACATCATGTAACGATGACCGTAAAGGAGACTTATTTGAATTATTATGCCCGCGATTTGACAAATTTCGTTTGCATATTGTAGCGTGTGGATTTCCCCACGATACGTTTTTGTCACTCCCTTCGTCTCATCTTCCCTGTGCTGGGTCGGGGTGAGAATAGTCCAGAGGTGTAGTTCTGCCTGAAGTAGAAGTCCTCTAAAAGAACCTGTGTTGTCCTCTTCATGTCGTTATGCCAATCGTCTGTATCTTATTGTGGCTAAAGCTCTGGAACCGGGGCGATCCAGATGCCAGCTTTTAACGCCTCTTGGTGATGACGCTGTCGAGGCGGATTAGTCGAACCATTTCAATGCCAACCCAATATTTGAACCTTACTCACTCCATCTATCGAATTTCTCTGATTACCATATCGACTACAAGATTGGTTTCTTCCGCATTGTCTTATCTCTTTACACCTGAATTCGACCTGGTGTTGGCACCTGGTGCGCTTAGCTTCAATCACCGAGCTGTGCTCCTAAAGCCTTATCATTCAAATTAAATCACGAACCACGATTGGTTGATTTCGAATTTTTCGGTTGGATTCAAGAAGGAAAAACTGAGCTGCCCGGGGTGCGGTCACTTCGGTCGGTCCTGGTGTGGAAGACGTGCCTCTGTTACCGCTAACTTGCGGCTTCGCATTTTCCAAGGAAATCCCGGCCATCCACCGCTAAAGTGGATCACCTTTTCGTCATCGATACCTGTTCGGTGCCTTCCTTCAATAATTCCTGAAGGAATTTCTCCTTTCGGGTGATTTTCACCGCCACGCTGTAAGTAGAATTCTTCGCTAGGACATTTCAACCCCTAATTCCCTTTTCTTTTGGCTTGTAGCTAATCTTTGACGCTAATCGAGGTCGCCTCATTCTGGGCGGTACCCTATTCTGACTTTTTTAAGTGAGCCCTCCTATATAAGAGGTAACTATATTACGTCATCCCCAGGATGCGTTTCTTACACCAGAAATTACAGGGCTCTACCGAGGGTCTTATCTTGGCCATATAGGCTGTTCTATTTTTCTCTTGGGGATCGTCCTCCAGGACCTTAGTCTTCGGAATCCGGAGCACCACCACCTCTAACTGCTGACGTCCACTCGAGCTTCGAAAGCTAAGTCTAACTATAAGTCGCGACATATTGCGTTCCACGATTGGGGTTTGTTATTTAACCTAAAACCAATAATTTACTCATCAGTTTACTCAACATTTCAATTTTACAAAACATTTCTCAACGTTATTGATCCATCAGATCCTTTTGATTATTAAATTGTACTCCTTGTGAGGCAAAAATAGTACTATTTCCGCTACAAATTTTAAGCTGTAAATTCAACGTTCACTTTTCATCAGTTATCACCAACTCTTAAGTGTGTTACCATTTTCCACGGTTCTTGGTAGTCAGTACCCATCCGTTTAAACCGTGGTGGCGCCCAACTGTATTTTGTTTTGTTGTTTGGTGCTTACCCTTAATAGACGACTTTTGGCATAAGAATTATTTTATTAACCCTCAACCCTCACCGGTGAAGAGCTGCCGACATTATAGGAAAAATATAGCTACAATTAGTAAATATGAATTTTCCGTTTCTTTCGGTTGTTGCAAGTACATAGGTAAGTAAATAAAAAATTACGAATACAGGTCATGTGGTTGCGGTTTTGCGGGAAGGAGATACGAAATACACAAAGAAAAGAGACGGCGTGCGTGCAATAAAATTTTACAGAATTTTTACTACTTTGGGCGGAGCTAGTCTTCCGTGTGTCTGATCCGACAGTCGCATATATATTGAAGAAAACGTTCAAGGTTGAGCTTGGGTGATGAGGACTCTTAACGGTTCTAGGGGATGGTATTTTCCTAATCGCGTCAACTTTACCCGGATCGGTTTCAATGCCCGCTTCACTGATCGTATGTCCGAGGTAATTGATTCTCGTTTGACAAAATGAGTATTTCTCTAAATTTAATTGTAAATTCGCGTTTTTGAGCCGTTGGAAAACTTCCCTCCAATTCTCAAGGTGTTCATCTATGGTTTTCCCTAGAATGATAATGTCATCTATGTATGCAAATGCTTTGGGCTCCATTTCGGGTCCTAACACGGTGTCTAATAGTCGCTGGAAAGTGGCTCCTGCGGAGTGTAAACCGAATGGCATGACTTTGAATTGATAAAGCCCAGTGATAGGTTTACTTTCTTCCGCAAGTGGCACTTGCCAGTAACCGGACTTAGAGCCAACTGCACCGCTTTCACTTTAAAAGTTAAGCAAAGCTTAAGCCTTGACTAGGATTGTTGACAACAATTGTTGCTAAGGTTTGAGTTTCACTTAAATTTTAAAGTGAAAGCGGTGCAGTAGGCCCTTAAGGTCAAGTGTGGTAAAATAGCGCGAATTTCTCAACTTTTCTAACAGTGCGTTAATGAATAGCAAAGGGTAGGCATCCTTTTCTGTCACGTTATTTACCGCTCTAAAATCTATGCAAAATCGGAACGTGCTGCCCGGTTTCTTCATCATGACTATTGGAGAACTCCACGGACTATTTGACTTTTCTATGACGTCAGTGGCTAACGTTTTATCTACTTCTGTGTTTATCGCGTTCTGCATTAACGGATTTCGAGAGTAAAGTAAATCAAATTGGACGCAGGTACCACAGTGGTCAAGAATAACAAACAATTACAGAATTGTATTTTAACAGGCTACAAAATGTCCCTTCTATCTTAAGATGAAAAAATTTGAGAAAATTGGGAAATCCGAAGCGCACGGCGATGCGTCGTCAGTTCAATCAGATTTTTCTTATGGAGGCTATGCAGGGTGATTCAAAATTATTGTACCGACAACGCTTCAGGGTAAATTTCCTTCGTCAAAATAGTGAAAAATGTTTTTATAGAGTAGGGTCCGAAAGTGGCTAATTACGGAGTTGGGTTCCAAAGTCTGCTGGTGGCCAATTTATTTTTGCTTTTTGCTACATTTTTAAAATTGAAAAAATAGGAACACTGCTGAAAAATCATAAGAAACAATCAAAATACCTTACGCCACATAATAATCGTGATTTTTATCCGCCGAGGACCTCTTTTTTGTCCTGTTTAATCATTTACCACGGTATCCATGGGTACACAAAATGGATTCAACATTTAGTTTTTTTAGGGCCAACTGCACAGCTTTTACTTAAAACTTAACCGGAGCTTAAGCGTTAACTACGATTGTTGACAACAATTGTTGCTAAGGTTTAAGTTTTACTTGAAAGCGGTGCAGTTGGCCCTTAATCTTTTTCCATATACATATACCAAACCTGAACGCTCCAATTCATAAAATAAACGAGTTATAAGCGGAAATAAATTGGCCACCAGCACTTTGGAACCCAATAACTCTGTGATTAGCCACTTTCGGACCTAAAGGAACTTTTTTCACCATTTTGACTTGACGAATGGAATCTGCCCCGAAGTGTTGTCGGTACAATTTTGAATCAGGCTGTGTGTGTGCAATCCGTTGGGCCGTTCTGCCAGAAGGGACTCCTAAAGATGTACACACCATGAGGCAGACGCCAGTCTTACCGATTTTAGTCAAATTTACAGTTTCCATGTATCTTTGATAGATCCGAGATTGCGGACCCATACACACAAATCCATCCAAAGAGATACATTGAATATTCATTGGATACGTTTGTGCTATATGGGTGGTCCCCTAAAGCGTACTGAAGAAAAGCTTTTTGGTCATAAAAAAATCACCCGCGTGTATGATCGAAAGTTAAAAATTTTAATTTTTGCAAAATTGCGCTTTATTTCAAACTTCGATAAGGTTTTGATCACGACACATGATAGCGGCAGCCTCTTAATTTCTTTGTGGACTTTTTCAGCGGTGGGATAATTTCAGATCAATCCAATTTACAAAGGATTTTATTTCCAAACGACATATAAATGACAACTTATGTAAAGTGAGAGGGTACAAGTTGACTTCATGTGCAGAGCCGCACATAAAGTACTTAATTTTTCACTTGACTGTAATTTGCTATTTTTGACTGTGCTTAGAGATATGTAAACAAGTGCGTAACAACCGGCGGGCTTTTTGGGAGGGCATAATCTTTATGCCCTCCGAAAAAGCCCGCATATTTAATGAGTAAAATCGATCTGTCTGATTCATTTTTAATACTGAAGTTTGAGAGTACAGGTAAGAAAATATTTGTATCCTGATGCAACGAGACAATGGCCCGTGTATTCTTCCATAAAAAGCGTCACAAGAATTCTTCGCACTTTTCACGTGACACTGACACCAACTGACATAAACAAACCTGTCAATGTCATAGAAATTTGTCAAACAAAGCCGTCTATTGGGGTCGAGAATAACCGATGGTGGCGCTGCAAACATTCGCCGAAAGTCGTAATTTTTTGACATTGATTGGGTTTAGTGCGGTTTTTCCGTGAGTTAGTGCGTTTTATTTGCGGCTGTTCGACATTTTTCAAGGGTTTTCGTGTGGGAAGTACCGAGCGTTCATTAATGAAGGGAATCAGGGGTGGCTGTGATCAAGAAAACGCTTGTCGGGATTAGATTTATTCAAATAACCGTCAGTGTCAGTATCAGAGTGTGATTTTCAGTGGTGTTGTAAATCTTTATTGGAAAATATTTGAGAAAATATAAAGTACCCTCAAAACTTATTGTCATTGATTCATCATCATCAGTACAGTGGAAATGAAGATCCGTATTTATCCTGATTTGGCAACTTATAAGTTATAGTGCCTGAAATTGGGACGGCGCCCTTTTCTGCGGTAGTCGTTCGCCACCTTCAAATACCGCCCACTTCCTCATCTCTGTATTTATCTCTATATTTTTAATAAACGTGTAAGTTTGTGTAATAAGACAAGCACCGTCTTTCAAATAGTGATCATGACGCCTTCGTGGTGCCAATACGAGGTTGCAGAAGGTGCACCGAAGGCGTCGAGATGATGATGTTTGGAGTGCATTACAAAAAATGTTGAGAGAACTGTTATGAACGAACAACCCAGTCTTTTCAACCAAAAGACTAGCTTTAAATGCATGTGAAACTTCTAAAAAAAGTGGTATTTTCAAAACCTAACCAGCAATCCACCCAAAATCGTACTGCTAGTGGTACTGCCCATCCAAAACCCAAAACTAATATCAAAACTTCATGAGCAAATTAATTAGGCAGCTTGCAGGACCATTCCGGCAATTCCTGTACTGATAAAGGATTAAATGACAAGTTTTTGGAGTACCTATGTATATTTGCCACATATTTTTCAATAAAGATTTAAAAACACCTCTGGAAATCACACTCTGACACTGACACTGACGGTTATTTGAATAAATCTAATCACGACACACGTTTTCCTAATCACAGCCACCCCTGATTCCCTTCATTAATGAACGCTCGGTATTTATAGTACTCAAATATAACTGAAACAATACCCATTTTTCGTTGTGAGTAACATTTTTCAAAATTAACCAAACTTTATTTCTATTTCTCATGTGTGGCGAAATTCGAACTTGGTGTTAGACTTTCCTAGAAGTTCGAACTTCTCGTCTATCGGTTCTACAACCTTTGAGAGACGGGTAGAAATCGAGCGGGTTTGTTTGAAGATATTTAGAAAAATTATAGTAACGGTAACGTTCTTTTCACGAAAAAACGAAAGCTAGGTGCAATGACCTTACTTAGACTCAAGGGAACCCAACTTAGTCTAACGAAGGAAGTCAAGTACCTGGGAATCGTACTTGACAGCAAACTCAACTGGAAAAGACACTTGGAGTTAAAAGTGAGCAAGGCATGCGCGGCCTTCTGGCAATGCCGCAGGGCTGTTGGGCGGTCTTGGGGCCTATCCCCTAGGATCGTCCTCTGGCTATATGTGGCGGTCATCAGACCCATGCTTTGCTACGGTGCGCTTGTCTGGTGGCCCAGAACCAGACAGAGGAACGAGATGGCTCATATAAGTCACATCCAAAGGCTGATATGCCTGGCAGTGACTGGGGCTATGAGGACGACCCCAACTGCGGCCTTGGAGACGATTCTCTGCCTGCCTCCCCTCGACCTGTACGTCGAGGAGGTGGCTCTGGGGACGGCTTTGAGACTGCGGGCTGAGGGTCTATGGAATGACAGAAACCACGATGGCGGTCACACTCGCATCCTGAATGAGGCGCTCATGAGAGTACCTATTCTGGGGGCGAGGTCTGATCGCATCCCGGTGAAATACAACTTCACAAGGCGTTATGGCATTGAAATAAACTGTTGCGAAGAAAAAGCATCGGACGTGAACATCTTCACGGACGGTTCCAAAAATAGTCGAGGCACGGGCTCGGGTATCTTCTCCGAAGATCCAGACCTGCGAGACAGTTTAGCTCTTGGATGCTACTCCAGCGTGTTCCAAGCGGAACTGACGGCTGTGACTCAAGGGGCCAAAAGAGCCACTGAACTTGGAATCAGGGGCAAGTCTGTACGCATCATGACAGATAGTAGAGCGGTATTGCTAGATCTGAGAGGGTCCAGGATCAACTCGGGGCTGGTCTGGGAATGCCACCTATTTCTGGAAAGACTGGCGGCAGAAAATGTCGTAGACCTTGCATGGGTGAAAGGACATACAGAAATACAGGGCAATGAAGAGGCAGATGAGCTGGCGCGCGAAGGCTCCGACCGACACCTGATCGGGCCGGAGCCGGCGCTACCGGTGGCCCTTTCTACTCTGAATACTCTGATTAAAGAAGACACCCGGACCAGACACTCTGCGCGCTGGGAATCGACTGAAGGCTACAGACAGGGGAGGGCCGCCATCAAGGCACAATCCCTCAAAAGAGCCAAATTTTGCCTACGACTAACCAGAGACAATCTCCGAAAACTCGTAGGGATATGGACCGGGCACGGCCGACTGAACAAACATCTCTACACGCTGGGCGTCGTAACCGATCCCACTTGTCGAGGGTGCTTAGAAGAGGACGAGACAGCGGAGCATGTGCTATGTCACTGCCCCGCGCTTGCGTCGACCCGAGGATCCATACTAGGGGACTTCTGGCCAAGTATGGCCGACATTAGCAACACCGCACCCGGTGCGGTCCTGGAGTTTATCAACTCTGTTGGTTGGCTTGAGGACTAGCGGCGGGCGGCAGGGAGTTGCGCCGGAGGGGTGGCACAATGGGCCCAAGTAAGAGGCCTAAGTGCTAGAGTGGCGCAAGCCACTCACCCTCCAAATCCTAATCCAGAATCCAGAACGGTAACGTTACGCTGCCACCAGTACATTCAAAGATATGCACATCCGTGTATTAGAATATTAGAGAATTTATAAAGGCTTCCTTCGTCTTCCTTCGGCTTCCTTCTATTGAACACACGACGAATACAGTAAATTCAGTGAATAATTATAAGAATAACACATTACAATTTAGTAATAACTAACCCGTAGGTAATTTATAGACGCGGACGTACGAATGCAATATTCTACAAATTCGGGCGACCCGGCGAAATTCGCGTATACCACGATTCGATATATCTTTAAGAATTATTAAAACCGCGCAATTATGAAACAAGGAAGGTTTAGCGCATCATAAGTATAATTCCGCAGCAATTTTCATAGACTTACTACTTCGAAGTCGAAGAGGGAGGAACAAATTGGTCGATCGGGCTTCGTTAAGTCGGTGTTAGTACCGGCACTTTTACAGTTACACGATTAACAAAAATTGACAAATTGGTCTAAATATTATCATTAAAAAGCCCCTTCCACAGGCTGTCGTAAATTAAGAGAATAAATCAATGAGTGTAATTTAACAAACCGTTGTTAGACCCTCATAGGCACTAACCCCTTCGGCCAGTCTTCCGGGCTTCGCGCCGGTCAAATCACCACTGACTTTTCGGTACCGTCCGCGGCTCGAATTTTCCTCCCCCGCCTTAATCTTCGATCATCGAGCGTGAGAAAGCGTACCGTGCGTACCTGCATATTTCTTAAGCGCGCCCAGACGGTGACTTGTCAATCGTTGAAGACTATTGACAAGGTGGCGCGGGTTATCTTAGTTCGATACAAAGTAGACGCTATAATAACGAATTGCCTGGTGAGAACTCGCCTCTGGCTTTGTTAAGTAAAAGAATGTCGATAGAATATCGCCCACGTACAATTATACAAAGTAGTCGATTATAATCATCGCACAAAATATTAAAAATAATTAGCGAAATAGGGCGCATTGTCACACATGTTTTAGATTGATCCAATGCTATTTACGATTAGGAGTAGTTTTCCAATATCTAAACGCAACTCCAAATAGCTTACCCACAGCCTCTACAATTCCCATCTTGTTGGTGCGTAACACTTTTCCACTTCCCGGAGGTGGAAAATGGTGAAAATGTAAAGATGGATCAGCGCCCTTTCGTGAGGTGCAACCAGTGCAACCACATACGCAACAATTCGTGTTGTCTTTTTCGGCATTATTTGAAGTGAAAAAATAGCTATTTATATAACTAGTTACGAAAAGAAGGTGTTTTCCGCACCAGTCGTGGAAGTTATCGAACGAGGCGAAAGCCGAGTTCGATAACACGACATGTGCGGAAACACCGTTTTCGTACGTGTTATACAGGCTGTTTGATAAAAACTCCAGAACGTCACAGTTTCTTTGGTTATGATCTGATTTCAAAAACCCTTCAACAAAAAATTATTTATTTTTCATGCACTACGAATAGAGCTTGTTACCAAATTTTTTCTCTCAACTTCTTTTTTTAACATTGATAAATTGAAATTTTCAAGAATAAAGTACGATTACTTCTAATTTAAAATTGATGTTTGTATTTTTCTCTTTACCATGGTATGTAGAAAGTGGTCATTTTTTCAATGTTTACCCAAGAAAACGCATAAAAAGTTTCGCCCGAATTGAATTAAATTTTTAAAAATGTCAGTTTCAGGAGTGCTTTGGATTCCAAAGCAAACGTGAAAATGACATTTTTTGTTTAATCCGACCAAATCTGTCGAATCATTTTTTGCGTTTTTCTGATGATTATTAGGAGAAATCAACTTTTTTATTGACCGATGGTATAGAAAAAAATCTCTACTTCAACTTTGAATTGGAAATAATCGCGTTTTATTATTAAAAAAGTTAAATTTACCGATGTTGAAAAAAGAAGTTGAGGGAAAAAATTTGGCAACAAGGCCAATTCGTAGAGCATGAAAAATAAGTCATTTTTTGTTGATGGGTTTTTGAAATCGGATCACAACCAAAGGAATTGTGGCGTTCTGGAGTTTTTATCAAACAGCCTGTATACAAGATTTTATCTACAACCATTGATAAAGTTGACTTTTAGCCTTGTTTTTGGTAGCCTTTTACATTTTCCGTTTGGAAATTCAACATAGTAGGTTGGTGACAATTAACACCAATTACCTTGGATATGAGTATAAATAAATCAAAAATTAAAACGGAAACGTCATTTCGATATCCGATATCGAAAAGAAATGTCAGTGTCATTTTACCGCACCGAGTGCAATAAAGAACGTCATTTCGATATTAAATTGACAATCGAAAAGTCAACTTTAAACAATCGTTGCATAGATTACGGAGGAGAAGATTGGAAACGGTGCGACCGCAGAGATATTAGTACCATCTATTGCCTCAGATGTTAACTTATTTGAAACGATTAATCCGTTGCCAGGAGATTCAACATTTGACTGTCACAAAAATTTAATTCTTTTGATTATTTAGAAGTTTCAAAAAAATTATGAGTCGCGCTCGGATTTGTGGTTCATACTCTATCAGTGAGCAGTGTTACAGTAACAAATTTTAAACCCTGAAGTGGTATTATTCAAATTGCCAAAGGATTGTCTGCAGTAAGTGAATTAATTCGCTTGAAAGTTGATACAAATAATCAATTTAATCGAAAAATCCGCCCCCGGCATTATATTCCTATTTTTGTTGTTATTTTCTGATTTTCTCAATAAAATAATATCAAATATTCTTCTGACTTGCTTTGAATCAACATAGAAATATCAAAAACGGGTGCAATTAAATTTCTCGTCACATCACCTTCGCTAAACGAATACAGCGCTGCATACGGGTCAAATGTTAACTACAGTTAAAAGGTGGTCACGTTTATGCATGGATTGTATACGAGCGTTTCCAATCTTCCCCTCCGTAATCTATGAATCGTTGTAGATAAACACCGTTTTCGTACCTGTTATATACAAGATTTTATCTACAACCATTGATAAAGTTAACTTTTAGACTTGTTTTTGGGAGCCTTTTACATTTTCCGTTTGGAAATTCAACATAGTAGGTTGAAGGCAATTAACACCAATTACCTTGGATATGAGTATAAATAAATCAAAAATGAGAACTGAAACTTCGTCATTTCGATATCCGATATCGAAAAGAAATGTCAGTGTCATTTTACCGCACCGAGTGCAATAAAGAACGTCATTTCGATATTAAATTGACAATCGAATGGTCAACTTTAAACAATCGTTGTAGATAAACGAATCTATGAACCAAATAAGCATCAAATTATACTTCCCGCTCTTCTACTACATGATCACATTGGTAGTACCCTATTCCATACTCGAGTTTAGCACGTAAATTAAAAGCCATAAAAAAAAACTGATAACGTAACGTTATCGGTCGACCGATAGGATGACGCACCTACTGGTCGGCATAATCTTCATTCTCATTTCGTGCTCGAGTTAGTGTGTTGTGTTTAGTTTTCCTCAAAGTCCCAAGACTCCAACCAGGAAGCTATTGAAACTGGAAAAGCGACTCGACGAGTACAAGAAAAGACGTCGTTCGCGCTCCCCATCTAATAAGCGCTCTAGCAGATCCAGGACCCACTCGTCCTCATCTCGTTCAAGGTCTCCCGCAGGACCTAGAACCAGAGCTAGAATACTTCATCTGAGCTCGTCGTCGGAGGATCTAGATTGTAATCCGCCGATGAGCGATTCCTAGGATGAAAACAACTCATCAGGTACCTAGTTAAATATTTACAAATTCAATAAAAAATCTAGACCAGCTGGTACTAGACAGGTATATACGACATGATAATTGATGAGAAAAGTCCTATTGGTGGAGTGAGTCGCATTGCTCTAGCTAGACGCAGATCGCTCACAAAACGTCCACCTTATCCAGCTGGATACCAAACGTTTCTTATTGTATTTTTTTTCTTTTATCGTGAAGAAGAAATACAAACAAATTGTTCTGATTGCTTTCAAGCTAATCATTTTTCTCCTTCGGTCGTTTTAGTACACAATGAAGATGAGGCGGCGGCTCCGATTACGGAATTACAGTCAAGACAGCTGGCCTTATTAGGTTTTCCCGAAAAGGTTACAAAAACGGCCCCACTTATACACCCGTCCCTAATGACGTTATGGAAAAACGCTCTCCAATCCGGTGTGGAACAAAAACCGGAGATAATATTAAAGTATCGTGATATGGAAAATGATGCGCTTTTGCCCACACCGATATTAAATCCAGAGATAAAGGCAATATTGCCCGATTCAGCAACTCAAAGAGACGCTAGACTCTTCGACGTGCAAGACACAGTCGGTTCCGGTTTGAAAGCGTTGGGAAAGGCGTTATCTGAATTGCTGAAAACCAATAACGATGATCAGGCGAAGATTGTTGAAAATTCGAGTGATGCGGACAGGTTGTTGTGCGACGTTCACCACACTCAGTCAAAATCTCGGCGTACCTTGATTGGGGTTTCGCTAAAATTTGATAAGGCTCTACAGGAGGCAATAGCGACTGCTCCTATTGACGATTTTCTGTTTGGAAAGGATTTGGGTGATAGAATTGCCAAGCTGAAAGCTCTACAGAAGTCCTCGGCTGACCTGAAACCGGCGACGACGATTGCACCAAAGAAGACGACATCAATGGCGGGCACTTCGAGGCAGACGGGCCATTTAAACTCCAAAGGTTTGTCTCGTCAAGCGTACCAACGACAAGGCAGACAGCAACCAGAAACCCGGTACAACAACTACAGGAACCAGAAATCCTCATACATCAGACCCACGAGGAGCGACAGGACATCATACAAATACAGGAACAGGAACCAGAAGAGACAATAGTAGGTCCACATCATGCTGGGAGACTAAGATTCTTTCGTTCTTGCTGCCAAATTTTACGAATGATTCGGTAATTCTTGGGTGGATATCTGGGTATCAGATTCCGTTTACGCGCAAACCGGTCCAATACAGAGTACCCAAAGAACAAGCTTTGTCCCCAGGAGAATTCCAAGATGTTCAATTCTGTGTTCAAAAGTTCATTAAGCTCGGGGCCGTTGCCAAATGTCGTAAAGCTGACGGTCAGTTTGTCTCTCCAATATTTCTGGTCAAGAAACCGGACGACTCGAATCGGTTGATTTTGAATTTAAAACGACTACATACCTTTATCGGTACGAAACATTTCAAAATGGAAAACTTCAAAAATGCAACAAAAATCGTTTGCCAAAATTGTTACATGGCGTCGCTTGATCTAAAAGATGCATATTTATTGGTCCCGATTTATTACAGTTTTCGTAAATATTTGCGATTTAAGTTCAATTCTAAAGTATACGAGTTTCAAGCGTTACCATTCGGTTTATCTACAGCTCCATTCGTATTCACGAAAATCATGAAACCCATAGTGTCCCACATGAGATCATCTGGGTTCCTCTCAGTTCTATACTTGGATGATTTTTTGCTGTTTGGTGAAACTCTTGCGAAGTGTCGCCAAAATGTTGAGTACTCAATCGACTTCTTAGAATCAGTAGGTTTCGTTATCAATTTTGAAAAGAGCCGCCTTGTGCCTAATCAGGTGTGTAAGTTTCTGGGCTTGATAATAAACTCAAATACTATGAGGATTGAGTTACCCAACGAAAAAAGACAGAGCTTGATCAAACAAGTACAAAAAATGTTGACCAGATCACATTGTAAGATTCAGTGTTTTGCAAAACTCTTAGGTTCGTTAGTTGCTGCCTGCCCAGCTGTGGAATACGGTTGGGTTTATACAAAGCCTTTAGAGAGGGCAAAGTATTTAGCGCTAAAGGCCACAAATAACAATTTCAACGCAGGCATGACCCTTAGCCCATCAATTAAGCCTTGTTTAAGGTGGTGGGTTAACAATCTCATGATCAGTTCACTTCGTATTAAAGATTTCAACTATGCATATGAGATCTTTTCTGACGCGTCCAAGAAGGGTTGGGGTGTTGTCTGCAATGAGGAAAGTTCACAAGGAATTTGGTCTTTAGATGAAAGTCGCGCCCATATCAATTACTTAGAACTTCTCGCAACTTTTTTCGGTTTGAAGTGCTTTGCTAAAAACGCAAGAGATTGTCAAATTTTACTTCGGATAGATAACACGACAGCCGTCTATTACATCAATAAAATGGGCGGAGTCCGATTCCCGGAATTAACAATGCTTTCCAGTGATATTTGGCGGTGGTGTGAGGAACGCAAAATATGGATTTTCGCCTCATAAATATCATCCAAGGATAATTTTGAAGCCGATCAAGCTTCAAGAACCTTAAGATCGGAAACTGAATATGAACTGAACCATCTCGCGTTCGCGAAAAAACGAGATCGTTTGGCATACCTCAGATAGACTTATTCGCATCACGAATAAACAAAAAATGCGCGCAGTATTGTTCATGGCTTAAGGATCCAGGTAGTGTTACGGTTGATGCATTTACATGCATTTACATTGTCGTGGACAGATATGTGTTTTTACGCCTTTCCTCCTTTTTCGATTGTACTGAAGGTACTGCATTTCGTGATAGTATCATTTTTTTATGCATAATAAATGTATCCATCGCACAGTACTAGTCACATTTTGAAAATTAGGATTCAAGGGATTTTGAGATAAAGTCTCATGTCCGAACCTTCCGTTCAAAAATTCCGGACACCTTATACATCATTTCCGCGGTGCATGTAACGTCGACGTGTTGAAAACGTCGTGCTATGCAGAATGCGCCCCTATGTAACAATGAGAGATCGGCGCTCTAAGCATAATTCATATAAAGCTTAAGACGTCGACATTGTAAGAGTGACGCGGTAAGCACCGCTCATTTTTGAGATTTCTGGAAATTTGACAAATAGTTTTTAAGAAAACATTATTCCAAACCATGATTCAACATTTACAGACATCCGAGACTCATTTTCGAACGAAAAGTAGAAAAATCGTGAATTTATTGTTTTTTTGCAAAAAAGTTCCTTAGATACTCTGGTTTGATTTTCCTGACGATATTTTTGGTAGTTTGCTGATTTAAAAAACTGCATTTTGTATACTATCATTTGTTTCCTATGCATAATAAAGGTATGCATCGCACGGAGAAGACGTAGAAAAACATTGAAGATTATGGGAGAACTCGTAATTTTGTTTTCTTTTTAAAAGCGAGTCTTCGCATGAGGAAACTTGGAAAATCATAACTTATGAACGAATCGACGAATTTTAATTTTTTTTATGACTTGGATGAGAATCAAAGTGGCTTCAAAATGAAGTGTCACTTGACCCCTAGTGCCATTTGAAATTATTGAAAGGGAAGCTATCCTGGTTAAGGGGGTTGCTCAACAAAATTGAAATTACCTTAACCGTATGTCCCCCTCGAAAACAAAATCGGCCTGTCTCGCCTTTTTCCTGAAAAAATATTAGTAAGCGAGAAATCTGGGGTGAGAAGTTTGAGATTGAACACCCTGTATGTAATTTGGGTATAATCGAAGGTATAATTATGTATGATGATACATACCATGTTTCTGTATAATAAACTGCATAGTACATTTCCTCCAGTACAGTTATTGACACATCTGCAGATTTATTAATTTGCTGACTTGCTTTGTTTGAGCATCGGAATCTGTGTAAACGGTCAGTACTAACCCTGTAATATCAAAAAATGTGTAATTCAATGTTCACATACTCACTGCTATTATTATAGGTACCTAGTTGTTTGTTCGTTCAACAACCAACGTCTACAAATGGACTGGTTTCGGCAATATTTTTTCTTCCCAGATCATTTAGAGTTATATCAGAAAAATCTAACAACGTTGCATCTTCCACAACTTGGAGGTTAGGTATGGTTGCTTCAGTCTCTTCAACTTCACTGAGTATTTCCGACACATTTTCATTGGAACTGTCATCATTGATTCGGTTGATCATGATTTCCGTTTCTGCAGATTCATTCGGCACATATAGTACAGGTCCAAAATCAATATCATCTGTGTTGTCCGTAATATCATCATCGACATTTAATTTTGAAACCCTCATTATGATTGTCTTCCAACTATTTGTGTCAGTAGTATATATCCCTAAAATTCCGCAATTTTCAAAGGCTTCTTTTAGAGCTTTCATACAAGCTCCTTCAATATGGACATAAGTAGGAAAACTGTTTGGGTCGGTTTCTGGTTAGTGATCTAGTCGAGCGAAAAAGTTGTTCGCATGGTTGAGAACTTAGTAACCAAGTTGCCACATCTATTTGTTCTTTGAGAAGTTCATTATCTCGAACTTTTTGGACAAATTTCACAATTAAATGTGCATTGATTTCCATGCATAGATAAGCGTTTAGAGTCATGACATTTTTCGTTGTAGACAGATCTTCTGAATCATTCAACCAGCCGCGCCAGAGCCTCAAGAAAAATACGTATTACCACATCCGATTGATACGATCCAACAATTCCAGTTCTTTATTCAAAAAAGCTTCCAAAACGTATCGGAGTATTTTTAAATAAATTTGTGTACCTTTACCTTCTGGTGTTTCTGACAAACAATTATCCACACAGATTGAACACATTTTCTCGGCGCTTCGGAAATTCATTTTATCTTCTCCATTTATATCGGAAAGTGTTGAACAATGCTGGTCTTTAGATACGTTTGTGATATTCAAGGTGTTTTTAGAAGCGGCTCATTTTTATCTCCACTTTTGTATTTAGAAGTCGGGTCCTCAATTTCGTTCCGATGTGTATTGTGTCTTGAATTCATAAGTCACCTTTTTTCAAATTCATTTGAAACCATTCCCATTCACAACTATTGCCGTCGACATTTTGCAACAAACAGTTCTCTTTCATGTTCTTCATCAACCGGGTATCGCCATCAGACGAAAATCCCAGCAGCGCTATGCCAAACTTTTCTGCTTCCGACTTCATTCGCTTCCATCTCAAAGATACGTCGAGTGAAGTGAAGCGATTGTCGGTTCCAAAAATTGCCAAACAGAAAGCAGGACAATCGTTTTTCAGCGGTTGAGCCATAATAACGTAGGCGAAGTCGGCTTTAATTCCATGAAGAAAGTGGTCTTGAATCTGCCTCGCTGAAGTTGCAAGAAAAGCATCTACTTTTGGAACTCCGTCTTCTTGTGGAAAAACAAAACCAACTAACTTATTGGTTTTCGAATCATATTCAATTTTTCCCGTTATCTTACTACCATCTTCGCTAATCCAAACAATTTTGGGTAGTTTTCGTTTTACCAAGAAGTCACTCAATTCTTTAAATCGTAATACTCCCTCTTCAATCGAATTTCCTTCTATTGTTCTGAGTAACGTTGTAATTGATAGAAAAGACATTTTAAGATTCGCCTGTAGTGTTTCGTATAGAAGCCGCCCACCCACCAAATACAAATATAAGCAAAATTGTTTGAAACATGGATCAAACTTGTTTCCATGAGTTGTTTTGTTCTTGCTGTTAGACACAGCTGTATCAACAAGACATTTTAGGAAAAGACCAAAACTTTTAGCATGCAGTTGGTTCTCGTTATCTTTACATATTTTATTTGTTTCATTCACCAACATGTCTTTCAACTGCTGATTTTCTATTAACAATTTGTAAACTTTATCCAAAGGTTGATAGAAATTCGTTATAAGAGGCTGTCGGTTACCCTCATTAGACTTTTGTAGTTGTCGTCTTGATCTCTCCTTTCTAGAATATTTTTCTTTCGACCATTTCTTTTGCATGCGTGAAGAGGGCACATGAGGGGAAGTTTTGAAGGCAGGACTATCTAACCCTCTATTGATCTCAATAGGCCTGCCTTCATTCCAATGGACAGTTTGAGAAGCATGATTGAATATTTTTTGGATACACAGCGTGTAACGAAATAATGGAATAATTTTTGGAGTCACTGGAAAATCATTATGATTTACCAAAAATACCTACTAGAAAATCATGAATAATTACAAATTGACACAAATTATTATATGTATGTATGTAGTATAACGTTTTAAAAATTTAGCCCCTTTTTGTCCAGGGCCAGAATAGGCCAAAAGTAATTACTGCTTGGGGTAGGAGTCCCCTAAAGAACTGTTGTCTGTCTAATGTTTGTAATTTCTCTGTTTTGGTGCGCTTTACGTTTCTTCTGTCCTATCTGTTCTTATCGGCCAGCAATAATTTCGGTTCCTGAGCATCGGAGACACCTGTCCGGCGCTGGCCAAATTTCTTATCTTTTATCTTTCGCCACCGGTCAGTCTCCGATTGGTCAGATTTGTCGCGTGATTCTAAATTTTTGGTGATCGGGGGGGTGCACCATTTCTGGTCACTTGGGTGCCAGTGCTGTGTCGGGGGACATGTCTTTCCATCTTGCTGTCTCGTAAGTCATTTCTTTTTTCTTTTGGTACTTTTTTCTTACTCTCCTCTTTAGCCCTCACAGTACAGCCCCAAAATCAATAATTTGGCGTCCCAGCCGATACTGCTTTTCACTGTATTTGCGCCCACTACCGCTCCATGAAGAGGATTTTATGGTAGGGCTGGATTTTCCCACCGAAAATTTCGTTTCTTTCATCTCGCCTGTAGACCAGGAACCTGTTGCTGAACTTTCGATTAATTGTAATTGTAAATACTGCGCACATAGATTAAACGAACGCGCACCTTACATATGTAAAGTTGCGCGTTCATTAAACTCATGTGCGCAGTATTTACAATTACAATTAATTGTAAGTTCAGCAACAGGCCCCAGGACATTTTGCCGATTTTTCTTCACTCCAGCTGCCGACAAGGTCAGATGTATCGTACCTCTTTTAATTTTTTTCAACACTTCGTTTCCTTCAATGATCATGGCGGCTCATTAGTGCCGTTAGAGACTCATATTTTTGCGTTATGTAATTTTGAATAACTTTATTATCTAAATCTCCGATTGAAATATTTCAAGTTCAACTTTTTACCATTTTATAAATTTTGTTATCAGCACTTTTTGCTCGACAGAGGTGTAGCCAAAACCACCTGGTCGCTTCAACTGTAATTTTTACCTTTAATATTTTCTCCTTAATTTACTACTCATCATTTCATAATTAATTTTTTTTGCGCTGCCGACTATTTGGCAAAATTATTGTTATTGTTCGCCTTTACCATGACTGTAATTCAGATTATGTCGCTCTTAGTTTTAAGTTTTCTTAGAGCCAACTGCACCGCTTTCACTTAAAATTTAAGTGGAACTTAAACCTTAGCAACAATTGTTGTTGACAATTGTGGTCAAGGCTTAAGCTTCGCTTTAACTTTTAAGTGAAAGCGGTGCAGTTGGCCCTATGTCTCGACTTTTGCGCAATCGATCGATAATTTTTGTTAAATATGTTTTCATTCACGTCTACTTTACATAATTAGTAATATTTTTCACTTTGCCAATTTTTAACTCCTTAATATTTTTGAATTTCGCTGTTCGCATTTTTTTCTCATTCTTGTTTTCTGCTTCTTTATTTCTGAATGTTGAATATATGTTTTAATGTAGACCATTTGTGAGTTTTTCCTGGTCCTTCCTTTTTTTCTAAACTCTCTGGCGCCCGTGGTTTATTCATCAGTGGTAAGCAACAGAACCTACGCCCGCTCTCCAACGTCCAACTGAGAGTCGTTCGCAGTGTAATCGCCACTCAAAATTACGTTACAGTAGGTATAGGGAATTTTTCTGAAACGTCGGTATTTAGCTATACGACCGTCTCAGAAAAATGTATTTGAACCGTATTAATGAATTTTATTATTAACCCTCGTATTAACCCTTGAACAAAAATATACGGGAGAGATTAAATACAATCACGTCCTGTCGGATCACATCCCTTTTAAAGTTAACTCCAAAAATTTTTGAAACATAATTTCTAGCTCACCATACATCCAGAGCGCGTCTAAAGTGTCCCCCCCTCGTTCAAACCGGAAGTGATATAGGGATCAGATTTGATGGAAAAGATGCAGCATTGTAAAACAAAATCGACATGTCCGAGCAATTTTTTATCAGTGAAAACATTTTCTTACCTAGAAAAAATCGTAGCTCCGAAAAGGTAAGAAAGTCAGGTGCGTCCATTCAAAAAACAAAGTTGTGGTAATTTCCGGTCAAACCGCAAATGTTAAGGAAACAAAAATTTGGTAAAAAGATGCTTCATTGAAAATGAAAATTGACCTGCCCCAGCGATTTCAAAAATTTCAACTCGTTCAAAATTTTTTTAGAGGGTGGACCCTTTAGACGCGCACTGTATACGTAATGCCAGAGTTAGAACGCAAAAAGAAAATTATAATTGAAAATAATTTTACTTACCGTTATTCAACTTTTACAGAAGCAGCAATCAATTGGGCACGTAATATCTTCTCCGTCGAGTCGGCAATGATAATTAATTCACATCCATAAATTTTTGAGACAATTTTTCCTTTTCTTCTAAACTCAATCTTTTATTCTTCTCAATCATTCCCTTAAACCAGGAATTGAGTAATTCAGAAATATTTTTATCATGGATGGTCAAGTCCACCGGCAGTAATCATATCACTCGATTCAGGGAATGGGTGAACTTGAGGGCTGAGACTTCCTCGTCGAACAAAATCGAGGATTTGATTCTTTTCGAACAGTTTTATTTTTTTGTCGCATAGTCGTGGTTTCATGAAATTTGTGAGTTTTCCGATCTTTCGCAAAACTAGCAATAGCCAATAATAATTTGCGATGTCCAATCAAAAATTTGAATTGGTCAGGTTTCTTTTTAAAAATTCCCAAATATTCGCAAAGCTGATCCTCATCTAGTTGATCTTTCAAGTCGTTTCGCACAAAATGTTCGAAATATTCGATATCTTTCACTGAAAAATCTTCGAACGACGTAAAATTGTCCAATCCATTTAATTTAAGGATTTTTTTCAGAAATATTGGAAGTTTTAAATTGAGAATTCCTTCAATATGGATGAAGAACTCTGACTTCTTTTCTGATTCGTTAGTCATTGTGAGTGATGATACAATCAAGACACAAACAGAGAATACGTGAACAAATAGAACTTAAAACACCCATAAACTACTATTTCTCTCGATTTGTCTTAATACACCCGCGAGTACATCCGTGACATCTAATAGAAAAATAGAATAAGGTGGATGTGACGCACGGTACATACTTATGAGAATCATGGAGCCATACAGGCCGTCGAGTGAAAATGAAATCAGTAACAGACCACAAAAACACTGGATCGGGCGAGGGATCGGGTATATCTATTGGCGCCGAGCACGTTGCTTCTTTCCTGGAAACCCTTTGGCTTTATTTACGTAGGATATTCTGTGCCATTAAATATCGTAGATGTTTTCTGCAGTTACCGAATTTTAAATTGAATGTTTAATAGTCTTTTCAGGAACGAAAGTAGCGGCGCATGATATACAGGATCTTCCATATGTATACGTCGTTCTTTATAAATGCTTCTGTCTCTTCTAAAATTCGAAATTCACATCTCTCGTAACAAATACAACCTAAGATAATTATCATACTTATTGTACTCTTCATTTCAAATGGATTCGAGTACGGGAACAAGTGAATTGAGCTTTTTAAAAATTCCACACCGCCCTTAATCCGCAACTTTGTCTATAGAAAATAAATATTTATCATTGGATCTACCCCTTGATCTACCTTTGATATTTTTTCAGACGAATGACAACGAGCAGAATATTCATTAATATTAATTCATTTCATTACTCGTTATTGATTGCAATGCAGATTATAAAAACAGAGCAATAACTTCACATTAAATGAAACATTAACTGCATTAAATCGGCAATAACTGCATTAACACGGCATTAACTGCATTAACCCGGCATTAACTGCATTAAATCGATATTAACTGCATTAATCCGGCAGTAACTACATTAAATTAACATTAACTGCATTAATCCGGCATTAACTACATTAACTGAATTAACTTCATTTTTTTAATACATTAACTCAGACCTGTACACCACATTAACTAGGTGGTTTACCCCTCGGAAAAAACCAATTTAATTAGTTGAATTTCTACTCGTATCTCGATTGTAGACGTAAGAACGGAAGAATTAATAATTAACATCGGGGACGAAGATGATGAAAGTGATGATGATTATGAGGACGATGATAGTGATTGATAGTGTTTGGATGTCATGGCTCTTCAAAAACTGAACACATTAATTCAACAAATATAGTTTTAATCTAGGGCCGATATTTTTGTTTTTATTTTAATAATGATTTGTTTGGAAATTATATAGGGTCATTCCACGCCAAGACGATCAGCAAAAATGGTCAATGTCACGGATATGTTTGAGATTTTCACAAAAGTTAGTGGTCATCATAATAATTACTCAGCTCTAGGCGTTTGGCCCTATTGCCCTTATTTCAAAAGATACGCCCTAGAACATTTTCCGACCGCTCGATCGCGCGCCGTCGCACAATTATTCATAACTTCTAAACGAGTAGACCAATCGATATGATCTTTTTTTACTTTTGTTCACAAAAAAATATCCTTCACGGACATTGACTCGTATTGATAATTTGAAGTGGAACTTGTACAGAAAAATTTTTTTTTTTATACGAAAGTGAATTTTGGGCCATTGACAAAAAAAAATTCAGGACGGACATTTCATAATTGACTTTTTACGGATTTTTTTAGTGCGCGCACGCCGAGAGCTGACCTGAGTACAGGCCCATAACACTTTGCATCCCCGGAGACAGGCTCCCACATTACGCGTTATTTTTCAACTTATGCAATTCATTGAATAATTCTTCTACCAATATAAGAAACATACCAAGATTTAGTGACTTTTAGGAACGGTAAACATGAATTAATCTGAGACAGAAGAAAAAATAATTCAAATCTGCTTTCACCAGAATTTGAGAAGTCTTTTACATACAATTGTTTATTGGATTTGGGCATTAAATCATGAAATTTGCTTGTACCTTTTATGGGTATAGAAGAACTAAATCTAGTGCTCAGGACTGATACATGATCGTCGTATTCTTTTTGTAAAACATATACACTTACAATATTCTTAACATTTTTGTCGGCCCATTGAAATAATTTAAATGGTGAATTAATTGGCTCTTTATTAATTTGTTGTAAACTAGCACGACTCTGAATAGTTCCACCTATTCCATCACACATGTTTCTCATCACTTTTTAGACTTTGAAATTGATGCTGAGTGACATTTTTTCGCCACTGCTCATGGTAAAGACCCCTGTGATGGAATAGGTGGAACTATTCAGAGTCGTGCTAGTTTCCAAAAAAATAAATAAAGAGCCAATTAATTCACCATTTAAATTATTTCAATGGGCCGACAAAAATGTTAAGAATATTGTAAGTGTATATGTTTCACAAAAAGAATACGACGACCATGTATCAGTCCTGAGCACTAGATTTAGTTCTTCTATACCCATAAAAGGTACACGCGAATTTTATGCTTTAATGCCCAAATCCAATAAACAATTGTATGTAAAAGACTTCTCAAATTCTGGTGAAAGCAGATTTGAATAATTTTTTCTTCTGTCTCAGATTTATTCATGTTTACCGTTCCTAAAAGTCACTAAATCTTGGTATGTTTCTTGTATTGGTAGAAGAATTATTCATCAAATTGCATAAGTTAAAAAATAACGCGTAATGTGGGAGCCTGTCTCCGGGGATGCGAAGTGTTATGGGCCTGTACTCAGGTCAGCTCTCGGCGTGCGCGCACTAAAAAATTCCGTAAAAAGTCAATTATGAAATGTCCGTCCTGAATTTTTTTTTGTCGATTGCCAACATTGTGAGCAACATTTGTGATTTTTTTTTAAATTTTTCGCACCGTGGAAAATGACCCAAAATTCACTTTCGAATGAAAAAATAGACTTTTTTGTACAAGTTCCACTTCAAATTATCAATACGAGTCAATGTCCGTGAAGGATATTTTTTTGTGAACAAAAGTAAAAAAAGATCATTTCGATTGGTCTACTCGTTTAAAAGTTATGAATAATTGTGCGACGGCGCGCGAGCGAGCGGTCGGAAAATGTTCTAGGGCGTATCTTTTGAAATAAGGGCAATAGGGCCAAACGCCTAGAGCTGAGTAATTATTATGATGACCACTAACTATCGTGAAAATCTCAAACAGATCTGTGACATTGACCATTTTTGCTGATCGTCTTGGCGTGGAATGACCCTATACCTACAATAAGCTGATGTACCACGTTTGAATCTAATTATTCTTATGTTGTTTTATTAAATTTACAAAATTGTTGTTCGTTATTCCAATTTATGAGTTTGTATTCAATTATACCCCTTTCTGTGTTACGCCACTGTTCGTGCAGTTTATAGCTCGAAATCCCGAAGTCACCCGAAGAATCGTTCGGATTCTGCGCGGCTGTTGGCAGAGATGAAAAACGCCAGCTATAGACTCTTTATCTTGTCTTTAATGCATACTCTTCTCGTTTTTATATAAAATTCGATATAAAATAATAAAAGTTTCCCTACAACTGCGTATTTCTATTAAATTCCTTTACACTCCTTCCATAGCGTGCTACTTGAATGACGTCACAGCGGGACGGATGAGCCGTAGCAAACCACGGATGGACTCAAGAACCACGTTTTTTTCGAGCTTTCTTGGGTTTTTCAAAAGTCCGTCTGCTCGATAAAAAGGAAATTGTTGCTAAATAGGCCAAACTGCCAAGCAAGATAGCTTAGGCTCGAACATTCAAATGCTGAAATGAATACGAATGCGTTAACTACAGGAATCCGTAACTACCGTTTTCCCACCAGTTTATACTCACGCTATTCACAATTTCGGACGACCATAAACACCATTTCGTCAGATCTGTCAATCTTTGTCGTTTGTGTCGCAATTCGAAGTGAAAGTTCGCGATCTGCAAACATGCACTCCGATTCGAATTGAAACACGGAGCGTGCCGAGTTCAAATTGGGTGTTGTGAATGAATACACGAAAAAGCCCACTGTCAAATACTCAATTCGCAATCGGAATCCGAATTGGAATTGGTTGTAAATGTACCTTAAGAGGAAGCTCAACGATTTCGCTATGTACATACAGATCGGCTAGTCTGTCTATTCTCAATATTCTGATGGTCAACTGGACGCCCAGGTGGGAAGCACTCGCGGCCTCGGTACCCTGTGACTTTTCTACCTGTGTCCTGTGAATTTTCCAATTGCTGATTTGTTTTGATATACTCAATACAAAATTTCCCTCATTGTATGTTATCTTGGATTAGTTACCGGCCGGGCGGTGGAGCCTGAGGCGAAGTTCGACCACCGGCCGCCTGCTGCGTTGGGTCTATCGCTCAGACAAACTCTTCAGATCGAAATTTCGTAGTGCTTCTGGCGAGACCGAGACTTTTTTGATCTCGCAGCAGGTCTCATAGCGAGACCGAGATCGACACCTGACTGTACCCGAGACTAGAACCCCGAGAGTCTCGTCAAATCTCGGTCTCGGCTCAATTATTTTATCAAATGAAGTAATATTTTTTCTTCTCGAGTCATGAGTCTCGGTAGAAAGATATTTTGGCTTAAAGAAAAGGAATTGGGGAAATTATTACCAGAAGAGATATTTGTAGTATTTATCCTGTTCGGAGTGCGTTAAAAACTTTCAGAAACCAGTCCGAAGTCAGATCTCTGCGCGGTATAAATTGTTTGTTAGTTTCTGACGAATTCCAAGTGCTCCACAAACAGGACTATTGTTTAGGTATTTTAAGATTCAAAAAACAGGTTACCTATTCGGTATTATGTAGCGGAGTATATAATGTAGATAATATATACTCATAATCTATGAAATGAAATGAAGATTTCAAAATTTGAAATGAGGTAATAACTCAGCAACAATCTACACAAAAGTCATTCGAATATAGGTCACACTTGACCTCTAACATACAAAGTACGAAGAAGAACTTATTAAACATGGATAAATTGTTACGGTTCGTTTTAGAGTACCAAATACGCGCATTATTTCGTTACCTTTAACCGGCCCAAGTACCACCTAACGACCTCTCCAGTACTATCTATTAAACGGTCTTATCTTTCAATAGCCGGAATAAAGAAATCTATTATCAATAACACCGCGAAACTGTTGGAAATTACTTGTTTAGTAATTGTTAAATGAATCTAGTTAGATGATGTTATAAATAAATTAATGATTTTTGACAATAAAAATACGTCACACGTTTCCTCAACGTTTCCCTGTTCTTTGCGCTGGAGGAATCATGTAAAATTCTTCATCAACACAAGAAGCGATATGGTTGAGACAATTTTTTGGAGAAATTATGTCAAAACTATTAGAGACATCGACTCTGATTTTTAGCGACAACAAGAGTGCGATTAATTTATGCACAAATGATGGATTTAAAGCTAGAACGAAGTATATTGACATACGCCATTACTTTGTGTGTGAAAAAATCTTAGATAAAGTTATTGTTGTTGAATATTTGAAATCAGAAGACATGGTGGCAGATATTTTGACCAAAGGCGTTTATAGCAATCAATTTGCGAAATTGGTTTCAAGAATCGGACTGGTGTTGGTGTAATTTTATTATTAGTTCATTCTAACAATAGATCACATTTAAGAAGGGCTGTTGGAAATTACTTGTTTAGTAATTGTTAAATGAATCTAGTTAGATGATGTTGTTATAAAAAAATTAATGATTTTTGACAATAAAAATACGTCACACGTTTCCTCAACGTTTCCCTGTTCTTTGCGGCTTTGCATCAGAAACAACCCTTGAGTTCTATATTCCAACCCTTTATAAAATATTCAATCACGAATTCAATCTGCGAATGATACATAACATTCGGTAGAACTCACTACAGTTACTTCGTACCTTTTCATATACTTATCAATAGATTCGCGCTTAAAGTACTCGATAACAAAAACCCCCTAGAGTCGATTTCCCTCCAATCGATCATCTGCGCCGGTCCTTCCTGATCGTCTTGACCACTTCCGTTTGATACTTGATCGAGAACTGATCGCGGGAATTCTCTTGTGAGTGCCGCCATTTGTCGTGCTTCCTGTTGTAGGAATTTATTCTTACTTTATCGGAACAATCCTTGCTAAGGACTCATCCTCGCAGGAAACGAAGGGTTAATTTCGGACTGCTACGTGGTCCTGTGACCGAATTCTCGTCCGACTACCGAGAACCCACATTTGGGGATTTATTGCACGTGGCACTTTCAAACGAATCAATCCGTTTTCCTCTCTGATTTGGCCGACCTTTCTCTTGGTTTAGGAACCCTCGGCTTCGCAAGAGGGTTGTACTTCCCACCTAGTTACTGGTACTCCACAACCCCGCATCAAACTCCGACCTTACTGAGCCTAGGACCGTGAATACCGGATTTCTCCGGACTCTCATCTAACGGTGCCAAACACCGCACTCAAAGGCCGACCTTACCGAGCCTAGAAGCACACGTCCTTTCCCGGACTTCCCGGATTTTTCTTCGCCGTACGGTACCATTAACTGCAACCAAGGTCAGACCTACCCCTGTATATTGTCTCTTAGCCGAGACTCATCACCAACGTAATCTCCACGTTTACCTACTTATAATCATATCACCCAATTACTCATCTCTGTAGTGGTGCAATAACTTACGTACTTCCTGAGTAGCGCTAAATATTTTGTTTTTAAGTCAACGACACCTTACGCACCCCTTCTGGGTCCTTTTCTATGATTAAAATACCTATTTATTAGTTTGTTCGTTGTAAGATCTTTACCGAACTTGGCCAGGACCGGATCCGATCAGAATAACTTTATGTTGTTTATTATTACGTGCGCTTGATTGCGACAACCATAAATCTTGATACTAATTTTAGTAAGTTAAAGGTATCTTTTCACTATTGTTGCTAATGAGTATCATTCGTTATTAAATTTACTTAGCGCCCTACCTAACTTTTACCATTTTTGATTTACCCACCCCGTCTTCACTGAGCTTAGCGGGTACTCTTGGTAACCCTTTATTTCGGTGGTTACAAAATATATAAAGATCTGCTTGTCTGTTAACATGAAAATAATATCCTTATTGATTCTGAATTGTGCTGCAGTGATACATTTTCGTATTTCGGTAAATATATACTTACATTCCTAATTCTATGAAAACTCTAGTTTCGGTAACGAGACCGAGACCGAGACGAGACTCTAAAATCTCACACCGAGACCGATACGAGACCGCCCTAGTCTCGGTCTCGTCTCGCCGAGACCGAACCACTAGAATTTCGCGACATCAAGTCGCGAGTTCAACGATACACGCTTTATTTGATGATCGATTTTTTTTATTTTGATCTTAAATGAAAGCCAGACGATCATTTATTGAATCGGCCACGGCACTTTTTCCAATTTTTCCCTACGAGAAGAGAAATAACTTCTCTATTTAAAAAAATTATGCATAATTTTTGTCATTTTCTCACCAAAATGCCAATGAAAAATTATCTAGACCGAAACAATGATTTTCGACTCGGACGATCCGAAGACAATTAACAAAACAATGTTGTGTCCAAATTCCAAGATGATACTCATAATAATAAGGGCGTTTAACATGGGTTTCTTATGGAGCCATGAAATCGTTTAGCTTCCTCTTAACACGGGGTAAGATAATCTCCGGGAGGGTCAATCCATAGAACGAGTCAGTACTTTGCGGAGATTTTGAGAGATCTACCGTTCCGCAATGTTGGTTCCGATTACCGACAACGTACACCAGAGTTTAGCGATCCTTTTGACATCTTCGAGAGTGGATGACAGTTCTCGAGACGATTTGATGCACCCGCGACCTTAGTTAGCTTTACCTTTAGAGTTATGAAAAAAATTCTTTATGAAAAATGTTTATACGAGGACAGTCTACAACCCCAAAATATGGGCCACTCTACAAAGTGTCCTCTTAAGCCTGTACGGCACTCAACTTTTGAATTTCAAATGGAACCTACTATTTTTTGTTTGATTTTCTTATTCAACGACTTAAAATGAGGTCACTTTATCAGAGGTCTTCATCGGTTAAAATAGAGAGATTTCGAGATATTCACTGTTTTCCCCAAAATATCGCAAAAACACCCTACGATTTAAGTGGAAATATTTCCAAAACGAAAAGAGCTGGCGTTGAACTTTATTATCATGTATTGTAGAGGGTGAATGTAGCTTCATTTCGATATACGCCAAAGTTGAATAATCCAAAAAATTCTATTCGGAATGTTTAAATCGAATTCACGTTTAGAAAACCTGCGATATTTTGATTATTTCAAATGGCACCAATATGATTTTTCTACATCAGAAGACGCCAAATTAATTGCTCTTCCAAATTTGTCTGATGTTTATTTTGGAGAAAATGATCCGTTAAAGAGGTATTGCGGAAAAAACTAATTCTGGGAGGAATACATTGTTGAGGAGACTGGTATCATAATAATAATGCAAAAGTACTTAATAGGAGTATTGTTATCGCCGTCAAATCATGACATACCAGTCTCAACAATGTATTTCTCCCAGAATTAGGTTTTTCCGCAATAGATCTTTAAAAGAGTAAGTCGGCCCCCGCTCTCCGTCGATCCGTTCGACCGTGTTGTGCCTCGATAAGTGCCAAACGCAACGGATCCACTACTGCGACTGCCCAGTGCGGCGACATGACAGTGCGGCGACGATCCAGAAAGGCGACTCTCAAGGTCATTGTTAGTGCTGCCAACATGACGGAATACTGACGTATTACTGGTTGCGTATTATTAATTTTTCGGATTCTTCTGGACTGCGCAAACAGATTTTTTCCAATCTATGGTAGAAGAAGATTGTGTGCAACACGTAGGTAAAGTGTATTTTTCCGTATTGGTCGTATACGTGTAGTTCAGGAAAATCCAAAAAATTAGTCATACGCAACCAGTAATACGTCAGTCTTCCGTCATGTTGGCAGCACTAACAATGACCTTGAGAGTCGCCTTTCTAGATCGTTGCCGCACTGTCTTTCGCCGCACTGGGCAGTCGCAGTAGTGGACCTGACCCGTTTTATGCATGCTCTGTCACTTTGACAGTTTCACCCAAATTCATTTAATTTTTGCCAACACCCGGTACACTTGCACTAGCTTATACACTAACACGGGGTACAATAATCTCCGGGAGGGTCAACCCATAGAACGAGTCAGAACTTTGAGAAGATCTTGAGAGATCCACCGTTCCGCCATCTTGGTTTCGATTACCGACAACATGACCAGAGTCTAGCGACCTTTTGACATCTTCGAGAGTGGATGACGGTTCCCGAGACGACTTGATTCACCGCGACCTTAGTTAGCTAGCTGTCAATTTTGTTAAATTGTTCAATGCACACGGTGGCAGCTTCCCCAAAAAATCGATCCGCACATAGTAGGCTGATGATTTTTAGTTCGAGTTGGGCAAATGAGATGGCACTCTATACCAAACCGGAAACGGAAATTAAATTATACGTTCACGTTGCTAAGTGATTCCAATCGATTTTTTCAATTTATGACATAAGGTTCGATAAACTGTATGACTTTATGCCAGTATTCGATATTTTCTTGGAATATATTTTGTGTTTTTGTTGGAAAAGTTTGAAAAATACGACATAAAGTATGCATAGTGTGTGGTTTATGTCCGGCTGATGGATTCAACCTCGGATTCAACATCATCATTGCATTATTTATCACCAAAAAGAAGACAAGGTAAAAAAATGCTAATTACTTCAAACTTATTGTGTATCTGCTATTTTGTTGAAAGAACTTTTCTTCCAGACTCCAGACATAAATTGTGGCTGGATGCGATGAACGCACACTTAAATGGCTAGTTCTGTAACAGAAATCTTCGTATTTGCAACGGATTTCAATAATTATCTACTGTAGGCGGAAAGCTACTACTTTGAAAAAACCGCAAAAATCTCATTAAAGCTCCAAGATACTACAATTGTGAGACATCTTCAAAAGACATGCGTTAATGTATTGATGGCACAAGGAATTATGCGAAAATGGTTGTCCGTAATAGAATCGGGTTGGTAGAATGATGAAAAACCGATACCCCCGTGACCCGTGATGATGGTATGAAAATCTGTTCGACTTCTGTCGTACACTTTTCTAATTACCTCAGTTGTTGTTTTTACATTTCAGTTACTGGATGATAATTCTCATTATCCAGACAAATTCACACTCATCGTTTTAAAACCGGCCCACAAACTGAAGACGAGCAGTCCTCTTATCCTTATCCGTCCAATTGAGGAATAATTTTGGCTGAGTTGAAGATTAGAATAATGAAAATGGATTCTACAGGAATTTGAATAGATGTGTGAACCAGAGTAAACCCCAGAACACCATCAGGGGCCTATTCATGAATTCACAATTCATTGTATTTGTAAATACTGCGCACATGAATCAAATGAACGCGCAACTTTATAATGGGGCCTTCCACGACTTTTTTTAAAGCATTTTCTGCAAATTCATCATATTCACTTGATCGGTGCATATTTTTTTAAAATTTTCTGGAACTCCTGGCGCTCTTGAGACGCTAAATTCAAAATTGATGACGTCACAAGTATTTTTTGATATCGTCATTATCTCCGCTAATAATTGATGAAATTCTCAACAAAATTCGTTTATGTCATCAGCGAGTCCTACTCTAAGCGTTCATTTAATTCATGTGCGCAGTATTTACAATTACAATATGAATTGTAAATTCAGGAATAGCCCCCTGATCAACATCAGAAAATGTCGTGGCATTGGAACAATGTCGTCGGAGTTTTTTTTGTAAATTTTCACGTGCATTTCAATTGTGATTTATGTTGTGTAGCATTGTTTATTACTGTAGTTTTCGAGTATTATTATGCTAGGAAATAAATTAGCTCTTTAATCGTTGTTGATGTTAATTCTGATACATTTTTAAAATGAATTTATACCATAAATGTTTCATTAGGAACATTTTTGTATATTTTTCATTTTATGAGTATCATGGGGAAAGTGATAAATCCAAGATTGCGTGGGCGGCGAACAGGTACGACGTTTCCGGCTCTTAAAACGATTGCTCGGCAACGTTTTTCATTTCTGCGTCCGAAAGTGCCATCTATATTGCCCAACTCGAACTTACTTCCCCCCACCACGGACGAAAATTCGCCCCTACCTTCCCCTCTGGGTATACAAAACTGACCTACTCTGTGGTTCAATGTAAAATACCGAGCGTTCATTAATGAAGGGAATCAGGGGTGGCTGTGACTAAGAAAACGTGTGTCGTGATTGAACTCATTCAGATAACCGTCAGTGTCAGTGTCAGAGTGTGACTTTCAGTGGTGTTTTTAAATCTTTATTGAAAAATAAAATATGTGAGAAAACATAAAGTACCCCCAAAGGTTATTATTGATTCATCATCAGTACAAAAGTGTTATTAGGAATGAAGATCGGTACTTCTCCTGATTTGGCAACTCATAAGTTATAGTGCGATTACCAAAAGAAATCACAAATGCCTGGAAACTAGGACGGCGCCCTTTTCTGCACCCCCATTGGAATACGTTCACCTGCACCTTCAAATACCGCCCGCTTTTGTATCCCTCATCTGTGTATTTATCTCAATATTTCCAATAAACTTGTAGTTTGTGTAATAAGACAGGCACCGTCTTTTAAATAGTGATCATGACGCCGTCGCGGTGCCCCCTGCGCCAATACGAGGTTGCAAAAGGTGCACTGCGCCCAGGCCCCACCAAATAGAGTCGTCGAGATGATAATGTTCGAAGGGCATTACAAAAATTGTTGAGAGAACTGTTATGAACGAACAACCTAGTCGTTCAATCAAAAGACTAGCTTTAAATGCATGTGAAACTTCTAAAAAAAGTGATATCTTTAATACCCAACCAGCAATACACACAAAATCGTACTGCTAGTGGTACTGCCCATTCAAAAACCAAAAGTGATATCAAAACTCCATGATCAATTTAATTAGGCAGCTTGAAGATTTTCCTAGGTTCATTCCGGCAATTCATGTACCTACTGATGAAGGATTAAATGACGAGTTTTGGGAGTACCTCTGTATATTTTTCACATATTTTTCAATAAAGATTTAAAAACACCACTGAAAGTCACACTCTGACACTGGCACTGACGGTTATGTGAATAAATCTAATCACGACACACGTTTTCTGAGTCACAGCCACCCCTGATTCCCTTCATTAATGAACGCTCGGTAGTTCGGTTAGGATTTAACTTTAACTTGAAATGCCGATCGCGAAAAACCTATTTAGCCCTGTACTGATAGGTCAGTTTGAATAAACTTGTTTTAAAATTAAAAATCCTTGGAATTCACGACTATAGAGTAAACTCGATAGGCATAGTTTTTCTTTGTTTTTTTATAAAAACAAAGTGGCGCCCGAGATCCAGCTTGTAAGAGAGATAATCAAAGGTAAGGCGTCATATTTATGGACCTTGACTCAAAACTCAAATATCTCAAAAACGATGTATTCCATTGATGTTCAACAATTAAGTGCACCTTTTCTACGGAGACACCTCCGAAATTTCATAATTTCATGTCAAATTTTCAAAAAGATAACCTGTCATAAAATTACAGTTGTTTTCACCACACGCCTTCTCCAGTTCGAGCCATTCCTGAAGAATTATTCGGATGCAGGCTGATTGAGTATGGGAAGATCAGAAACTGTACCGAATTTCACTGTTTCATCTCAGATGGTTTCGGAGATATCAAATGAAAACCATGGGTATAGGGCCACAAATTCAAAAGGTTATAGCTCAGCGGGTAAGCACTTTCGGACCCATGTTTATATGAACTTAAACTTTTTTTCTTAGAATGACCTCAGGAATCACTTCCTGAAATCTTTCGGTATAGTTTTGGAACACCCTGCATATTGCCCAACTCGAACTTCTCCCCACTACGGACAAAAATTCGCCCTCACCTTCCCCTCTGGGTGTACAAAACTGTCCTACTCTGTAGATGAGACTGAATGATAGTCATCATCGCCTCCCTTTATGTGAAATTTTCTCGATCGCACCGTAGTTGTGGTGGTTTTCAGATAAGACAGAATGATAACCAGGGTGCACACAGTTGTTTTGATCGACATTGGCTTGATCTAATTAATTCGATGTAACCCAAAAAATAGATCACGTACGAAAGTCGTCGAGGACACTTTGGATAGCTAAGATCTCAAGTTAAAAATGCTATTGATTCATTCCTTGTTAATTCAAACAATTTGATTAAGAATCGTAGCGGATATCTCGAATGTGCAATCGACCCGATTAATTTGTCGATATTTCGAAAACTAGAGCACCTGGACCAAAAGTGTTGTGGAATTTTGGAAAGCGCTCGTTTCGCTCTCTGACTTTTGTTCGAAACTTTTTGCGATTATCGATCAAAAACTTTCAATCGACCATGTTTTGCTCCAATTAATTCGCTGTAATTATAAAACTAAGAGACGTAGAAAATTCAGTTAGAGCTCATGTTGAAGCTAAGACTTTTTTGACTTATTTCTTTCTCGTGTTTGTAGTTTGGCGGAAAATTCGAGCGGACATCTTAATTGAACAGCCCTGTATGAACATTCATGAACAACGTGATTTTATAACTGAAAAACAAAGTATTCATTTTTATTGATTAATCCTCAATTTAATTTCACAACATTGAAAAAAACGACACAGGCACACCGCAAAAAAAACACCAAACCAAACTGAATCAGCGTGTCACCGACAGTCATCCAAATCGACCAAACTGCACTCTTACATATGCCAACCATACATAGAATTCCATTAGCGGAGATAATGACGATAATAACAAGGGCGCCAGGAGCCACAAAAAAATATGGACCGACTATATGAATAGTGAACTTGCAGAAACTGCTTTAAAAAAAAGTCGTGGTAGACCCAATTTTCCAACTCGGTTACATCATCGAGCGTTATGTGTATTTTTGGAAATGTAATCTGACAAATTTTATTTAGATTTAGAGCACGCTTCGCACTTGAGCTGGGTCCTTTGGAACGGCCTTTTTATCATGGTGTTTTAGAAGTCCGTCAGCCAGGCCGGAATCCCGAGCGGATGGTTTATTTTGTATCTCCCACTATAAAAAATATAGTGATAAATTTACCAGGGGATGGTGTCACACTGCAAATGGATGCAACCTTCTCCGTCGTTACCCGAGCTGGAGGAGCACATCAACTCTTTTGTATTCATATTATTTACGAAAATTTTGTAAGTTGAGTAATATAAGTACATAAGTTTTAAACAACAACAATGAATGATGAATGGATTGCTAGAATATCCACGATTCACATTGTGGATCGATGGCCCCATACAAATACAGCCTGATTCAAAATTGATGGACCAACGCTTCAGGGCAGGTTCCTCTCGTCAAAATAGTGATAAAAGTCCCTATAAAGTGGTATTCTCTTTTTTGAGGTTTAATATAAATGTTTTCAATTGCGTCCCTGCTGCTGGAATAATGTGAACTATTTGGTTGAAATTATCATTTGGATTATGGCATGGAAATTTTTTGGGTATCATTTCTTCAGTTGACGACCATAACTGACAATCGCAGGGTATTTTAAGTTTTATTGCTCCCTGATCTTGATATTTTTCTGGGATTGACCTATTACCTGATGTACATACAATCTTACTACTTTTGTCCGGATGTGTGATTATAAATGTGTCTTCCTCAATTTCTGAAACTACCATTGATTTTGTTTGGTGACAACTAATGGGACAGTGTTGGTTTATTTCTTCGATTAATGCTCCTTCGAAAAAAGCCTTGGCACAACCCGGTCCATGTAAATGATCCGACGAAAACCGTGGCAAAAAACAGAGCTTATCATTGTGTGGTTTGCAATTATGGAGGGCCGTACCCGATATTTGTCGAATCTGATTGTTTGGATTTTTGAAGTTATTTGAAATTGCTAGAAATACCGCTTCGTGCTTTAAATGGCACGTTTGCTCAAACCAAGCCAAAGGTACTGTTATCAGTTCGTATAAATTCCAATGTTTATTTGACTGGTTGATTGGTATTTTAATATGTAAATAAATAAAATTCTTTGTAATTGTACAATCACAAATTGCTAACTCGTAATAGTTCGAAATTTTGGAGGTCGGTATAGTCAATTCTTGATCTGATTTGGAAAGTTCGACGTTTAATTTTTCGAGATCGTGTTTGAGTGTAGTAGGGTCAATAATCTTTAAAGGTATATGGTGAGTTTTACAGTCTCTAATAATATTTTGTCTTGAATTTATTTGCGTAAGTTTTATAATTTTTTTATAAGTTTGAAATTGATGACGTAAAATTGATAAGAGAACGTTATATTCGAGGTTTTGTTCGGCTATTGCGATATTTTGAATTTTTTCTAAATAGGATTATAGTTTACGAATTCTGGTTTGCGTTTCATCAAAAGCTTTAATGGTATTATTTTCAAAGTTCATGAATTTAATAGAATTTTTTGAAGTGACTTTGATAGTCCATTATTTAATATCGCGAGATGATCCTCTAATTTTCTTTCGGAGCTCTCAATTAAATTTAGTTTTTGTTCAGATGCTACTCCACAACAATAATTTAGTGCATCTCCGATAAATTCGATAGAGCGTTTTTTGCTATTCGAGTTATCATTTAAACTGTGAAAATTTTCAGTTTTATATGAGTTTATTATACAGGGTGTTCAATCTCAAACCTCCCACCTCAGATTTCTCGCTAACTAATATTTTTTCAGGAAAAAGCCGAGACAGGTCGATTTTATTTTCGAGGGGGACATACGGTTAACGTAACTTCAATTTTGTTGTGCAACCCCCTTAGCCAGGGTAGCTTTCCTTTCAGTAATTTTAAATGGCACTAGGGGTCAAGTGACACTTCATTTTGAAGCTGTTTTGATTCTCTTCAAACTCATGAAAAAAATTGAAAATCCATCGATTCGTTCTCAAGTTATGATAGTCCAAGTTTCCTCACGCGAAGAGTCGCTTTTAAGAAGAAAACAACATTACGACGAGTTCTCCTATAATCTTTAATGTTTTTCTTCACTCAGAGTCAGTATTTCTACCTCTGGTTAAGTTTAGCTAGCAGTAACATCTCGGTTACCCTTGTAACAACAATGAAAATCAACCAATTTAACTGCCGGATAACTTTAACTGGAAAAATTTTAACTGGGGTAACTTGGAAGCAGTTGATGAAACTTGCGAATTTATTCACTGACTTGTGAAGTAAAAATTTCATCTAACGGTAAAAATCGAAACCAAATTGACACAATAATAATGAATTTGTCAAGTGAATCTCTTACAATAAATGTTCAAACTGTTGGCCATTGGTAGCTAAACAATGCTTGGAATTCATCTTTGACTTTTTGAAATAGATGTATAGTTTTTCTTTGTTTTAGGTCGACTAAATTTTGGGGTTGGGGAGTGTAAACATCAGATTTCAGATAACTCCAAAAAAAAAGTCCAAGGAGGTCAAACCTGGAGATCTGGGTCGTCACTCGATTGGTCCTATCCGCCCTATCCACTTATTAGGGAATACCAAGATTTCTATCGTTTGAAAAAAAGTTAGTTCGTTCGCTTGGAGATGATGAACCTTTCTGATTTCAAGTTCGAAAGCAAAAACATTAAATATTATAGCAGAACTCGTCGTAATGTTGTTTTCTTTTTAAAAGCGACTCTTCGCGTGTAAGAAAACTTAGAATATCATAACTTAAGAACGAATCGATGGATTTTCGATTTTTTTTCATGACTTTGAAGAGAATTAAAATAGCTTCAAAATGAAGTGTCACTTGTCCCCTAGTGCCATTTAAAATTATTAAAAGGGCAGCTACCCTGGCTAAGGGGGTTGCACAACAAAATTAAAATTACGTTAACCGTATGTCTCCCTCTAAAATAAAATCGACCTGTCTCGGCTTTTTCCTGAAAAAATATTAGTTAGCGAGAAATCTGGGATGGGAAGTTTGAGATTGAACACCCTGTATTATTAATTCAGGACTTTCACGGTGCTCGATCTTAGCGAGCCATAATTTGACGGGACTTGAGAGACCGATCATGCGCAGATGCAAAATCTCGCTGTTACCACAGACTAAACCACTACAGACTGTATACTCCCTAGACAAACGTTGGCCATGATCGGTTTAGTTCTGCCGGAATTTTCAGAGGGCGCATTAGTAAGTACGCAGCCGCCTTGACGGGATCCATTATAGTTTTTCGTTCCATTTTTGTGTGTTATAAGTTGCCAATAATACAGGCTGTTTGATAAAAACTCCAGTGATCTGATTTCAAAAACCCATCAACAAAAAATGATTTATGTTTCATGCACTACGAATAGAGCTTGTTACCAAATTTTTTTCCACATCTTTTTTCAACATTGGTAAATTTAAATTTTTAAGAATAAAGTACGATTACTTCTAATTCAAAATTGAAGTATGTATTTTTCTCTTTACTATGGTATGTGGAAAGTGGTCATTTTTTCAATGTTTATCCAAGAAAACGCAAACAAATTTTCGCCCGATTTGAATTAAATTTCAAGAAATGTCAGTTTCAGGAGTGCTTCGGATTCCACAGCAAACGTGAAAATGACGTTTTTTGTTTAATCCGACCAAATCTGGCGAATAATTTTTTACGTTTTTCTGATGACTGTCAAGGAAAATCAACTTTTTTATTGACCGATGGTATAGAAAAAAATACCTACTTCAACTTTGAATTAGAAATAATCGCGTTTTATTATTAAAAAAGTTAAATTTACCAATGTCGAAAAAAGAAGTTGAAGGAAAAAATTTGGAGGCAAGGCCTATTCGTAGAGCATGAAAAATAAATCATTTTTTGTTGATGGGTTTTTGAAATCGGATGACAACCAAAGAAACTATGGCGTTCTGGAGTTTTTATCAAACAGCCTGTATGAACACAGTTTTTCTCGAGATCACACTCGGTAATTTAATACTTACTGAGTTTCATTGTAGGGTAAATTTAATGGCGATTAAGATGATTTCTGGGCAGTTTTCTTCACAAGTTACACCAACACCACCAGAACGCGAATAGTCTGACAAGTTTTTTTATGTGACAGAAAAATTTAAACCAGCAAAATGTAACAAAACCGCCGCTGTTGCAATTTGAATTGTTCTTACCGCCCTCTGACAATTACTGCGTAAACTAAAATATCTACCCCTCCACCCCACCTCACCCACTGGCCCGGACAAAAAAATCGGGGATCCTTCAGATCTGTAGTGAGGTTTATCTATGCTGTTACTAAGAAAAACCGCCTTCATCCATTCTGTATTTTGTACGGAATCGTAGAGTACCTGAAAGGCTCAAGAAATTCCGAAATATGGATTTGCCTAAAGTAGAAGGCTCCAGAGTGAATTCATTTTTTTAATTCGATCCTGCGGGATATACCTACACTAAAGATCACACAAGTGCCGATCAGCAAGTTACGTAGTATAGATGCACAAAGAATTTTTGTGTGGGTCGGGTTGTTTGGAGGTTGGGGCACCCGTCGCAGCATACCGCTCATCATACTCACGAAAGTTCTTGGATGGAGGTGAGGGTCCTTCGATTCAAGGAGAGCCTGAGGCTCAGGGCAGCCACAGAAATGGCTCCTTTACGAGAAATTTTTGGGAACGAACAAGCGCTAGATGAGATTGTGGCTTTGAACGTGGGGCCATACCCAGGACGGATCAAAAGGATGATAGAGAGGGCGAGGAAAAGCCATATGCCGCCGATACCGAACTCGCTGGAAGATATGAACGGCTCATTGCACGATGAAAGGTTATTATTATGATTATGCAGGAACATCATGAAAATTCTTCATAAAGGGAGACTATAATAATCGTTCTGTCTCATCTGAAAACTACTAGGAGGTAGGAGGATAAGGACAGAACGATTATCATAGCCTCCCTTTATGAAGAATTTTTTTGATGTCTACGTATTATCCGAAGTAAACCGCTGGGATTCATGGTGTACCCCCGCCATGGCACGAGAATCTATGGAGGATATTCACATCAATGTTTAACAGTTAAGGGCCGGTCTCTCAACTCAATGCTCTCATATCTTTTTGCTGAGAGTGGAATTTTTCAATAATTTAGTTGTTATAACAACAAAGGTAACCTAACTTTGTTGTTAACTCATCAGCAGTTCGGGTCTATATAAACTGTGGCCTTAGCATTGATAAACCCCGCCACCCTGCCTAATTTAACTACTAGATAAATTAAACTGAAAAGATGAAGAGACTGGTATCTTAAGGTTTTCTTATTTTATAACGGAAGGGCATCAAAATCCCATTTTAGGCCAAAGTTTGACTAATGTGATTTGCCAGCTAAGCCGACCATAAGTATTTATGCTGTACACTACTGTGAAGGTCCAGCGAGTTTACCCATTGGTAATATCTGGACCGAGCCCTTATACGGTGAGCAAAGTTCCACCGGGCCTTTTATCTTCCAGTCCGCCCCTGCCCTTTTATACCCTAGTCACACTGAGACTTAAATGGTGTCACCTAGAAATTTTCGTAATTATTATTCAAAACGCCATTTAAATTTAATGTATTTATTTTCCGATGACCGCGGAATTTGAAATTATATACAGGCTGTCTTATAATAAACGTCCCAAGTCGTAACTTTTTTATTTAACGATCGATTTTAAAAAATTAAAAAGAAAAGATTAATATCTCAATGGACTTCAATGTCAATTCAAGGTCAACTTGAATTTTTCAAATAAAAATGCAATTTTGCTTTAAACGAAATGTAGAGAGAATTATTTTCTTAGTTCAATGATATGTACATACAATATTTTGATTTTTGAACAATACAGCCTGCCCAAAAAATCGTGGCCCCGAGGTATGAGGGCCGATTCTTCTCGTCAAAATAGAAGAAAAAGTTTCTATAAACTATGGTCCGCACAGGTTTACTTGATACAGGGTGTCACATTTAACATTCCCAGTACATTTTTCATCCGCATGATGACCGCATGCGAAAAATTGTTTGAAATGAAAAAGAAAGCCTTCCCTATAGACTTTTAGAAAAGGTTTTGTCGATTTATGTATCTTCATGAGTTCCAGAGATATTGCAATTTTGGTGCCGGTGATCGAATGACAAAATATTGAAACTTCAAAGCTGGACCAAAATACCCCGAAAATAAATGATAAAGCATGTGGAAAGCTTTTAGATGTTTCAATAGGTTTTCACTCTAACTTCTACTGTTCCAGAAATATCGCGACTTGAAATTGTACAGTTCCAAACAATACAGGTAATACTTCCGAAAGTAGAGTAGAAGGAGTAAAAATGTATTGAAACAATAAACTTCTCTTGCTCTATGTCATCTTTTTTGTTTATGAAATTTTGCTGTAATTTTCAAATTTTAGTTTTCTGTTTTCGAATCAGCTACACTAATATCTCAATATCTCTGGAATAAGTACAAGAGAGCAAGACGCTGGAAACAACATGGGTGGAAGACAAACACAAATAGGTTCATGCGTCGCCTGTGGGATACGGCGAAAGATGCGCCAACTTGGGCTTTTCCGTGCCGCGAGGTTATGCGCACCGCACGGCACTAAACTGTCATCATCTTACTGTCACTCATCTGTCACTGTTTGACATTATTTTTGACAGCAAACAAACAAAACAAGGGCGTTTGTTTATTTTGTGATGTTTTTTGTGCTTTTTCTCGAATAATCGTCCGTGCGGAGTGCAGTGGCAGCGTGCAGAGTGCGGGGTTTTCACTTGCAATGCTATAATGGACACCTAACAATCACGTCAGCTGTTCGTTGTCGTCTGTCAGCTGTCGTTTTTGCACCTGTCCCACAAGTGACGCGCGCACCTCAAGATAATTCTGGAAAGGTCTATTGATGAAGATACAGGAATCAGCTTAAGTTTTTCTGAAAGCTTCTTTTCTTGAATGAATCTTTCTCCCGAATTTCGTTGTCATGCCTCCCAAAAATGTACTGGAAATTTTGAATGGGACACCCTGTATCTATTGAGCGTTTGGGGATCATAGTTTATAGGAACTTTTTCGTTTATTTTGACGAGAAGAATCGGCCTCAATACCTCGGGGCCACCATTTTCAAGACACCCTGTATTCAATGGTGAAATAATGAAATGTCATCGGCAACAAGTTTTCTTATTTCCAAACAAAATTGTTCAGTCGGCGGTGGGCGATAATCAAATTTCAGGTGACGTGGTCATTTATCGTTAATTGCGTCACACGAAAAAGACATACACCTATTCATCTGGTCTCACGAATCTAGTTCGTCACAACTGACTGGGGGTTGTTAGCCCACCGCCTGTGTTAACCTCATCGATTGAGTCTGGGGTCACACTTCGAGCTCTTGGAGATTACCTTTGAAAAAAACGACCCTACGTTCATACTAAGGCCCGGTATTTTCACCTATGGTTAACCCCTCATTAGACTGTGACCACTCTTGTTGAAATGTATAAGAAAGGGTCACATTCAAAGTTCCACTCAGCTAACCGGCTGTTTAACCAGAGGTCAAAATACCGCTACTTACGATTACCGAATATACGAATATTGAATAAATCTCACGACTACTTCTATGGCTATCGACGTATAGTTGCCGTCTGGACTTTGTGAATATTGACTTTTGCGAGGACAACCTCTTTTATGGCTCAGTAATAAGTTGACAATGGTGAATGGACATACCTACAGCTACCTGCGTATACCTGCGTATATCTGCGTATACCTACCGCCCTAGGCTTGGTCCATTCACCATTGTCAACTTATTACTAAGCCATAAAAGAGGTTGTCCTCCCAAAAGTCAATATTCACAAAATCCAGACGGCAACTATACATACGTTTACCGCGATGGAGGATTATGGCCCACTCCGGCCAGCAACGCTTCCCCGATACAGCCACGGGGTCGCAAATGCCAATGGTGTACTTACAACCATGTACCATCATGTCAGTACGACGGCTGGTGTAGCGTTTCAGGAGATCTGGATGGCCGACATTTTACCCGCTGTAAGACTCGCCACCCGCAGGAGCCCCTGATGCCATGTGGGAGCGGAACTTCCCCATTGCACATAATGCCTAATGCTGTCAGGGATCACGCGCCTCCCAGTTCGATCCTTGATGGCTTCAGAGAATTGAACTAAATGGCGTACCTCCACAATTACGATACTTTGGCTAATCATATCCTGAGCCACTTCTACAGCACATCCGGTACTTACCCTCTCGTTATCGGCACACGTCCACGACCATCTTTTGCACCTTCCATCAGGAGGCTGCCCATGCCTTCTTGCATCATCCCTCTCTGACCCTCTTCGGTGGTCTCTAACTCTCCCTTCTACCCATGACTTAATTATTTGCTCGAACAAGTCTCGAGAAATCCGTAGTGTTTCGTCCAGTGCTCCTTGCACCGATTTTTTAAGCTATGCTTAACACTACTGTAGCAAATAAATTTCCCTTAGCGTTAAGCCCCGCTTTATAAAATCGGTACAATTGGACCTTAATAGTAATACATATACTTATATATACTCATGCGATCGATAGGGTAAACACGTTGCGTCGGGCTCGTTACAAAGTATTGGTACCTACTGCAATTTTTTCAAATTGGAAAAAAATTGCGTGGTGTTCCTCTACTGGGTGTCCCAATCCGAGAATCAAGTGATGTTGTAGAGAATGAGGTCGTCCACAGCGGCGGGGATAGCGAAACCACGCGAAACTAACTATCTGGGGTCTTAGAGTAGGACTTGCTGATCACATAAATTGACATAAACGAATTTGGTTGAGAATTCCATTAGCGGAGATAATGACGATAATAACAAGGGCGCCAGGAGCCACAAAAAAATATGGACCGACTATATGAATAGTGAACTTGCAGAAACTGCTTTAAAAAAAAGTCGTGGTAGACCCAATTTTCCAACTCGGTTACATCATAGAGCGTTATGTGTATTTTTGGAAATGTAATCTGACAAATTTTATTTAGATTTAGAGCACGCTTCGCACTTGAGCTGGGTCCTTTGGAACGGCCTTTTTATCATGGTCTTTTAGAAGTCCGTCAGCCAGGCCGGAATCCCGAGCGGATGGTTTATTTTGTATCTCCCACTATAAAAAATATAGTGATAAATTTACCAGGGGGTGGTGTCACACTGCAAATGGATGCAACCTTCTCCGTCGTTACCCGAGCTGGAGGAGCACATCAACTCTTTTGTATTCATATTATTTACGAAAATTTTGTAAGTTGAGTAATATAAGTACATAAGTTTTAAACAACAACAATGAATGATGAATGGATTGCTAGAATATCCACGATTCACATTGTGGATCGATGGCCCCATACATATACAGCCTGATTCAAAATTGTTGGACCAACGCTTCAGGGCAGGTTCCTCTCGTCAAAATAGTGATAAAAGTCCCTATAAAGTGGTATTCTCTTTTTTGGGGTTTAATATAAATGTTTTCAATTGCGTCCATGCTGCTGGAATAATGTGAACTATTTGGTTGAAATTATCATTTGGATTATGGCATGGAAATTTTTTGGGTATCATTTCTTCAGTTGACGACCATAACTGACAATCGCAGGGTATTTTAAGTTTTATTGCTCCCTGATCTTGATATTTTTCTGGGATTGACCTATTACCTGATGTACATACAGTCTTACTACTTTTGTCCGGATGTGTGATTATAAATGTGTCTTCCTCAATTTCTGAAACTACCATTAATTTTGTTTGGTGACAACTAATGGGACAGTGTTGGTTTATTTCTTCGATTGATGCTCCTTCGAAAAAAGCCTTGGCACAACCCGGTCCATGTAAATGATCCGACGAAAACCGTGGCAAGAAACAGAGCTTATCATTGTGTGGTTTGCAATTATGGAGGGCCGTACCCGATATTTGTCGAATCTGATTGTTTGGATTTTTGAAGTTATTTGAAATTGCTAGAAATACCGCTTCGTGCTTTAAATGGCACGTTTGCTCAAACCAAGCAAAAGGTACTGTTATCAGTTCGTATAAATTCCAATGTTTATTTGACTGGTTGATTGGTATTTTAATATGTAAATAAATAAAATTCTTTGTAATTGTACAATCACAAATTGCTAACTCGTAATAGTTCGAAATTTTGGAGGTCGGTATAGTCAATTCTTGATCTGATTTGGAAAGTTCGACGTTTAATTTTTCGAGATCGTGTTTGAGTGTAGTAGGGTCAATAATCTTTAAAGGTATATGGTGAGTTTTACAGTCTCTAATAATATTTTGTCTTGAATTTATTTGCGTAAGTTTTATAATTTTTTTATAAGTTTGAAATTGATGACGTAAAATTGATAAGAGAACGTTATATTCGAGGTTTTGTTCGGCTATTGCGATATTTTGAATTTTTTCTAAATAGGATTATAGTTTACGAATTCTGGTTTGCGTTTCATCAAAAGCTTTAATGGTATTATTTTCAAAGTTCATGAATTTAATAGAATTTTTTGAAGTGGCTTTGATAGTCCATTATTTAATATCGCGAGATGATCCTCTAATTTTCTTTCGGAGCTCTCAATTAAATTTAGTTTTTGTTCAGATGCTACTCCACAACAATAATTTAGTGCATCTCCGATAAATTCGATAGAGCGTTTTTTGCTATTCGAGTTATCATTTAAACTGTGAAAATTTTCAGTTTTATATGAGTTTATTATACAGGGTGTTCAATCTCAAACCTCCCACCCCAGATTTCTCGCTAACTAATATTTTTTCAGGAAAAAGCCGAGACAAGTCGATTTTATTTTCGAGGGGGACATACGGTTAACGTAACTTCAATTTTGTTGTGCAACCCCCTTAGCCAGGGTAGCTTTCCTTTCAGTAATTTTAAATGGCACTAGGGGTCAAGTGACACTTCATTTTGAAGCTGTTTTGATTCTCTTCAAACTCATGAAAAAAATTGAAAATCCATCGATTCGTTCTCAAGTTATGATAGTCCAAGTTTCCTCACGCGAAGAGTCGCTTTTAAGAAGAAAACAACATTACGACGAGTTCTCCTATAATCTTTAATGTTTTTCTTCACTCAGAGTCAGTATTTCTACCTCTGGTTAAGTTTAGCTAGCAGTAACATCTCGGTTACCCTTGTAACAACAATGAAAATCAACCAATTTAACTGCCGGATAACTTTAACTGGAAGAATTTTAACTGGGGTAACTTGGAAGAAGTTGATGAAACTTGCGAATTTATTCACTGACTTGTGAAGTAAAAATTTCATCTAACGGTAAAAATCGAAACCAAATTGACACAATAATAATGAATTTGTCAAGTGAATCTCTTACAATAAATGTTCAAACTGTTGGCCATTGGTAGCTAAACAATGCTTGGAATTCATCTTTGACTTTTTGAAATAGATGTATAGTTTTTCTTTGTTGTAGGTCGACTAAATTTTGGGGTTGGGGAGTGTAAACATCAGATTTCAGATAACTCCAAAAAAAAAGTCCAAGGAGGTCAAACCTGGAGATCTGGGTCGTCACTCGATTGGTCCTATCCGCCCTATCCACTTATTAGGGAATACCAAGATTTCTATCGTTTGAAAAAAAGTTAGTTCGTTCGCTTGGAGATGATGAACCTTTCTGATTTCAAGTTCGAAAGCAAAAACATTAAATATTATAGCAGAACTCGTCGTAATGTTGTTTTCTTTTTAAAAGCGACTCTTCGCGTGTAAGAAAACTTAGAATATCATAACTTGAGAACGAATCGATGGATTTTCGATTTTTTTTCATGACTTTGAAGAGAATTAAAATAGCTTCAAAATGAAGTGTCACTTGTCCCCTAGTGCCATTTAAAATTATTAAAAGGGCAGCTACCCTGGCTAAGGGGGTTGCACAACAAAATTAAAATTACGTTAACCGTATGTCCCCCTCTAAAATAAAATCGACCTGTCTCGGCTTTTTCCTGAAAAAATATTAGTTAGCGAGAAATCTGGGATGGGAAGTTTGAGATTGAACACCCTGTATTATTAATTCAGGACTTTCACGGTGCTCGATCTTAGCGAGCCATAATTTGACGGGACTTGAGAGACCGATCATGCGCAGATGCAAAATCTCGCTGTTACCCAGACTATACCACTACAGACGGTATACTCCCTAGACAAACGTTGGTTGGTTGATTGATCGGTTTAGTTCTGCCGAAATTTTCAGAGGGCGGATTAGTAAGTACGCAGCCGCCTTGACGGGATCCATTATAGTTTTCCGTTCCTTTTTTGTGTGTTATAAGTTGCCTATAATATGAACACAGTTCTTCTCGAGATCACACTCGGTAATTTAATACTTACTGAGTTTCATTGTAGGGTAAATTTAATGGCGATTAAAATGATTTCTGGGCCCTTTTTCTTACAAGTTACACTAACACCGCCAGAACGCGAATAGTTTGACAAGTTTTTTTAAGTGACAGAAAAATTTAAACCAGCAAAATGTAACAAAACCGCCGCTGTCGTAATTTGAATTGTTCTTACCGCCCTCTGACAATTACTGCATAAACTAAAATATCTACCCCTCTCTACCCCACCTCACCCACTGGCACGGACAAAAAAATCGGGGATCCTTCAGATCTGTAGTGAGGTTTATCTATGCTGTTACTAAGAAGAACCACCTTCATCCATTCTGTATTTTGTACGGAATCGTAAAGTACCTAAAAGGCTCAAGAAATTCCGCAATATGGATTTCCCTAAAGTAGAAGGCTCCAGAGAGAACTCATTTTTTTACTTCGATCCTGCGGGATATACCTACACTAAAGATCACACAAGTGCCGATCAGCAAGTTACGTATTATAGATGCACAAAGAATTTTTGTGTGGGTCGGGTTGTTTGCAGGGCCGCGCTGAACGGGTGTTGCAGGCGTTCTTAGAACGCGGGCGGCCAAATTCAGGGGCGGCCGCAGGCCGCCGCCAACGTTACGTACGTGTGGGAATTCAGAAGAAAAAAATCATAATTTCATGGAATCTTTCGTTAATCAATAATTGATCCAGTTTTCGTGGAGTAATTCAATAAGCGGTTCATCACTTGTGTAAGAATTTAGACTTGTCTTCACCCAGTTTTTTGATGCGCCGATGTTTTTTTTTCGTCTCTGACTGGCTTTTTGTGCGGGCCAGCACTCCCCCAGTGGCGGATACAGTAAGACGTCACGGGAGTCATGAGTCATGACCTCCCCAAAACATTTTCCAAGTTGGCTAAGACCTCAAAAGGCTACTAAAATTATAGCAAAGTTTTTCTCTTGCGTTGCATTTACTGAGAATACTTTTCTAAAACTTGACATTTTCTGTTAATTTTGAGCAAATTGTTGGCTACAAAGTTGGCTAAACCTGCAAATGTTGGGTAAATTTACCAAAAAATTTCGCCTGCGGCGCTTTTCTGCCTACACTTTTTGGAAAATTTCTATTCTGGTAATTTTTACCAGAAACAAAAAATTCCAGAGACTCCACAATAATAAAAATAATTTGGTCATTCCATAAATGGGGCGGCAATTCATGTTTTCGAACACGGGCGGCCGTTGAGCTTAGCGCGGCCCTGGTTGTTTGAAGCTTGGGGCACCCGTTGCAGCATACCGCTCATCATACCCACGAAAGCTCTTGAATGGAGGTGAGGGTCCTTCGATTCAAGGAGAGCCTGAGGCTCAGGGCAGCCACAGAAATGACTCCTTTACGAGAAATTTTTGGGAACGAACAAGCGCTAGATGAGATTGTGGCTTTGAACGTGGGGCCACACCCAGGGCGGATCAAAAGGATGATGGAGAGGGCGAGGAAAAGCCATATGCCGCCGATACCGAACTCGCTGGAAGATATGAACGGCTCATTGCACGATGAAAGGTTATTATTATTATAATGCAGGAACATCATGAAAATTGTTCATAAAGGGAGACTATAATAATCGTTCTGTCTCATCCGAAAACTACTAGGAGGATAAGGACAGAACGATTATCATAGCCTGCCGTTATGAAGAATTTTTTCGATGTCTACGCATTATCCGAAGTAAACCGCTGGGATTTATGGTGTACCCCCGCCATGGCACGAGAATCTATGGAGGATTTACACATCAATGTTTAACAGTTAACTTCAACAAAAGTGAATGATTCTGAGGTAAGGGCCGGTCTTTCAACTCAATGCTCTCATATCTTTTTGCTGAGAGTTCACTTTTTCAATAATTTAGTTGTTATAACAACAAAGGTAACCTAACTTTGTTGTTAACTCATCAGCAGTTCGGGTCTATCTAAACTGTGGCCTTAGCATTGATAAACCCCGCCACCCTGCCTAATTTAACTGCTAGATAAATTAAACTGAAAAGATGAAGAGACTGGTATCTTAAGGTTTTCTTATTTTATAACGGAAGGGCATCAAAATCCCATTTTAGGCCAAAATTGAACTAATGTGATTTGCCAGCTAAGCCGACCAAAAGTATTTATGCTGTACACTACTGTAAAGGTCCAGCGAGTTTACCCATTGGTAATATCTGGTCCGAGCCCGTAAACGGTGGGCAGATGAGCAAAGTTCCACCGGGCCTTTTATCTTCCAGTCCGCCCCTGCCCTTCTATACCCTAGACACACTAAGACTCAAATGGTGTCACCTAGAAATTTTCGTAATTATTATTCAAAACGCCATTTAAATTTAATGTATTCATTTTCCGATGACCGCAGAATTTGAAATGATATACAGGCTGTCTTATAATAACCGCCCCAAGTCGTAACTTCTTTATTTAACGACCGATTTTAAAAAATTAAGAAGAAAAGATTAATAGCTCAAGGAGTACTACAAACTGATCCTATAATTTGGATTTTTTTCTCAATGAACTTCAATGTCAATTTAAGGTCAACTTAAATTATTCAAATAAAAATGCAATTTTGCTTTAAACGAAATGTAGAGAAAATTATTTTCTTAGTTCAATGATATGTACTAACATGTCCACAAGTTTTTCCCAGGCCAAGTTTTGTTTCTCTGTTGGTCGCCTCCCACTCTCGCTCTCACCACTTAATGCGCCAAGGCTCACTCCAACTCGTCATTCCGTGCGCTTTTAAACCGGGCGGCGGATCCTTCGTGCAGGCTTGATGATATGGTTTTTCCACAGAAATTAGAATTGGTATTATGTTTACTTTTTTTAATTACATGATTTTACATACAGATTTCGATTAACCGTATTTTCAATTATCCGGTTCCGACTAGAGGTGTGCGATAAGTGGATTTTTTATTATCGTCTAGAGTTATTAGGCCTCAAAGTCTGCTGGGGGCCAATTTATTTTCGCTCATAACTCGCCTAATTTATGGTTTAGAAGTTTCAGGTTTGGAATATGAGGAAAACAATTGAAAAACTAAACGTTGAATCCTTTGGCGACCCATGAATACCGTGGTAAGTGATTAAACGAACCAAAAAAGAGTCAATCGGCAGATAAAAATAACGATTATTTTGTGGCGGAAAGTATTTTGACTATTTCTAGTGACTTTTCAGCTTCAGTGTTTTTTTTTCAATTTAAAAAATGTAGGGGTACCTCAGTGTAAATGTGAGTAGTTTTCGAGATATTCGATATGATTTGAATTAAATTTGAAAAAAATTCAGTTTCAGGAGTGCTTTGGATTCTAAAGCAAACATGAAAATGACGTTTTTTGTTTAAATCGACCAAATCTGGCAATTTTTTTTTGCGTTTTTTTTATGATTATCAAGAAAAATTAACTGTTTTATTGATTGATGGTATAGAAAAAATATATACTCCAACTTTGAATAGGATTGTTTTCTATGACTGAGATGTTCATTTTTCGGCCAAATTCTACGATGTCTATTGCATAGAAATTAGCGTCATCATTTCTGATTGATTGTGAAGATAACTTTCAAATGTGTCGGCCAATGTCAAAGGCATAAATGAACAAGTCTATTGGAAATAATCGCGTTTTATTATTAAAAAGTTAAATTTACCAATGTTGAAAAAAGAAGTTGGGGGAAAAAATTTGATTTTAATGAATTTTTTCAATTAAAATTTTTTTATTAACTTATTCGTTTCCAAAAACTTCGGAATAATATAGGAACAAGATGAAAAACTTATTTCCAAAATAAAAAAGGCACAATGCTTAAGGGGACGCTCAAATTGTGACGGGTTGCATACTTTTCGACCAGAATCCGTTTCAGATTAGACTTTAAAACTACTGTGTATTATCATAATATTTTCACATACGCGCCCCTATTTTCTTAAGGGCTACAATGTAAGCTATTTTATTTTGCGAGAAAAGATCGATTTCAGGTGATGAAAACATAAATTTTTTATAAAATTAAATATAAATGTACTCACATTGTAGCTATTCTAAACAAACTGTCCTTGTTATTATAGCTATGTGCCCTTTTATCCATTCGTTTTCTTTTCTTATCTGAAATACGATTCAAGATGACACTTTTGTCAAAACTCTTAATTTTTCATCAAAATCGATTCCGACACGTTTGGCAAAACATACCCTTTCTCCCAAAAAGTGCTGTACATTATGACTCCATGAAAATAGGTATGTGTAGAAGCGCGTAATCATTATTAATATCTCCATAATACCATTGAATTGTAAGTGATTTCAAAATGTAACCTTAAATTAAATCTTGTCAAAAAATAACCAAGATGTGACAATTCGAGCGTCCCCTTAACGTCGATTTACGCATGTGCAAAATTTGGTGAATCCCGCCGATTCGGTTATATCCGGCCAAAGTCAATCCGGTGGTTGTAACAAAAATTCGCTATCCGGTAATCTGGCAGAAACCAGATCCGGTGCCATCCCTAGTTATAATCTATTCACTTTTTTATTCTACAGGGTGTCCCGAAGCAAGTGCAAATTAATGGTCCCATGTTGGAATAACAATTTTTCCCTAATCTTTCAGCCTCTAATTGAGTTCTTCAATAACAGAAAGAGCGCGAAAATTTCCACAACGATTGTTTCAGAAAAATCTGAAGCTATTTACGAACAATTAGGTAAATTGATTAAAGTTGACAACACACTTTAATAAAGCACGAATACGGCAGTTACAGGAAGCATAAGAAGCAAATCCAAATAATGAAATAACATATTTAATTAATCGCACGCAGAATACACGCTTTTTCGATAAATCATAAAACTTAATGAAATTAATCAGTTTTATATCGAAATAAAATAGAAGAGCACGTTTAATTAAACTCATCAATACATATAACACACATAGATAATTACGACTTCAACTTGAGATTTAGGTGTCGTAAAAATACGACTATTCTCGAGGACGTGTTTACGTTATTCAATATTTCGATATGCGGGTGAATCCACGAGTGCAAGACTTTTACACGCCTCCATCTCCTCTACCCGAACAGATTCTAAACCCGAGTAACAACGTGAATTTGAAAAGCTCGCATAACCCATCAGTGAGCGAACTCGTGCTTAGTTTGATGTATCATAAGCTACACTTCATAAAAAAAATTTAAGACATGGCCAATGCAGGGGAATGGCGTAGGCTGGACTCTGAAACCAAAGCGAGGATAGTGGCATACGGTCGAAATGGCTTTGCTGTGTCCGAAATCGCAGATTTAGTCGGGAGAGACGTAAGTCGTTATTTTTTTTTTTAAATCCTCGATGAAAACAAATTTCATTGTAGAGGAAAACTGTGAGATATTGGTTGAATCGTCACCAGATGGAAAGGAATACCAACATCAGAGCGTTACCCTTAGGATTGCATCGGGTCACAACGGCAGAACAGGACCAAGAGTTACTGCAATATGTGCAAGGCAATCCGGTAACAAACACTACTTAAATTAAGGCAGCGACTGGAGTGGGATGCTCACGACAGACAATTGGCAGACGTTTGAAGGCGGCAGGAATAAACTGCAGGATTCCAGCCAAAAAAGTCGCTCTTACTGAGGAAAATGCAGCCTTACGGTTGCAGTTTGCTCAGCAATATGCTCAATACGACTGGAGTAATGTAGTTTTTCAGATGAAAAATCGTTTGAAACGAACCAAACGGGCCAATCTTTCGTGTATCGTGCAGTAAATACTCGGCACGATGAAGAAAATGTCGTTCCGAGGTGTAATGTAACCCTGTTCGCCCCCCTGGTGAACGAATTGTAGAAATCGCTCGGAATTAAATAAAAATTCCAACACAAGACATGAACGTGTCGAGGGAAAGATGGAGGTTAAATGACAAGCAACAATTTAATAAAGATTTTGTTATTTTATTCAAATTTGTATTATTTCTCAAAACACCTATAACAGTACAAGCATTTAAGCTGAATTTATAAACTTGACGTTGCTGCCGCCGCTGCCGCTGCAGTTGCTGTTGACGCAGCCGCTGCTGTTCGGCACGAGGTGGGCAATTTATAAACTAGTTGCGGCCGCGGTTGCGGATGACTGTAGTGACAGTTAATGACTTTTTAGTATGTGGCTGTTTGGCCACTTGTTCATTGTTGCCAAGTTGACAATTTGCAAAATTGTAAAAATACAACGCTTCTAGCTTGTGTTATGTTTTGAGCATTGTGTATTGTGTACCGGCGCAAAATGGACAGAGAAATAAATAAAGTTGTGCTAGGAACGTTGGGCTTGATTTTCCTTGCGTGTGCCGCTCTGAAATTACAGAGGAAAAGGAGGAAAGTGCGGCGCTGGAAAACGAGGCCCATAAACCGAAGAATCCGGGGTGAAGAACAGAACGCGTATGCATATTTTTTACGCATGAAGGCAGAAGATTCGGAGCAATTTTTTAAATATACGCGGATGACTGTACCGGTGTTTGAAGAACTTTTGGCCTTGATAAAGGTGCACATCAAAAAAGGCAAACGAGTGGATGGAATAGGAGCAGAGCAACGCTTGACCATTACCTTACAGTAAGTGCGCTATTGTCTTTGTGATGTGGGGTCTGAGTAATATGTGGTGTTTCAGGTATTTGTCGCAGGGCTCCAGCATGCAGAGTCTTGCGTGGTCTTTTCACATTGGTCTGACAACAGTACATAAGTTGATCCACGAAACGACCCAAGCCATATGGAAGGTGCTTGCCCCCATATACCTTCAGTCGCCGGAAACAGAGGACGAATGGAGAAGGATCAGTGAAGGCTTCGCAACGCAATGGAATTTCCCGTGTTGTGTTGGTGCGTTGGATGGGAAGCACATTACCATCCAAGCTCCCCCCAATAGTGGCTCACGTTTTTTTAATTATAAAAAACAATTCAGCATTGTGTTGCTCGCGGCCTGTGATGCCGATTACTTTTTTACTCTGGTGGACATTGGCGCTTATGGATCTCAGAGTGATGGAGGCATTTTCCGTAATAGTGTCTTTGGGCAACGCTTGGAACAGAATACGTTCAATCTTCCACCTCCTAAACTTCTTCCAGACATGACCACAGCTATGCCGTACGTTTTTGTGGCTGATGAAGCCTTCCCCCTGAAAACGTTTATAATGCGCCCCTTCCCGGGGAAGAACTTGACTATAACGCAACGCATTTTTAATTACCGCCTGTCGCGAGCTCGCCGCACGATCGAAAATTCGTTCGGCATTTTAGTAGCGCGCTGGCGGATATTAAAACAGCTGATTACAGCAAAAGTGGAGAATGTAGACCACATCGTGAAGGCGACAGTGGTGTTGCATAATTATTGCAAACGAAAAATGGCAACCACAACAGGGAGCAGTCCTTATTGCCCTCCAGGCTACACGGACACAGGTGAAGAAGAAAACGGGCTGTGGAGAACAGAGCAGGACCCGTTACCATCTGTGGGTCGGCTAGCCGCCAATAATGCGCCGAGAACGACCATCGCGTTACGCAATTCTCTTGCCACGTACTTCCGGTCGCCCGCGGGGGCGCTCCCGTGGCAAGAAGACCGAGTGCTGCAAGGACGGTTGTAGGACATTTTGGGGCGTAATTCAAGTTTTATGAATATTTTTATGTACTGTTTTCTTTGAAAATGAAAGACCACATTTTTAACTAGTTATTCTTTTATTTTACACCTCCCCCAACCCTTCCAACACCACCAATAATTTTTTCCTCATTGCTGTGGCTTCGCTGAGTGGCATATCGTCCAGCCGAGAGCGCACATACCGGGCGAAAGTCTCGTTCACTGCCTCTGCTGGTGCTGGTACCGTGTTGAGGCGGTCAGCGATGTTCTTCGCCACCTCCGTGAGCGTGGCGTAGTTCTCATCCGCGGGGGCTTTTTTGCGTTTAGCTGTAGGTGTCCGGGTCGAGGAGGTGGAAGACGCATGTGGTGAACGCGACGTAGACGCGCGGGATTCCACCTCACGCTCGCCAAGGTCTGCTGCGAAAGACGAAACAATGTTAAGGGTAGCAGAGACACACCTATTGAAAACGTGTATGCACCTTCACCGTTCTCGTTCTGGGATTGAGGCGAAACCAAACACGTTAGTTCGGGGTCTGGTGACATCACTTCCTCAAGAGTGTTGCAGGCACTGTACCGATCTCCATAGCGGGCGCGGTCATCCACAGCAAAGTCCCGCGTTACCCTTCGTGTCGCTGTAACGGTTCTGGAAAGAATCATAGGAGTACCTGTCTAAACCTTCGTGAGCTTTTCTTACTTCCGAGGAACGATACATTTTGCATAAAAGCTCATTTGGTGGTAATACCGCCACTCGCTTTCCAGCGCACCACTTCCTGAAGGCGCTCCTCTTTTCTCTTTTGAATACCGATCCCTTAAATTTTTCCAGAGGCGCTTACAATCCTCTACTACAGAAGGTTTATGGTTATTTTCTGCGGTGAACTCAATTGTTCTTTTCTTACCCGAGATGCCCAAGATTTCACCTATATCTCGCCATGAGTTCTCTTTCATGAGAGTATTTTTGTAATCTTTACATTTTAAGTCGAAAATATGAGGTTGCCCTTGTATTAGTTCGATGAGGAGCTCCACATTAACGTCTGCAAGAAAGGAAAATTCAACTTTCAACCGAAATTGCGGTTTGATGGAGCACCACACTATATTTGCTGGACCTACTTACCAGTACCCGTCATTTTCATACAGACTTTAAACGTGCTCAAACCACGTTCAAATTCTCTTTTCGCTGTTTACAAATGGGTTTTTTTTATTTTGTCACAAAAACCCACGCTTCCTGCGTTCCTGCAAAAATCGACACCAGCTCATTTCTCATTGGTTCCCTATTGCGGAATCCGCTGCCGCAACCGCCCGAGATGAAAGTTGGGCAACTTGCTGCGGACTGCCAACGGCAACGGCAACTGCTACGGCAGTTTATAAATGCGCGCGTGCATTTCGCATGATTGATCTTTCAACGCCAACTGGCGCGGCAACTGCAGCGGCAGCGGCGGCGGCAGCGTCAAGTTTATAAATTCAGCTTTATTTTAAATCAAGAAAGAGTGGTGATGTTCCAAGGGAGATCTGGTACCCGAAGGTATCGAGAAATCGACAGAGAAAGAACACACCAAAGAAAACTCCGTCAACTCGAATTGACATGGCCACGAATGAACCCGTTCGTGTAGGGGGGTGTAGCTCCGAGGAGTAAAACGCACAAGTCTATGTTTATGGAGTTTATTTATTCATGGAACCGGACCGGATCTGCAGCCCCGGTCTGGCTCCAGGAGCCAGCTCCGGCTCCCAAGCCGAACTCTCGTTCCCGGGCCCATTTCGGCCCGAAAAAACCTCGGTTCCCCCAACACATTTGGGGGGCCATCTTACACTCAAAAACCCTTATTCGGCATGGGTTCAGACAATGACCCACGCCGATTGCTAAACTTATCGCTAAATGCTGACACCATCGGTCCACTTCCTTGTCGCAACCGGTGGGGTCACCGAACTGTCGACCATGCTAATGTCGACGTAATTTGGGCAATCACCAAATTACGCCACAATATCATAATCGCAAAATCAAGTAAAAGCTCGCGCTTACGCTTACGCATTCGCAATCGCCATCGCAACACACACACACACACACATCAGTATCAATATTTCATACAAAGTACATGAAGAAATGGTTAGTAAACGACGCAAAGGGCGCAGCACAATTCAATTCAAAATAATCAGGGACCCAACCAAACTCCTTTCTATAGGCAGTTGCTGGTAATGTTGCGTAACGACAGCGACGGAGCAACCTAGAAAGCCCTAAACCCACATACTCTTACATACACTCCGCTAAAGTTGAGCCCGATCTATTAAACACCTTCACCGTCTCGCTGACCCCCCTTTCACATCAGGAACAGCCCCACAAATTCCCCAAAAATGTAAATGTTATGACATGGTAATACACAATTATTAATTCAAACGTTGGACGAAAGGGAGTGTTCGCTGTCGCTACGACTTCGAGGAGGAGTACACATTATTTATGAAAATGTTAGTCTGTCAACAAGGCCGAAACATACACAAGATATCGTCTTTCTGTCAATTTGAAACATTGGTCGAGGTGTGTGACTTTTGAGCAGCGGCCAATGTCAAATGAAGGTTAAACATGCATAAAATCTTACAGTGAATTATGGAAATCGAAACAACAATTCAATTACAAAAGGGACACATTAATCATTAATCACAGTGATTCATTATTATCACAGGTTTTCGTTAAATGCGAATATTAAAATACATTTGACAATCTTGTCTCTCTTAAAATCCTAATTACTTTGAACGGTTTATCAAATCACAATTATACAAGTACTAATAATACTGGAAAGTGATAATTTCGGGAATTAATCAACTCGTCAAAACTTGTAAAATGTTGTTGAAACATGGAAGGCGCATAGCGACCGGCTATGTGACTACGTGACGAAAACGTTTATCAAGATATCTCGAGAATCAATTAAGATCACGGAGGGATTTTTAGGGGTAGTGAAACTAGAGAACCTAACGATGATTTTGTTGCTAATTTTACAATAAATATCAAAGAGTAAACCAACCTTTGAGACAGAAAGACCACACGCCGACCCACGACCGTTCGCCGAACGACCAAGAAGAACGAGCCGTTCCCCCACGCGTACCTTCTTCCTCTTCTGTTCCAGCCCCGATCGGCAACGTCGTTAACCGAACCAGTTGGTCTCCCCATTCGAATGCACAAGTTCTCACTTTCACCACTAGATGTCATCACGGGTTTTTAAAACCGAAATTTAGAATGAAGTTTTGAAATGTAAAGTGTGTTGCGAACCTAGTCGTTGGGGAACGGCATCCTACAAAGGCGAGATTCTGGTCGCGTGAACTCCAATTATTGGTGGTTTATGACGTCGCACGGTCGTGGTGATCTGGTGCGGATTGAAAACCGCTTCACATCGCTTCAATATCTTCGGATATTAGAGAACCATCTCTTGCCTCTTCTTGCAGCGAATGACGGCGTCCTGCAATACATGCAGGACAACGCGCCAATTCACACTGCAAGAGTGGTAAGGGAGTGGTTCGAAGAGTATCCGGATATTGAAGTGATACCATGGCCCGCCAGATCACCCGATCTAAACCCCATCGAAAACTTGTGGGGGTGGACAGTAAAAGAATGGCCCCAAAACATGGAGCAGAACGTTTACGCCCTACGTGGGCATGTGGAGAGACGGCGGGACGAGATAACCCCCGAATTGTGCGGCACTTTGGTGGCGTCAATGGGGAACCGCCTGAGGGAGGTCGTCGCCGCAGAGGGGTATTACACCCACTACTGACTTTTCGCCGTCTCTTTCGATACTTTTCGCCTTTTTTCGTTGACGTTCTGCTGTTTTATTTCACTGTCCGTTCGCCCCCTTTTCGCCGACATCTCGCTGCCTTATCGAAGGTTTTTCGTTCGTCGACTTTTCGCCGCCAGTTTTACGCTTAATCGCTGACTTTTCGCCGGTAGTTTACTGATTCTTCGAGATTCGCCGACTGTATGACACTGATCGCTGACTTTTCGCCACTTCTTCGTCCTTCGCCGCCAGTTTGCCGATTCTTCGACATTCGCCGCCTGCTTGGCGCTTAATCGCTGAACTTTTCGCCGCTAATCGCTGACTTTTCGCCGCTTCTTCGCCATTCGCCGCCAGTTTGCCGAGTCGTCGAGATTCGCCGCCTGTTTGGCGCTTATTTGCTGAATTTTCGCCGATTTTTTGAAGAATTTCGATCACTGTTTTAGTCGTCTTCTGTTTGGCGCTTCATCGTCTCACCCTCACCTGCCGGCCCGGATTCCCTTCGACGAATTTTGGATGTATTTTCGCTTTTCTTTCACCCTCGCTTTCGCTGCTTTTTTCATTTGACTGTTGAGCAGGATTTTTATGAACTTTGCGACACATGCCGATGCTCTGTATATCGCCTAATTTTTCTTTTAAGGGTGATTTTGCTATGAGCCGTTTCCAAATTACAAAAGTTAACTTGCTAATATTCCGAAATGGGAGTTTTTTCTCATTTGCCATTAAAACATTCTTTTACATCCGCAAGCGACCTGCTTGGGTATTACGTATTGTTATTGTTGTACAGTGAATATTTTTAGAGTTTTATAATTCTAAATGTTACGCTCTTTGTTTCTTACACTGATTATATTATATTATTATTTCATTATATTATATGTTTTAGAATGGGCTATTTGTTTCCGCTTCCTTCGCATTCATTTAATCTTCACACCCGTTCTCATTAGGCATTTTCCATGAATCTGGAATCATTTTGCACGATTCATTTTTAACTAACACGTATTCAGTTCGACTGGATAGTTTTCTTTGGGGCTGCGTTCATTGTTAATGGTTCCTGCAAAATCATCATTTAAAAAAGCTTATGAGAACGCGCGTAAAATCCGCTGTTTAGAGATGAATTTAATGTCATCAACAACTTTTATGATTGATCGAAAAGGCGTGTATTCTGCATGCGATTAATTCAATATCAATATGTTATTTCCTTCCTGTAACTGCCGTAAGTATTCGTGCTTTATTACAGTTTGTTGTCAACTTAAAGCAAACTACCTAATTGTTCAAATATCTGTAGATTTTTCTGAAACAATCGTTGTGGAGTTTTTCGCGCTCTTTCAGTTATTGAGAGAGTAAAATAAAGGTTAAAAGATCGGTCCTTATCAGAGTTGGAAAAAATGTTGCACCATACAGGCAGACTAGGTTTGTAATGAGGCACTAATAAGGAATTTAGAGTTGAAAACGATTATGTGCTATTTATTGAGTCTGCGGCTTTTAAAAGTGTTAATTTTCGCAATTTAAATAAATAAATGTTGAGGTTGACGTAAATCAATTGTGGATCGTTATTTCGCTAGGTTAAGGGTTAAGGCTTGGAGCCGTGACATTGTAGGTCTGTTTTGCACAATTAGAGTTGTAAAATTACCGGTAAAATATTTTTGGGTAAAATAAATGGTAATATTACGTAAAATTACCGGTAAATTTGGTAAATTTGCAGTTACGATGAATTTTGGACAAATCAAAATTGCAAGGTCCTAGCTTGAGCCACTAAAAAGTCGTAACCGAAAAACCGTCAAACGGGTGTCATTTCCAAACGACAATATCTCGGACATTTTTGAAAAAAATCGAAAAAATGCCCGCGCCGTTCCCCATCACGCATGCGGCCAATCCATCGGTTAAAAGGAATCCGATAGTTTTCTGGACCAAAATTACAACAATATGTATGACGACTGAATTACAAACTGATTGATATTAAACTTGACTGAATACTGCCATGGCAGTTTTTGCAAAATAAGTGAAAAAATTGGTATTTCACTAGTAAGTTTGCGAGTAAATTTTCCAGTAAAATTACCATTTCAGCAATTTTACCAAACAGTGCGGAAAATTACGTGATTTTACGTTTTTACCATCGGTAATATTACGTTTACAACTTTATGCGCATTATATTGATAATTATCGATAATTATCAAAATCAACAATTGTGTTGATAATAATTATCGATAGTTATCAATAGTTATCAAAAAAAAATGTTATCGATAAACGATAAAAAAAAACACTGATCGCGCACTCCTAGTCGGGACCGGATAATTGAAAACACGGTTAATCGAAATCTGTATGTAAAGATATGTAATTAAAAAAAGTAAACATTATAATACAAATTCCAATTTCTGTGGAAAAACCATATGATCAAACCTGCACGAAGGATCCGCCGCCCGGTTTAAAAGCGCACGGAATGACGAGTTGGAGTGAGCCTTGGCGCATTAAGTGGTGAGAGCGAGAGTGGGAGGCGACCGACAGAGAAACAAAACTTGGCCTGGGGAAAACTTGTGGACATGTTAGTACAATATTTTGATTTTTGAACAATACAGCCTGTCCTAAAAATCGTGGCCCGAGGTATAAGGGCCGATTCTTCTCGTCAAAATAGAAGAAAAAGTTTCTATAAACTATGGTCCGCACAGGCTTACTTGATACAGGGTGTCACATTTAACATTCCCAGTACATTTTTCATCCGCATGATGACCGCATGCGAAAAATTGTTTGAAATGAGAAAGAAAAGGTCTTGTCGATTTATGTATCTTCATGAGTTCCAGAGATATTGCGATTTTGGTGCCGCTGATCGAAGGACAAAATATTGAAATTTCAAAGCTAGATCAAAATACTTCCAAAATAAATGATAAAGCATGTGGAAAGCTTTTAGATGTTTCAATAGGTTTTCAGTCTAATTTCTACTGTTCCAGAAATATCGCGACTTGAAATTGTACAGTTCCAAACAATACAGGTAATACTTCCGAAAGTAGAGTAGAAGGAGTAAAAATGTATTGAAACAATAAACTTCTCTTGCTCTATGCTATCTTTTTTGGCTATGAAATTTTGCCGTCATTTTTAAATTTTAGTTTTCTGTTTTCGAATCAGCTGCACTAATATCTCAATATCTCTGGAATTGATAAAGATACAGGAATAAGCAAAAGTTTTTCTGAAAGCTTCCTTTCTTGAATGAATCTTTCTCCCGAATTTCGTTGTCATGCCTCCCAAAAATGTACTGGAAATTTTGAATGGGACACCCTGTATCTATTAAGCGTTTGAGGATCATAGTATATAGGAACTTTTTCTTTTATTTTGACGAGAAGAATCGGCCCTAATACCTCGGGGCCACCATTTTTAAGACACCCTGTATTCAATGGTGAAATAATGAAATGTTCATCGGCAACCAGTTTTCTTATTTCCAAACAAAATTGTTCAGTCGGCGGTGGGCGATAATCAAATTTCAGGTGACGTGGTCATTTATCGTTAATTGCGCCACACGAAAAAGACATACACCTATTCATCTGGTCTCACGAATCTAGTTCGTCACAACTGACTGGGGGTTGTTAGCCCACCGCCTGTGTTAACCTCGTCGATTGAGTCTGGGGTCACACTTCGAGCTCTTGGAGATTACCTTTGAAAAAAAGGACCCAACGTTTACACTAAGGCCCCGTATTTTCACCTATGGTTAACCCCTCGTTAGACTGTGACCACTCTTGTTGAAAGGGTCACATTCTAAGTTCCACTTAGCTAACCGGCTGTTTAACCAGAGGTGAAAATACCGGACCTAACTACATTCGTTATTATGCTACTTACGATTACCGAACATAAGAATACCGAATAAATCTCACGACTACTTCTATGGCTACCTTCAAAATGAGGTATCATAAGGGGGGTTATCCCATTTAAGATTTCAATGGGGTGGTGGCTTGAAGGTAGAGGGTGAATCATAAAAATGTGAGTTATACGTCAAAAGATATAAAAATTGACGGGTCTCGGCGATTTTCTATTCTTCTCGTGGTATCCGAGAAATCCGGGGTGGGTCCTTTTCAAAAAATCACCCTGTATGTATTACTATTAAGGCCCAATTGCACCGATTTTATAAAGCGGGGCTTAACGCTAAGAGAAATTTATTTGCTACAGTAGTGTTAAGCATAGCTTAAAAAATCGGTGCAAGGAGCACTGGACGAAACACTACGGATTTCTCGAGACTTGTGTGAGCAAATAATTAAGCCATGGGTAGAAGGGAGAGTTAGAGACCACCGACGAGGGTCAGAGAGGGATGATGCAAGCGGGCATGGGCAGCCTCCTGATGAAAGGTGCAGAAGATGGTCGTGGACGTGTGCCGATAACGAGAGGGTAAGTACCGGATGTGCTGTAGAAGTGGCTCAGGATATGATTAGCCAAAGTATCGTAATTGTGGAGGTACGCCTTTTAGTTCAATTCTCTGAAGCCATCAAGGATCGAACTGGGAGGCGCGTGATCCCTGACAGCATTAGGCATTATGTGCAATGGGGAAGTTCCGCTCCCACATGGCATCAGGGGCTCCTGCGGGTGGCGAGTCTTACAGCGGGTAAAATGTCGGCCATCCAGATCTGAAACGCTGCACCAGCCGTCGTACTGACGTGATGGTACATGGTTGTAAGTACACCATTGGCATTTGCAACCCCGTGGCTGTATCGGGGAAGCGTTGCTGGCCAGAGTGGGTCATAATCCACCATCGCGGTAAACGTATGTACACACAGGTGCATTTGTTTTCGGAATCCAGACGGTTCAGAATTTTCGCAAGGTTGTTTTACTGGTTGCCTGAATCTCTTTTTTTAATTTAGCATTTGAGTTGGCAACAGTCCGTCGTACGGCGATACCACGATCAGCTGTTCTATAAGCCTATAAGCGAGATGACACATGATAATGGAGATATTCAATCATTCGGGAAATCTTGTTTCTGCCTTTCTCGGCGAAATGGGTCTTTCAGGGGGTAATTAAATTGCATTATGTAACCCGAGCGTCGATAGGTCCGAAATAATAAGTGAATAAATAATTTCTTGAAATCACAGGCGGGAAATTCAAAAACTTCATTTCCCATTCGCGTCGATAATGCATTTTAATTTTTAAATGAGTTTATTTTTGAAGGAAATTGGTCTTAAGGAAAGCATACTCAAATTACAGGCAGGAAGGGGATTCTTGTCATATGCCAATTTGCCAAAAGTCGGCCTTTTGTGTAACGTTTCGTGTCATTTCACGGCTTCTGCTGTGTATAACGTAATTTGAGGAAATAATCGTTTTTTATTTTCATGTATCGTGAGTTGAGTGATTGTGAGTATTTTAGTAAGAAAGTGAATTCATATCCGTCGTTATTTGATCAGAATTTTCATTGTCTTCGTACAATATTCTCATGAATTTAGGAAAATGGATCATAATTGAATTTCGACATAACTGCGAAATACTCATGATGAAATAACGCTTATCAACAGATGTTGATGGAATTGAATAAGAAACCACGTCCAGTTCAAAATATAATTTCTATATTTACTACGAACAATTTTAAATTCTGCCTCTCAACACATTTTCAACACTTTCTTGGGGGTATTGTTGCGACTAAACTAATTCGGTAATTCGGTAAATTGTAATATAATTCTCTAATAATTATTATCAGCATTTCAAGATTGATTGATATAGATTAATGTCTGGTTTTCATGCCTCAATCATCTAAAAGCATGATATCGAAAATAAGCAACATGCTTGAGAATTGTAGTAAATTGTTTAGGTGTATTATCAATCAGCGGACATGATACTAAGAAACCAAGATACTCTCACGCGCAGTTATATCCTCACTTATGTGAGCGGTGTGACGTCACTTGGAGCTCAACTCTGGGAATCCCCCATGAATTGATGCGACCGCGTGCTGTAGTTGCATTGCGATTTGGCTATTAGTTTAAATTTAATAAATCTCTCAATGGTCATGATGTGCCATTCAGGCTTTTAAATAACAGATTGTCTAAGGATGGTTAAACGGTATAAAATTGGAAAATTGTGAAAAAACGCGAAAATAAGCGCTCAACTTATGAAAACTACCTATTTAAAAAAAATCTTACAATATAAAAATCTACTGTGCTTAATATTATTACTTGATTCTCAACGCGAAGTTGGGTTGAAAGCCGTGAGGATAATTTAATTTAAATTGGCCTAGGTATCTGCGCTCCCAGAGACGTGATGCGCAAACTGAAAGAGAACGCGTCCGCGAAGTGAGAGTACTTGGTTTCTTAGGCACAATCTTTTCATCTCCCAGTTAAGTTTATCCGGCAGTTAAATTTGTTGATTTTCATTGTTGCAACAATTGTAACCCGGGTATTTAACCGCCAGTTAAACTTAACCAGAGGTGAAAAGATCGGTCCTTAGTATCATGATCAGGGGCCGTATTCTTGAAAAAGTGAGAAAGTTATCGTACAGTCTTTAACCTATTGGAGAGGGAGGCACATGTCACTGTCCAATCCCAGCGGCGGGTGACAATTTTGAGAATCCGACCCTTCCACGATTACGTCAACATATTGTCGGGGTTTATATCACAAGTGCATTGATTGTTAGGTATCGACAATTCAACTCACATGTCAAAATGCCTTTTTTACGGGTTTTTCGACCAGCCCAAAGGAGATTACAATGAAAGTTACCACGAGAGGTGATTGCCGCGAAAATTATACCGTTCTGTCAACATTATGACGCATTTTTCGATAAAATTGTCATGACGAATAATACATCTAAGGGTCTAAATTTTTCCTGGTAATTTTTGCAACGTTATACTCTTTCCAGGATAAACTGACCATCACGTGACCCCCAAAGTACCTGACAAATACCTGTCATTAGTCAATGGTTATATTAATGCTTTTCAATTAAATTTTGCTTAGCAACCTAGGTCACGTGATGGTCAGTTTATCTTGGAATGAGTATACCTACTTCAGGAAAAGGAAATAGACACACGGTATCTATTTTGATTGCTAAAGTAACTCCGTGTTTTCGGTGACGAAAATTGCCTTACTTATGATAACATGACTCTGATGCTATAAACCTATTAAAATTCAGAATTTTGTTAAAACTGACCAATCACTTCAATATTCTTATGTTGATCCGTGGACATCGTTTTTTCACTCAGACTTTTGATTAATTCATTATTATCGCCAATATTTCAACATTAGTGGCACTCGTTATCATAAATTATTCATGATATATGTATTGTCCGACTTTCTGTTGACATTTTCCATGCAGACGACAGTATGTTTAGTATGGCATCGCATATCATCAAGGTGCCTAAGCAGCCGGTCGCATCGGTTTACCTGCCACAGGGTTGATGAGTGCGGACGGAACCGGTTTACGGTCAGTCTCGTCGGTAGCAACGATTCGCACGATTTCGCACTATCCGCTTGCGATCTGATGCGTCTGTCACGTCAAAATGGACTTTTCCTGTAATTTTTCTAGTCCGTTTCGTTTACCGTTTACCAAAGATTCAAAATTTTGTCCGATGTTTATGCGGATCGCTCTGGGAAACATCCCGCCACTTTGGTTCACATTTATTCGCTATTCACTCTCGATTTTAAGTATTTCTCACTTAGAATTGAACGGATTTCTGGGAGCGCATTTCGAAACGTAACGTTACGGAATTAAATTTTCTACTTTGTTTCTGCGGTTGCCAAAACATCCTGATCACGCGATACGCTTTTCCATCTAACAATGTCTTTACGCGTATACCTTTCATACCGAGTGATACCGTCATCTCGTCACGGAAAAAATCCTTGCAAGTTTTCTGTATTTTTCGTCATATTTGAGCGATCTGAATGGCCCCATTCCGCAATCCCCCTAAACAAGTTTGATGTTTAATTCATGACCGATCTCGATTTCCGGTAGTTTTCGCAAATTTTGTGCCCAACCTTGGATTTTAGGCTTTCGCGGCCATCGTTTTCTAAATTAGATGATGATTCGGGTTTTGGACCGCGTTGTCGTTGTTGAAATTTGTTTGACGTTTCGGCTATCACATAGCAGCCTTGTTCAGATTAATTCCTGAAACAGTTTCAGGAATTATTCTTAATCATCATCTAATTTGTGCCCAACGTTTGAGGTGAAAAGAGTCGGCCCGCGAGTGAGTCAGGCGGTCCGGTTTTTCGTAAACTTAATTTGTTCAACCAAAATGGATTTTCCTGAAAAAGTCATATTAAATTCCATCCAGGATTGAATTTTTCCCGAAAAAAATTCCGTGTTTTTTTAACATTGCATGGTGAATTCAATTTTCCAATAATCAAGTACGATTATTCCCAATTCAAAGTTGAAGTGTTCTTTTCTATGCCATGGGTAAATTAAAATGTTGATTTTTCTTAATAATCATCAGAAAAATGCATACAATGATTCGCAAAATTTGATCAGATTAAACAAAAATCGCCATTTTCACGTTTGTTTTGTAATCCAAAGCTCTCCTGAAACTGACTTTTTTTTCAATTTAATCCAAATCGGATGAAACTTTTTATGCGTTTAATTAGATAAACATTGAAGAAGTGATAACTTTCTACATACCATAGTAAAAAAATTGAATTCACCAATGTTGAAAAAAGAAGTTAAGGGCCAACTGCACCGCTTTCACTTAAAATTTAAGTGGAACTTAAACCTTAGCAACAATTGTTGTTAACAATCGTAGTCAAGGCTTAAACTCCGCTTTAAATTTTAAGTGAAAGCGGTGCAGTTGACCCTAAGGGAAAAAATTTATAATCGGTACCAGACTATTCAAAATAATAATGCAAAAGTACTTGATAGGAGTATTGTTATCGCCGTCAAATCTTGACATACCAGTCTCCTCAACAATCTAATCTCCCCAGAATTAGGTTTTTCCGCAACAACGGATCATTTTCTCCAAAATAAACATTTGACAAATTTGAAACTGCAATTAATTTGGCGTCTTTTGATGTAGAAAAATCATATTGGTGCCATTTGAAATAATCAAAATATCGGTTTTCTAAACTTGTATTCAGAGGCCCTTTTAGCTTTTTTGCGATCAAGCCAATTTTTAAACGTTGAATATGCATTTTATACCGCACTCTATTCTTCTCAGGTTTTAACCCGGACGTAACTTGTTGGGGCCACTTCCTCAAGGTCTGGGGGTGTTCCATCCAGACTTCCATAGAACATTTTCAAATATTAAAACGATCACAACAAATTCACTAACGAATTTAAATTTTTATGACAAATCACTGACAAATAAATAAAATCATTTGTCATTTTGGAAAAATGCCTACTTAGTGAAAATCACTACGCGAAAAGCTTCTAATTCACAAGGTTTTACATTAAAATGCAGAATATTTATTGTGATTGTGTATAAAATAGTATACACACCACGGCGGGAAGCTCCATTCTTGCCTCGAGGTATACCGAACCTCGGCGCTGTGCGCCTCGGTTCTGTATCTACCTCTCGGCAGTAATGATACGCTTCCCGCCTGGGTCTGTAATCTACTATTATTATTGAGAAATTTTTTTCATAACTCTAAAGGCAAAGGCGTAATTCTCATTTACCGCACTATTGGCGGACGCTGTATAAATAGTAGTTATTCGCAGAGAAATAAAGACGATTTGTTACTTAGTCATTACTCCCTTACGTTGCTACCGACGAGAGTGACCGTAAACTGGTTCCGTCCCCACTCATCAACCCTGTGGCAGGTAAACCGATATCGATGTGCGACCGGCTACTTAGACATCTTGATGATATGCGATTCCATACTAAACATACTGTCATCTGCATGGGAAATGACAACAGAAATTCAGACAATTTAGTCATTAGTGGAGTGCCACTAATGTTGAAATATTGGCGATAATAATGAATTACCTAATCAAAAGTCTGAGTGAAAAAACGATGACCACGGATCAACATGAAAATATTGAAGTGATTGGTCAGTTTCAACGAAATTCTGGATTTTAATTGGTTTATACTATTAGAGTCATGATTTTGAATTTTCACAAGCCAAAAGTAGGCCTTTTCTGTGGCCCTTTGCCGAATTAGTTTAGTCGCAACAATACCCTCAAGAAGGTCTTGAAAATGTGTTGAGGTCGAATTTAAAATTGTTCGTAATAAATATGTAAATTATATTTTGAACTGGACGTGTTTCCTTATTCAATTCCATCAACATCTGTTAAGCGTTATTTTATCATGAGGATTTCGCAGTAATGTCAAAATTCAAGAAAAATCCGACCACTGAAATTATTAAATCTGTTCCGTTTGATACGGGCTTGGTTTGATTATGATGGATTTTCCTGAGAATATTGTATGAAGACCACGAAAATTCTGACCAAAAAACGACAGATAGTAATTCACTTTCTTACTGAAACACTCACTATCACTCAACTCACGATACATAAAAATAAAAAACGATTATATCCTCAAATTACGTTATACACAGCAGAAGCCGTGAAGCCAAGAAATGACACGAAACATTACAGAAAAGGCCGACTTTTGGAAAATTGGCATATGATAAGGATCCCCTTCCTGCCTGTAATTTGAGTATGCTTTTCCTAAGACCAATTTCCTCCAAAAATAAACTCATTTAAAAATTAAAATGCATTATCGCCTGTGATTTCAAGAAATTATTTATTCACTTATTATTTCGAACTCATCGACGCTCGGACGCGTAATGCAATTTAATCACTCACTGAATCACCCATTTCGCCGAGAAAGGCAGAAACAAGATTTCCCGAATGATTGAATATCTCCATTATCATATGTCATCTCGCTTATAGGCTTATAGAACAGCTGATCGTGGTATCGCCGTACGACGGACTGTTGCCAACTCAAATGCTAAATTAAAAAAAGAGATTCAGGCAACCAGTAAAACAACCTTGCGAAAATTCTGAACCGTCTGGATTCCGAAAACAAATGCACCTGTGTGTACATACGTTTACCGCGATGGTGGATTATGACCCACTCTGGCCAGCAACGCTTCCCCGATACAGCCACGGGGTTGCAAATGCCAATGGTGTACTTACAACCATGTACCATCACGTCAGTACGACGGCTGGTGCAGCGTTTCAGATCTGGATGGCCGACATTTTACCCGCTGTAAGACTCGCCACCCGCAGGAGCCCCTGATGCCATGTGGGAGCGGAACTTCCCCATTGCACATAATGCCTAATGCTGTCAGGGATCACGCGCCTCCCAGTTCGATCCTTGATGGCTTCAGAGAATTGAACTAAAAGGCGTACCTCCACAATTACGATACTTTGGCTAATCATATCCTGAGCCACTTCTACAGCACATCCGGTACTTACCCTCTCGTTATCGGCACACGTCCACGACCATCTTCTGCACCTTTCATCAGGAGGCTGCCCATGCCCGCTTGCATCATCCCTCTCTGACCCTCGTCGGTGGTCTCTAACTCTCCCTTCTACCCATGGCTTAATTATTTGCTCACACAAGTCTCGAGAAATCCGTAGTGTTTCGTCCAGTGCTCCTTGCACCGATTTTTTAAGCTATGCTTAACACTACTGTAGCAAATAAATTTCTCTTAGCGTTAAGCCCCGCTTTATAAAATCGGTGCAATTGGGCCTTAATAGTAATACATACAGGGTGATTTTTTGAAAAGGACCCACCCCGGATTTCTCGGATACCACGAGAAGAATAGAAAATCGCCGAGACCCGTCAATTTTTATATCGAGGGGGACATCTTTTGACGTATAACTCACATTTTTATGATTCACCCTCTACCTTCAAGCCACCACCCCATTGAAATCTTAAATGGGATAACCCCCCTTATGATACCTCATTTTGAAGGAAATTTTATCAGGAACACAACCATCTGATTTTTTTTAATTTTCTGTCGAATTTTTACCACCCAGGGACCCAAAAACTGAAACTGATGCGATTTGGTCGGGAAATGCAGGAATAAGCTGTAATGTGTTTATATTAATTATTTTATTTCTTTTACTTACTTATTCATTTATGTTTGGGAATTTTTTGCGAAAACGCGACTTAGAATGAGCATAAATGCGTTTTCCCAAGAGGTGCCTTACGAGATGTCTTCACATCATTCAGGTTTAGTGTGAATGATAAATTTTTTCCTTCATCACAACTTGAGTTTACTTATATCGTTTGTAATTAAAACATGGTGTACTCAATGGAAGAGAGGGTGGAAGTAATTTTTATTTTTGGTGCTCAAAATGAATGTGTTCGAGCCACGGCTAAAGTTTTCAATGAAAGACATCCAGGAAAACATATGGACCACAAGTACGTAAGAAACCTAGTTAAAAAATTTCGGGAAACAGGAGCAGTGGTGAATCAGAAAAGAACGGTTGCCAGAGTAGTGGACGAAATGGCTCAAATTGAAGTTCTAGGCCAATTCAACATGAATCCTACATGCTCTCTGCGACCAGTTGCTTAGAATACTTATCTGTACGTAAAGTAACAAAACTGCACAAATTTCATCCCTATAAACTCAAGATTCTCCAGGAGCTCGGAGATGATAATGATAGACAACTTCACTTTTGTGAGATTATGGCGGAGATGATTAACGCAAATCCAGACATAATCAAAAATATTTGCTTTAGTGACGAATGTACTTTTTATCTGAATGGTGCTGTTAATAAACAGAATGTTCGTTACTGGAGTGACGAGAACCCTCACATTTTCAGAGAAGGACATACTCAAACTCCTTAGTAACTAAGTAAACTCAAGTTGTGATGGAGGAAACAATTTATCATTTACACCAAACCTGAATGATGTGAAGACAAAAACTTACCTCGTACGGCACCTATTGGAAAAACGCATTTATGCTCATTCTAAGTCGCGTTTTCGCAAAAAATTCCCAAACATAAATGAATAAGTAAGTAAAAGAAATAAAATAATTAATACAAACACATTACAGCTTATTCCTGCATTTCCCGACCAAATCGCATCAGTTTCAGTTTTTTGGGTCCCTGGGTGGTGAAAATTCAACAAAAAATTTAAAAAAATCAGGTGGTTGTGTTCCTAATGAAATTTCCTTCAAAATGAGGTATCACAATAGGGGTCATCCCATTTAAGATTTCAATGGGGTGGTGACTTGAAGGTAGATCATAAAAATGTGAGTTACGTCAAAAGATGTCCCCCTCGATATAAAAATTGACGGGTCTCGGCGATTTTCTATTCTCCTCGTGGTATCCACGAAATCCGGGGTGGGTCCTTTTCAAAAAATCACCCTGTATATAAATTACTTCAATTACCAGAAAAACACTTTTTGAAATGTCCGAGTTACACTGAACAATTTTTGGTTGGCCTTAAAGTTTTCCGCCAATTCTGCGGAATCTATGGGAAAAATGGACCGTAATTAGATTTATTTTACAGACTCCGATGATTCGGCGGAAATCGGAAGTTGTTCAGTGTAATTCAGACTTTTCAAAAAAAAGCGCTTTTTCACTTATTTTAGAGTAATGTGGATTGAACACTTGAAAATGCTTACCAGAAATAGTGTCAAACAAATTTTTTTTCAGCTGAAAGGCCCAATATCACTTCTTTAAGCAATAAAACTCGTTATTGACGCGAAAAACGGCAAGGAACGACAAAAGTCAGAAAACGTCATTCAAAAAGGCCGACTTGCGCAATTGCCATCGCAGTATTCCGGCCTGTTCTAGCCTCGTCCAGGGATCTACGATTCGTGTAGTTCAACTTTCGGCCGCCCGATAGAGCTGTCCCAAATTATCTGTGCCCCAAGGTCGGATGCGCATTCGTACAAAACGCTAATAGATGAAACCAAATCTTGAGTTTAATATGGAAAACGCCAGTAGCGCCGACAGTAAACTTTATCCATGCATGCGTTGAAATTACATAAAGAAAATAATAATTCGATTATTTCGATGGTATTTGAATGTCGAATAGAGAATAGATATTGTATATTTTCTGTCAATTGTTGATTAATTATCCATCTAATATCATCATTATTCATGAAATAATAAATAATATCTTGACTTCGGCCCCAACCCCAACTTTGTTACGCCACTGTCAACGTAGTTTCTATCTCACATTTCCGAACCTGCCCGAAATTTCGTTCGGAACCTGCGCGAGCCGAGGCACAGAAACTTTGGGACAGCTCTAGGTGTCCCGTTTTTCGTGTAAGTGTACAAACAATCAAAAACTGGATCAAAAGGCTCTTCATGATAACCATGACATCCAGTTGACACTTTTAGAATATCGGAACACGCCGATTGACAATAATTTGCCTTCACCTGCCAAATTACTCTTCGGGCGAAGGATAAAGGGTACTTTACCTGTAATTGAACAAATCAATACCGATTCTTCTAAAGAGGAAATACAAAAATTTCACCAAATTAGACAGCATAACCAAAAAGTCACTTATGATAAAACAGCTAGACCAGTCAAAACTGACATCAGTTGAATGATGAAGTTATGATTCAGGATTACAATTCCAAAACATGGGAACCAGGTAATATTATTGAATTATATGATAGACCACGGTCATATGTTGTGAAATTGTATAACACAGGAAGAGTGCTCACCAGAAACGAGAAGTTTCTTAAGAAATGTATTATCGATTCAGAATTTGAAAGCAACTATTTGCCAAGATTCTGGAGCTCACTCTTTCAGATCAAAATACCGTTAATGATACCGATGTTAATCATGACAAAGAAACTAAATTACCTAATAATTTAAGAAGTGAGAGTAAACCTACGATAGTGACCAGTGAAAGTGATGATGTAGTATCCCTATAGAACCATATAGGTAGTATATTGAACCCGACCTACATATAACACCATCGTCAGCTATTGGTAGCATGACTATTTCCCAATTTACCTACGTTGCATTTGCGCGACGTAAGTAATTTGTATTGATATAATATTCGAACTGGAGAGTGATAATCGAACCCTCAACCTGATAACTACACTGAATAAACGATGTCTGAACTTATCCCTTGACCCTTCATTTAAACCCTATAATACAAGATGTAGCAAGGACGATCTTGTTACATTACATGGCGATCCTGCCAGTCCTGTGAAGTGTTTCTGTTGTGAAAAGCAGGCAAGTTTTGAGTTTTTGTGATGGACTGGGAAAAGTAAAAAGTGGAAAATGTAGTGACGTGTTAGTAACCGGGCTTGGGTGTGACGGGCCCATAGCTAAAGGGTTTTTTCGTTGTTCCGTTGGGTGCTAAGTTTTAGGTACCAGAAATTTTTCATCAGGTTTTATCTGTGATTTTGGAACTTTGAAAATAGAACTTTATCAACTAGGACGATTCAGCATCAATGGGGAAGACGTTCGCCGATGTGGGAGTGTCTCTAGTTTCGTGAAAAGCAGAGTAAAGTGAGATAAGTTTTAGTTAGTTTCAGTTAAAGTCTGTTTTTTAATGTTTGTTCTTACATGTGTAATTGGTATTTAATTGTATTTAAGTCATTGATTTTGGTCATTGGAAAGAAAATTAAAAAGAGTATTTAGTAGTAAGTCAAGCGGAATTGATCCCTCCAATTGTATTTTATGACTTTAGAAATTTTGGAAATTCTTGAAAATGTAATGAAATAAATAAATTAAGTGATTAAGTTAAACAGTGATCGAGAAAAGGTAACATGGGAAAAGATAATGATGAAAAGTACTTGAATGAAATGAATATTGGAATGTGGAAATATTGAGAATGCTGAGGTTGGATCGGCGTTACCATTACGTGGACCGTTGACAACGCTCTAAAATAATTGGATTGAAATAAAATGTACGTACATAAGAAGATAGGGAAAAATGAAGAATATGAATATGAATAATGATGAATAATGAAGAAATAGGAAAAACCTTTAAATGCGCATAATAACATCCCCGATTGCTGTAGTTTTAAGTTTGTTAATAATTTAATTTGATTTGAAGTTCTGGCCAAACTGAAAATTGTTAATAAGTATACATGAATGAATAGTTTAGAAAGTGATTAAAACAATTCTTAAAAAAAAATGTTAAGTAGAAAATTTAGATTCTTGATAATTTGTAATCGTGAGTTCTTTCACGAAATAGTGAAAATAATTTTAATAAGTAAATTTTAGGGAAAAGTAATTTAAAACGATTTGGAATGATTGTGGATTGAATGATTGAATAATTAAGAAACGAAAATTTGAGAAAATTTTTTGAGTTTAGGTATCTGTTAATTTGTCAAGAAAAAATCACTAATTGTGAATTTTTTCTTTTTTCAATGGAAGGGAGATGTAGTATACCTATAGAACCATATAGGTAGTATATTGAACCCGACCTACATATAACACCATCGTCAGCTATTGGTAGCATGACTATTTCCCAATTTACCTACGTTGCATTTGCGCGACGTAAGTAATTTGTATTAATATAATATTCGAACTGGAGAGTGATAATCGAACCCTCAACCTGATAACTACACTGAATAAACGATGTCTGAACTCATCCCTTGACCCTTCATTTAAACCCTATAATACAAGATGTAGCAAGGACGATCTTGTTACATTACAATGAAAAGCCAATTAAAAATAATCCTAAAGTGCAATTACCGCAACCACTTATGGTACGCGAACGCCCTACCAGATTAATAACAAAACCAAAATATCTGGATGACTATGTTACTAAGTAAAACAGAAATTGCTCATATTTCAAAACTGTTATTATAAGATTATTTTGTTTAATCATAATCCTTGTTGTTAGTTGTAAGTTATTAATAAGTCCATTAAAATTTCTTGATTTGTTCTTTTGAAAACTTCTCAGTCAACTCGAAACTCTTTGTGAGTCGATGATATGATGTATGAACAGCTACAGGTTTTTTGTTTTCACAGGAAGTAGTTGTATACAGCGTGTTTCAGGAAGAAAGGTCCAGGTTTTCAGGATGTATTCCCTGAGTGATTCCCAACAAAATTTCTTAGTAAACATATATCCGTAAACGCCAAATAGATACAGGGTGTCACATTTAATACTCCCACTATGTTTTTCAGACACGGAAACACCAAAATCCGTAAAATGTTCCAAACGAAAACGAGAGCCTATGATGTCAGCTTTTAGAAAAAAATTTGTCGATTCTTGTATCTTTAATAGTTCTAAGGATATCGCGATTTTGCTGCAGCTGGTCGGAGGACAAAAAACTGATATTTCAAAATTTCATCAAAATTCTTCGGGTAAAAAAGATACGTTAAATAAAGACGGTTCTAATGTTTTAACAATGTTTTGTAATAACTACCGTTTTTTCGGAAATATTGTCACTTTAGTAAGAAAATTCTGTCATTTGAAATCACGATATCCATGAAACAGTAGACGTTAGACAAAACTTGTATTGGAACAAAAGAAAGCTCTCGATTTTAGCTATCTTTTTCCTTCTAGGTATTCTATTGAAATCTGAAAATTTCAATTTTTTGTCCTCCGACCAGCTGCAGCAAAATCTCGATATCCTTGGAACTATTGAAGATACAAGAATCGACAGAAAAAATCTAAAAGCTGACATCATAGGCTCTCTTTTTCGTTTGAAACTTTTTACCGATTTTGGTTGTCATGTCTCTGGTAAACTTAGTGGGAGTATCAAATGTGACACCCTGTATCTATTGGGCGTTTACGGGTCTATATTTACTAAGGAATTTTGTTGGCAATCACTCAAGGAGGACATCCTGAAAACCTGGACCTTTCTTCCAGGTTTTCAGGATGTACTCCCTGAGTGATTCCCAACAAATTTTCTTTGTAAACATATATCCGTAAACGCCAAATAGATACAGGGTGTCACAATTAAAACTCCCACTATGTTTTTCAGATACGGGAACACCAAAATCCGTAAAATGTTTCAAACGAAAAAGAGAGCCTATGATGTCAGCTTTCAGAATTTTTTTTGTCGATTCTTGTTTCTTTAATAGTTCCAAGGATATCGCGATTTTGCTGCAGCTGGTCGGAGGACAAAAAACTGATATTTCAAATTTTCAACAAAATTCTTCGGGTAAAAAAGATACCTTAAATGAAGACGGTTCTAATGTTTCAACAATGTTTATGAATAACTACTGTTTTTTCAGCAATATTGTCACTTGGATAAGAAAATTATGTTATTTGAAATCACGATATCCATGAAACAGTAGACGTTAGACAAAACTTGTTTCGGAACAAAAGAAAGCTCTCGATGTTACCTATCTTTTCCATCCTAGGTATTTTATTGAAATCTGAAAATTTCAATTTTTCGTCCTCCGACCAGCTGCAGCAAAATCTCGATATCCTTGGAACTATTGAAGATACAAGAATCGACAAAAAAAATCTGAAAGCTGACATCATAGGCTCTCTTTTTCGTTTGAAACTTTTTACCGATTTTGGTTGTCATGTCTCTGGTAAACTTAGTGGGAGTATAAAATGTGACACCCTGTATCTATTGGGTGTTTACGGGTCTATATTTACTAAGAAATTTTGTTGGCAATCTTTCAAGGAGGACATCTTGAAAACCTGGACCTTTCTTCCTGAAACACGCTGTATACAGGGTGATTCAAAATTGTTGGACCAACGCTTCAGGGCAGATTCCTCTCGTCAAAATAGTGATAAAAGTTCCTATAAAGAGGGGTCCGCAAGTGGTCAATAAGGGAGTTATTAGGCCTCAAAGTCTGCTGGTGGCCAATTTATTTTCGCTTATAACTCGCTTAATTTATGGTTTAGATTTGGTATATGAGGGAAACAATTGAAAAACTAAACGTTGAATCCTTTGGTGATCCATGAATACCGTGGTAAGTGATTAAACGAACCAAAAAAGAGGTAATCGGCTAATAAAAATCAGAATTATTTTGTGACGGAAAGCATTTTGACTGTTTTTAGTGATTTTTCAGCATCAGTGTACTTTTTGAATGTTAAAAATGTAGGGGTACCTCAGTGCAAATGTGAGTAGTTTTCGAGATATTCGTTATTTTATCAACTTCTGGCATGTAGGGTGTCGGTAGCCGGAGCGGCCGACAAGAATGAGACCAACAATCGTTTCTAAATAAACAGAAATATTAAAAATTTTGTACATTCGTCGTCAAAAAAAAATTACTTTTGATTTCGGAAAGTTCGGAAATAACAGAGGGCCTTCCATGTAATCAGTATTTGTTTTGATGTAAACATTCAACCTGGACCTAATTTTCAAATTTAAAATTACCTCCGATTTTCGGTTCTGTGGCATTTTTCTCCGAGCGGTCGTTTGATAATTTGAACTTTTTACGATGAATGTACAAAAATTTAAATAAGGTTTGTTTATTTAGAAACGATTGTTGGTCTCATTCTTGTCGGCCGCTTCGCCTACCGACACCCTACATGCAGAAGTTGATAAAATAACGAATATCTCGAAAACTACTCACATTTGCACTGAGGTACCCCTACATTTTTAAAATTCAAAAAGTACACTGATGCTGAAAAATCACTAAAAACAGTCAAAACACTTACTGCCACAAAATAATCTTGATTTTAATCTGCCAATGACCTCTTTTTTGGTTCGTTTAATCACTTGCCACGGTATTCATGGACCACCAAAGGATTCAACGTTTAGTTTTCCAATTGTTTTCCTCATATACCAAATCTGAAAGTTCTAAACCATAAATTAAGCGAGTTATAAGCAAAAATAAATTGGCCACCAGCAGACTTTGAGGCCTAATAACTCCCTTATTGACCACTTGCGGACCCCCCTTTATGGGAACTTTTATCATCATTTTGACGAGATGAATCTGCTCTGAAGCGTTGGTCCAACAATTTTAAGTAAGAAAATTCTTTCATTTAAAATCACGATATCCATAAAACAGTAGACGTTAGACAAAACTTGTATTGAAACAAGAGAAAGCTGTCGATTTTAGCTATCTTTTTCATTCTGAGTATTTTATTGAAATCTGAAAATTTCAATTTTTCGTCCTTCGACCAGCTGCAGCAAAATCGCAATATCCTCGGAACTATTAAAGATACTAGAATCGACAAATTTTTTTCTGAATGCTGACATCATAGGCTCTCTTTTTCGTTGAAAACTTTTTACCGATTTTGGTTGACATGTCTGGTAAACTTAGTGGGAGTATTAAATGTGACACCCTGTATCTATTTGGCGTTTACGGATATATATTTACTAAGAAATTTTGTTGGCAATCACTCAAGGAGTACATCCTGAAAATCTGGACCTTTCACCCCTGCTACACATTTAGCTAACGCAATCAAATTCTGTTTTGATTTAAACCTCCGAAAAGATTGCGATTGGTCCGGCTCAAACAGAAAACAACCACTTAAGAATACAGCAATTATTAAGCATATACAAAATTCGATTTGCAACTCTCAGTATTCCATGAATGAACCTGAAAACCGTACCTTTTTCAACATTCAATTGAAAGAGTAAAGCCCGAGCTAACAATTAATGCTCCTCATTGTTGTATCAGCAATATTATCATAATTCAAATTTTGTTCAGCAAAAGAAACAGTGCCGTTCAAATTATTAGTGCCACTGAATGCTGTGTGAGCAATTAAAATTTTTTCTTCATGCTACCTAGGTACTGTAGCGTTTTAAAAATTGAGCTCCTTTTGGTCCGGGGCCAGAATAGGCCAAAAGTGTTTTCTGATGAGGTAGTGTTTATAATTTCTATGTTTTGGTGCGCTTTATGTTTCTTCTCTTATCCGTCCTTATCGGCCAGCATTTAAATTCGGGTTTCTGACCATCGGAGACACCCGCCCGGCACTAGATTAATTTCACTTTTCTCATCTTTCATCTTTTGCCACCGGTCAATCTCCGATCGGTCAGATTTTCGCGTCATTACAAATTTTTGGTGGTCTGGGGGCGCGCCATTATTGGTCACTTGGGTGCTAGTGCTGTGAGGGGAGACATGCTTTTCAATCTTGTTACGATTTAGATTTTCGTCTCCTTCGTTCGTTGTTTTGTCCCCATTTACATCGCAATGATAGGAGGGTTGTTCGGGCCCGAATTGAGCGTCGACCGAACTCCCAGGGTGGTACTCGGTGGACCAACTTGGGGCCCCACAACACCGCTCGCCCCGTCGTGGTGTGAGCAACCCACGGCGTTGTTTTAGTGCTCATGTTCCTTCGTATCCTCTTTTCTATTATGTTTCTTCGTTTTCTTCGTTCAACAGTCTGTCCTGGGAGCATATGCCTCGGGGTACTCGCCCCGTGCGGCCCTTCGTGTACCTCGGGGTACTTCCTTCGTTAGCTTCAATCTTTATTTCGTTGTGTTTCGCTGGGTCACCTTGTTATTGTCTGGTTTAGTTCGTTGTCTTCTGAGTGATTTGAAAATGTAGAAGACATCGAAAGTCTTACCCCTTCGGGGGGATTTGTTTTAATTCAACTCGTCGCGAGGGTACTCCACTCGTTTCGAATTTCGGGAGTACCCTTGCACCCTTAAATGGGGATTTGAAGGTGCCACGTGGTCAGTCCTCGTTCGCACCCTTTCGATAAGGTAAGCGTTTTATTTCGTAGTCGACTTTCTTTTGCTTATTTCGTGTTTTCCTCCCAAGGATCCTAGTGCTAGTTGCTAGTCGCTAGATTTATTTCATCGTCTCCTAGTCGTTTAGCCCCGTCGCGGGCCTAGGAATCGTCGCTCGTACTGCACCAGCTTTCGTCCTCTTCGTAATCGTACCCGATCGTCGTCGTCACCTTCGTGGACCACCTCGACTTGTAATATCGTTAGTTTGTAAGTCGCTACCTTGTAAAATTACCTTTGTCGCGTTACTTGTACTCGATCGTACGCATTTTTGTTCGCTTCGTCTTATTTGCTAAATTTCACTTATTCGATATCTTTAAATTTAACTTTGTTGTAACTTTTTTTTGCGTTAGGGGTTTCCCAACTTCACTTTTTCTCTTGTAATTTAGGAACCAGCTTTTTCCTGCTTTTTCCTAGATAAAAGTAGGTGGCGCCCATTTGCCACCACCCGAATAAAACTCTCTCGTTTAATTTGTTCATGTATTTGACGAACGACGAACGGACGATTTTGAAGGTTTTGTCAACACGTCAATTTGGTACGTAACAATCTTGTTACGGTTCGTTTTTCGTAAATCGACAGCATCTACAAATTAGCGCAAACTAGCCAAAGCATTACACAATAAACCGCACTTTATTAATATTGTTTACATTACTGTCACTCGGCACCCGATAATTCACGGTAGGTCGCCGGCGTTGAGCCACGGATCTCTCAAATAAACGTGGATAGCTATTCCCATGCAAACAGGATACTGACTGCATGGAGGCTGACATACTAAGTCAATCAACTATTGAACAGAACTGCACCGATAGCAGGGAGGGCGGTACATTTGGAATTTGAATTTGTCGGGCGCGGGCAAGACTTTTGCGGGGGGAGGAGACGTTCGTCAGGCGTGACATTTGACAGGCGCGCATCACACTCGACCCAAACCATGCCACACGCATAGACAAACCATGGCTTGTGTATGGCCAAACGACAGTTACAGTAACTTTTGAAACGCCAACCTACAGTTTTAGCAACCTCAAATAACTTAAGTCACTAAAATTGACTTAGTATGACAGCCTCCATAGCGTTAGGATTTGTGCTACCTTTCCCCCCCCCCCACCAACCTTTGGCTATCCATGTTTATTTGAGAGATCCGTGCCTTGAGCCCAACCTATATTTCTTGCATTAAGAAGAGTCCTCATCACCCAAGCACAACCTTGAACGTACTCAATATATACAGGGTTGTTCATTTAAGATGTCCGCTCGAATTTTCTGACAAACTACCAACACGAGAAAGAAATAAATCACAAGGAAATGTAGCCTGAAGTCGTAGCTTCAAAATAAGCTCTAACTGAATTTTCTACGTCTTTTAGTTTTTCAATTACAGCGAATTAATTGAAGCAAAACATGGTCGATTGAAACTTTTTGATCTATAATCGCAAAAAGTTCTCAACCAAAGTTAGCGAAACGAGAGCTTTTCAAAACCCCACAACACTTTTAGTCCAGGTGCTCCAGTTTTCGAAATATCGACAAATTAGTCGGTTCGATCGCACATTTAAGATGTCCGCTTCACGCTTGGGTCTCGTTTTCCAATTAAAGCCCTTAAGACCCTAAAAATCACTATTTTCAATTTTGATGACGTAAATAGTAGTCACGTGATTCACGCATGGTTCCGGTCATTATCAGTAGCTGGCTCGTGAGCTATGAAGTTTAGGGGGCAAATTCGCGAAAAATCAGAACGACGCGTCAATCAGTTGCGAGTGGTTGGAAACTGAAATTTCCGAAACGTGTTCTGGAAAAGCCGTTATTAACAGAAACAGATTTTTTTCAAATCTATGATAAAGTGCCCAGAGTGGAAAAAGCCGCCGTTCAATTTGAAAATTGCCCTTGATGCGAATAGTTTTTCAAAGTTTGGTTCAGATTCGTCAACTTAACCTCGAAAAAAATTCAGAAAACTATTAATTCAAAGTGTTAACGATACTTTTGTGAGAATATAGAGGCGGGTTTTGTGAAAGCCGATTTGGATAATCTGAGAGATCCATCCACTAGTGGTGGATTTCAATATGATCCATGAATTTTATGCCAACAACACAGATTTTGCTGGACCAGAGCTTCGACACCATAAAGTTGTTCGGTAAGGGCCCACCGTAATGCGAGGTGTTGATCGTAGATTACTATTGGCTTTGAAATGATTTGATTTTAGATCGGCTCGGGAAAGTTACAGTGACAAAGCTATAGGATATGTTCAGCTGAAGAGAAAAGCGTCCATCTGTAATGTGAGAGCCCGAGTTACTCCTGAGCACAAAATGTCAACAAAGGCCTATAGAGTCTCGGCTGAAATTGATGAAGCACAAGACACCATCATCAGCTGTGAATGTCTCGATTGTGCCGCTTATCCTGGTAGGAATCTTAAAATTGTACATCACTTTTAACTTTTAACCGGAATTTATTATTTATGCAGCACCACTATAATGACGAAATATTTTTCATAAATCTAAGTGGAATTTTGAGAATTTAACATAATCTGTTAACTCTGAACAGTCCTGCTTCGATGAAAATAATGAAAAAAAGTGTGTAGTGTCTTGATCTCCAGAAATTTCACGTATCAATATTGAGGCTTAAGTAATAGGGCACGTATGCAACCCCTTAAACTCTCCAAAAAAGTTCAATGCTTACCTCGACGCGATGTTTACTCTGTTCTCCGGCAAACGGCAAACGTGGGACTCTTTAGTGCCTATTGTGTATTAATTCTGATTTATTTGTGTATGTTTCAGTTGATAATATTTTTACTGAAAAAGGCAATTATCTGCTTTTTGACTGCTGAATTTACATATTTTTCTGGTGACGATCCCCGACAATTTTATGACGAAGGATGAATATGGAGATTATTTCTGGGCAAAAATTGAGAACCATCGGAATTGAAATAAATTATTTGGGGAATCTAAACCTTGACTATGATGTGGTCCGAGTTTTTCAGAGATGCACATTTCATCACTGTGAATTGTAACCACTATCTACAACGTTCGGGCCATTTTCGTATAGTAACTTTACGAATTCCTCATTGTTTTGTGATGAAAATACAATCAATTTGTTTGTTTTAGCACTGTCTCGGCATGAATACTCTCCAATCTCAAATCTCAAGACTCCATTAAATTTTCTGGACGCATAAAACTGTACACCAACATTACAGACCAATTCTACATGTCTGTATAATGGCACTTTTTGATCATTTGGAAGCAAGTCCTCATGTAGTCTTTGGAGGAGAGTTCGGTTTCAATGATAGTTGATTAATCAGAAGCATCTACATTTTCAAGAAAGAGGTGGTGATACAGACGTTTAAAATTGGTCTGTTACGCAGACGATTATGGGAGTCTTGGGGTTTGTGTTTAGACAGTATTCATGCCGAGACAGTGATAAAAAAAACAAATTTATATAATTTTCATAACAGATCAATGTGGAATTTGTAAAGTCACTGTACGAAAGTGTCACAAACGCTGCAACTGATGTAAATAGTGGTTACAATTAACAGTGACGAAATGGGCATTTCGGAAAGACTCGGACCACATCATAGTCAAGGTGGAGATTCTACCAGATAATTTTTTTCAATTTCGATCGTCGATAAATAATCTCCATATTCCTCATATAAATCTAAATTAATACACAATAGCCGCTAGAAAGTCTCAAGTGGGCCGTCCAGTTGATTTCTCTCCATTATTAGATAACAAAACGAAGAAAGGAGTAAACATTGATCTTTTTCCATAAGAGCTTTATATACTTTGGTCCACCAGACTGCAGGGTTACACTCTCTGAATGAGATGAAAACGAGCCCTATTATTGATGCTGAATGAATTTGTCTGAACCGGGAACGAGCTCATTTAGCGTCGAAATAATCAACGGTTAATTAAAATATCCTAACGGAAATGATTATTGTTTTTTTTGGCAAATTAAAGTTATGAATCATCTGCTTAAAAAATTGTTGTATACTCAATTTTCGACCATCACAAAGTCCAAAATTTTCAGTATGATAATATGTTGACTGATAATCATACATTTTTATGGCTTTCTTTCTTTTAACATTTAATTGCATTCAAGTATGTTCCGTGATGGAAATTAACCGCTGTTTGTTCTTATGCTTGCATGACACGGAATTTTTCTCACCTAAACATAATATTTTTGATTCTCTAATCAGATAAATCTCTCATTTATAGGTGGATGTAAACAAGGAGTTTCGTTCTTGTTTTGGTTACATAGGACCAGGTTTTCGCTGCAGGTAAATTAACCGCGGCAATCCAGTGCAAACCCCCGTTTTTTAGGGGCTAAGCAAGTCCAGTTTTCTCCAGTCCGGTTCCCCCAATTTTACTAACCGACCCAGGTAAATTAACCGGGTCAAAGTCCTTCTCGACTAACACCGATCCTGCGTTTGGCGTCGAGGACCTCTAACCCGACGCATCCCACACCGCTTTAGTCCGCCACCTCCGGGTGAATCCCGAACGGACGTAACAAGCCTCCTGTGACACCGTTCCGGCGTTCCCGCTCGGTGTTTTAACTCGTTTCGGCGAGCCCCGTTCCGCATCTCTGTTTCGTTACGTCTTTAGTTTTTAAGTCTAGTTTAAGCCGGCTAGGGTAGTTTAAGTTTCTGTCCGTTTCCGTCTGTGCAGTCCGCATTTGCCGCTATTGCGAAATAAATAGTGTTCACAGACCCCTGGTGTTTCCGTTTCTCCGACTTAAGTTTGCTACCCCGGTAAGAGTGCTTCCTCTGCAAACGAAGCTGGCGCCCGAGACTTCCGTCTGACCGGAAGTGCGTCACAAGGGCAATGCTTTTTTGAATGCTGTTTTGAAGAAATGATCAAATTGCGAGGGGGGAATATTCGATCTGAAATATAAAAAAATGACTCCATGTTCGATCCATTGTCTGATGAGGGAATATTCCCAAAATACCACCCTAACAAGTCTCCAAGGTTTTATTTCCATTTTGAAGAACAAGATGTCGGTAAAAGATTGTGAGTTGATGGAGCAGTAAACCAAGATCCAATCTAAATGCAAACTGTGGTACGAGCTCCGATATGGGAGAATCACAGCTTCAAAATTATATGATGCAGCGAGATGTGAAACGTTCGAAGGTGCTTTGACCGCTGCAAACATGGGAGGAACTTCACCATTTGAAACCGAGGCCACCAAAAGTGGCTTGCTGTTGGAGGGGCAACTTATTGTGGAAGTTCAGAAAATAAGGAAAATTTCGATACATTCTGTCGGACTGATCCTTAATAAAGATTATCCCATTTTTGGGGCTAGCCCAGACGGCATTTCTGACGGATACTGCATTGAAGTGAAGTGTTCCAGTAGAGAAACGACTGTGGCAAACTATTTGGAAGATGGAGTTCCCACAAAAAAATATTATACGCAATTGCAATTGCAAATGTTTTTCGCATCTCGAGACAAAGGGTTATTTTGTGTGGCGCATTCCGATTTCGAGGAAACGAAGGCGGTGACAATAGTGGACGTTGAGTTGGATAGAGAATATTGTCTGGAGATGCTCGAAATAGCGCAAGACTTTTGGATTAACGCTATATATCTAGTGGTCAGTAAATGAAGATATTTTCCATGTGCACATCGTACCGAACACACGATTGATGTAAGTAATGCGTGAGTAAATTTTTTTGCATGTTGGCATGACAGAAAATCCTGATGACGACGTGTCAAAACTGAAGATTGTTTCTGGCGAACAACTTGTGTCTGCGGGTAGACTAGGCTAGGGCATCAATCGACCCTGTGGCTCTCTCTGTTGAAACAGTGCCACAAAAATAGAATTTTGTGTTCTCCATCTGACAACTGGGGCATTTTCAATGACCCTGATGACTACTGAAATGAGTACCGTAGCTCAAAGTTGTCTAGGCTAGGGCATCAATCGACCCTGTGGCACTCTGAAGAAATAGTGCCACGAAACTGAAATTTTGCCTTATAATCACCCGACTAGTGCTGGTGGATACGACTAAACTGCTAAACTGCTAAAACTGCTAACAAACTTTGGCCTTATTTTATTTTGACGTATTCGCATGTTTATTATTTGTCCTATTACTAACTTATTGATGTATTTGTTATCTAATAAAGTATGCTAACCGTAACACTGGAACTAGGCCTACGTAACGTTGGCTTTTCATGGGCAAAATATATAGATCACCTTACAAAATCACAAGAACTTTTCAGTTGATAATTGGAAAATCATTGGATTTGAATGTGAATACTCCAATTTTATAGTAAGTCATCGAAAAACTGTAAGTATACAGTATGTCCACGGATGGTATTCCAAATTTTATTTGAAAATATAATTTTCATTTGAGAAATAATACAAGTACGAGTAAGTGAAACCCTGGTGCGAAGCTTTGGGGTGAGGGTGCTTATGCTAACTTTCATTTAGTTTAAAATGGTTAACTAATGGTTCGATTGATCACGAATCGTTGGTCTTTTGGAAATAACGGTAACTTTCTGTATCGTATAGTCATGTATCGTTATGGTATTGTCATGTATTGACGGGTTAGCGTACTACGGACATTTGTGTAAATAACCAGTGAACGGTTTCTCGGTATATACATACAGGCTGGTTACAGTTGATTTCGCTGCAGAGGGAAATATCGTCCTAGGACGAATTGCAGCCGAGTAAAAGTGTCTCAAATCGACCCAGGAAGCACAATTTTTAAAGAAATTTTGATTCGGAGCATTAATAAGCGCGTTGGAAGAAGTTACAGTTGAGTTCACTACAGGCGAAAATATTGCCCTAGGACGAATTTCAGCCGAGTAAAAGTGCATCAAATCAACCCCGTAAGCACTATATGGTCTTCAATTATTTAAGTCTCCATTCAAATAATGAGATGTATTAGTAATAAAAATAATAAAAGAATGCATATTGGATAAAATGCCACCTTATGAATGAAACAAAGTATTCTAACTTATCAAAACTCAAGAGACGAAGAACGATGTACCATACACCGATGAAATGGTATTTTGGCACAAGAAAATAGTCTTTGAAAATTTGAGACTTCATTCAAAAATGAGATGTATTAGTATTAATAGAAGAATGAATATTAAATAAACTGTCACCTTATGAATGGAACAAAGTATTCTAACTTATCAGATGCATCCTTTATGGGAAACCCATTTCTTCAGTCAATACTACCATACACGCGGAAGAGATTATGTCGGTCAATTTTAAAATACCGATAACGACACCCGGTATTCTCACCGATTTTATGCTACAGTGTTTTGGGTTTCATGAAAAACTCAGAAAAGTGTATAAAACATACACATACTGATGGTTTAAATTATGAAATAAAAACAGATGATTTTAATGCTTATATTCGCCCTGGCATCGCAACCAGATTCGATACATCTAATCATGAGAACGGTGGCCGAATTTATGTAGAGTACGTTGGATTGAGATAAAAAATGTATGCGTCAGATGTAGAGGGGGGATGTGACTAAAAAGACAAAAGGAGTAAAAAATCAGTCATACGCGAATTCTGTATGGAGCATTATTGACATTTACTACACAAGGGTTTGACGTTGAGTATCGCAAAATACGGTACTGGAATCTATTGAACATATCGTATATGCACAATACATGTAAATAAAATAACCTTAAGTAGTAAGGGTGATAAGAGATGCTTGCGTCCAAACTACCAACACGTACGCTTGGGGGCATTTTAGAATAAAAGATATATGATATTGCGGATAATGATGATTTATCTTGAATGTATAATAATTATACTAAGTAATTAATTTATGTTTTTTTATTTATAAGTATTTTTCGAGGGGTCAACCGCCGGTGGAAGTAGGTGTACATGACATGGGAATTCCGATGGAAGTATTGGAAGTTTGGTGGAAGTATGTGGAAGTTTGTGGAAGTAAGTGGAAGTTTGTGGAAGTTTGTGGAAGTAGATGGAAGTTTATGGAAGTTTTGTGGAAGTTTGTGGAAGTAAGTGGAAGTTTTTGCAAATATTCAGAGCACATCATGTTGAAATTTGTTCACATTAATTGATATTTTTGATAAGAATTAGGACGTGAGAACTCTTCTTCACCAGTTTTTCCCTTGTTTTCTCCGCGGCTTTCTCTTTTTTACTGTTTTCATACCACTTTGACAAAGATCGACTGTGAGATAGTATGAGTAAGACAGAGATGAACATACATCTCGACGAATAGTGAATGGAGAGTAGTAGCCGAACCACTTTTGAACCGCGCATGATTTGAACCTCGTCCTTCACATACAACATAATCTACAGGTTTATGAAATCAGAAATATTTAGGGTTAATTGTCGATTGCACCATCGCCACTTAAAATTTAAACCGAGCTTAAACCCTAGCTACAATCGTTGTCAACAATCGTTGCAGGTATATAAGTTATTGTTAAATTTGTTCACCTACAAAATGAACTCCTGAGGATTTGAGCTAAGATTTTAATCGCTATTCTAAACCAACTCTTTCCTTCCCGATAAAAAGTTTGCAGAGTTTTCGAAATAAAAATAGTATTGCGTCGTGATTAATTTTTACCTATAGCTTAGAGCCGGTTTCTCAATGCTCAGTTATCTCCTAGCTGAAAGTTAAATCTGTTGATTTTGATTGTTGCAACAATCGTAACCCTGGTAGTTAAACGTTAAATGAGCATTGATAAACCCGGCCTTACAGTAATTTATTTTACTATTCAAAATTTGAGTAAAACCGAGGATGTTTTCGATAGATGTTGAACTAGATTTTTGTACCAAGTATTAGGATAATAATAAACTGTAATTTAATAAAACTCTTTTGAATTATTATAAGTACTGGAATAATAATAGCTATTTATATAATTAAGAGCCGATTTATCAATACTCAGTTAACGTCTAGAAGTTAAATTCTCGAGTTACCTTTGTTACAACAATCAAAATCAATGAACTTAGCCTTCAGATGAAAAACTGGCCCCACCAAAAACTCTCAGCCAAAAGATAACTGTGCATAAGGGCCCATAATTTAGGTAACATTAGTGAAGAGTCCAGGTTTATGGTGTGATCGAGAAAATTTCACATAAAGGGACCCTAAAGCTATCATTGTCTCATCTGAAAACTACTAAAAGGGTAGACAGAGACTGATAGTCACAGCCTTATGTGAATTTTTCTCGATCGCTCTGTAGCAGAGGGAGATTGCAACCTAGGCATATAAATTAGATCAGTCAATAATGCCTAATTTATGGACGAGTTGTACAGGGTGTTCCAAAGTCACCGCAGGTAATGACGGAGTCCTGACGACATTCTAAGACAAAAATCTTAGTAAAATTACGTCGAGGCCCCAACGGTCCTCAATCTGGGAGGCGGTTAAAGTTTAGCGAAATGAGGTACCGCGTTGCAGGCTAGCCTTATTTCCATTTCATAAGTATAACCAAGGCAACAATGACAACAATGTCCACTTTCAAAGTTGACATTTTTGTCGTGGATATGCTTAACAATTCGTGCGTACTTATGAAATTAAAATGAAGCTAGCTTGCAACGGTGTACCTCTTTTTGCTGAAGTTTCACTGCCTCCAGGGGCCTGTTCTTGAATTTACTGTTCATTATAATTGTACATAGTGCGCACATGAATCAAATGAACTTTACAATTGTAAGGTGCGCTTAAGGTTAATTCTGCTTACACTTAGAAAATGTAAAAAAAATGAACATTTTGACGGTTCATTTGAATAATGTGTTAGATAACTTAGGTGAGACGCCATAGCGGCCGATTTTCATTATCATTATTTAACAGGACGTAATAAGTCATATTACGGCCGCTAAACCAAGGTAAACGATGCCATTTCCAGTGAACACACGTACGTTTAAATATCGTTGTATCAACGTTATCGTGGTTGAAATAACGTTATCGTTGAAGAAATCAACGTTGAGATTTGGTTATATTTTCAACGTATAAAGTAAAACGTTTATAAAACGTAAGAACTTACACAGACTGGTAACCAATTAAAGTAATCACGTGTATGATACTGTATGTAACGTTGTTAAAACGTTGAATCAACGACGTTATACAATGTATTAATTACAATAATTTACAACGTTTTAAGAACGTTTTATGAATACATTTCTGAAATGGTTTGGAAAACATTATAGATAAACGTTATAATCACATAAAAAATTCTATGTTGAGAAAACAAACCAAAATTAACGTATATTCAACGCGCTAAGACACTAGATGGCGCTGTAGTCTATATTTCGCTAGCATTGTCCATACTCGTCCCTATAAGAGGTTCGTTCAAAAACGCAACATCAGTCACTTAGTTTGTGACTATAAGCATTGATAAATCCCAAGCCAAAACAGTCCTTCTGGAACTTGATGGGTGGACAGGATAGTAGTGTGTGGGGTTTTTCCCAAGGGTTTGTTATGATTTTTTCTAGAACGAAAAACTAACGTATGGATCAGATATGAAAAATTACGTTTAAGAAACGTTCATTGCATACGCATTTGCGGTCAAGTTCGTAATTCACGTTTATATCTGGTAAATTTTGAACGTTATTAATACGTTGGAAAAATGGTTTCTATTAAATTTAAAACGGGCGACATTTCTACTCCAATTTAACGTTAGGTTACTCGTTGCAGTTCTACGTATAAATTACGTACGTGTGTTTACTGGGTTTTAACGTTATTATAGACAGTTGACCATAAAGAATATTTTCAAATAAGTATTCTTCTCTGTGGACAATAAATGAATACAATTTCTATCATAATCACCCAACTTTCTTGTCAATTCAATTTTTACACCCAAAAGTAAGCCATATTAAGAAATTAAAATTCGGTCACTCTGTATATTCAACGAATAATTAATTAAAAAGGAAATGGAAGTTTGGTGGAAGTATGTGGAAGTTTGTGGAAGTATGTGGAAGTATGTGGAAGTATGTGGAAGTATGTGGAAGTATGTGGAAGTATATGGAAGTTTGTGGAAGTTTGTGGAAGTTTATGGAAGTTTGATGGAAGTTTATGGAAGTTTTTACAAAAGTGGAAGTAGGTGTACACGATTTTGGCTGGCGGTTGACCCCTCGGTATTTTTCGTGTAACAACAGTGTCGTACAAGCATATGTTAATAATAAAAGAATGTATATTGGATAATCTGACAGCTTACGAATGGAACAAAGTATTTGAACTTATCAAAACTCAAGAGACGAAGAACCATGTGTATGTACTACCAGACACCCAGATAGATATATTATAAAAATAGTATTTTTCCCATATTTGACACCCGAAAATGGTCCTCGATTTTTTAAATCTCCATTCAAATAATGAAATGCATTAGTTTATATTAATAAATTGATGTTTATTTTATCCCAATACCGTGGCGGGGGCGGCGCGGCGGCCTTATCGGTTACCCGGCGGCTATCAGGTACCGCCATGGGCGTAGGAAACCCTTTCAACACGTACCGACTACACGACACACAGATACGACTCGCCACTGACCACACTCTCTCTCATTACGCATAAGAACGAGAGAGACCGACAACGCGATGAGAGAAGGTGCAAGGTGGGTCTAGAAATCCCCTATGAACCCTACTAACCTAATTAAAAATAAAATCATAACAGCCTAGGCTAGATACTGTAAAAAATTCATTTTGCATATTTGTGCATATTTTGCACATTTCTGGTATTTTTTTTTTAAATTTGCATATGCGTTCATGCATTATGCATATTCTGGAGAAAAGTACATACTTCGTGCATCTTTCGTGCATATTACATACGATTTTCTGATTTTTGCATGGAACTAAAATACAACAAAATATGTAGGTGGGGTATTTTAAAATAATAGACCGATATAATCCCTTCCGCCAGTACGGAGTATTGACAAAAGGCTTGGATTTCCCATAGAGGGTATATCATTCAAATTGTACATTCTACCTATTGAAAGAATCAACCGTCTTTATCACATTTCTGAGAAATTGTTAACTTTCTCAATTTTGGTAATGATTTGCCCTATCCAGAAGTGAGCTTTCAATTCTCGCGAAAACTGTGTGGGCATGTGGAAACACTGAAGTGTGATGATATTTTTAGTTATGGAGTGACGCAAATTGCACAAAAATGCCAAAAAGAATTTGAGTTTGCGCACCATGAAACTTTATTACTCTCATAAGTGTCTATTCTGTAAGCGATATGTTAAATTTTAACGGCCTTTAAAATATGCACTTTTAACCAGAAATCGCTATTGTGTATTGCTGAAATTAACGGCACCGTTAAATTGAATAATTTTAACTGGTAACGTTAAAATTATCGGGATTGATCGGGTTTCTCAGATAATAATGCACCGCAGTAGGTAAGATCCACCAAGATCCACATCATTTTGACACTTTTTCAACTTCCGTCAAGAATTCATCGTATACATAATAACAATAATAATAACCGAGACGGCAATACTTAGTTGAATTTAGAATTCATATACATATACATTCTCAAGTATTTACGGTGTCGGCTGCGAAGAGATCGAGTCGAATGTCGAAGAAACAAAAAGAACTTATGATAAATCGCCTGGAAAATGATAAGTTTCTCTTGCAATTGGATAAATTAAAACTATCCGAATTACCTAAATTCAATTATGGTTGGACGAAATTAGCAGAAGAGCTTAACAAAGAGCAGGGCGCAAAAAAAAACAATGGAAAGTGGTAATGTTTTTTGTACATGAACAATGAATAATTTCTCCATAATTATTATATTCAATATAAGGCGTTAAATGAGCTGAAAGTCAATACCAAGCGCAAAGCAAGACTTCTCAACGAAGAAGCTACGGGAACCGGAGGTGGACCAAAAAAACTAAAAGATCTCACAGATCTTGAAGAACGTTTAATGGCCTTATTATCGTAGATCATTATAACAGGTGCCCGTCAAACACCAGAAGCTGGTTTAGGGGAAGAGGAGCCTGTAAACTCTCCAAGAGAAGCTATAGAGGTAGCAAAATGTCAATTTTCTCCACGTACAGCCAACCTCAGAAATAACACTTGTATTCACGGATCGGTGATGAATTCGTAAACATGTAGTGTAGGATGTGTTTGACTGCATTCACATTATATCAACATGCGTACGTATAATCCGAGAGTATCCAGGAGTGCTAGGTATATTACGTTGTCGGTCAAGTTGGAAATAAATAATTCGGAAATCCAATTTTTATGAGATAAGTAATGGTCTTACAAAATTCCAGTAAATTCCAGTAAATTCCAGTCAAAAATTCCAGTAGGTATGCATGATTATTTTTGATGTCATTAGGTCGTTCGTTATATCCGAGGTTGACTGTAATTTATGATGTTTTGCATAACGCTGCTATTTGTTTAGAGTTCAACGGAATATTTCATGTGTGATGATTTCAATATATTTGATGAGATAATGATTGATGATGTACCGAATGAAACGGAGACTCCCAAGTCCCAAGAAAGAGTTGCAATTTTTCAAAGACCTCTTGAAGAAGTACGTAAATCGATGAGTTTGAGTTTTTATTTAAATACTTACACCTAGGGAACATCATCTGAGAATCCGGAAAATATTACTGTGAAGCAAAAGAAAGTTCCTCCAAGAAAAGGCAAGAACCTACAATCATTGGAACGCCTTGCTCAAAATCACGAAAATTGCCTCAAAACTTTGGCCGTCTCTAATAATAACTTGGCACAAGCGTTCATTGTATTGAAACGAAAAACAAAGATAAAAAGCGCAGTTTTGAAATTAAAATTTTAATAACAGTGAATCGTGTTACTTTAATTTAAATTTCAAACTTGTTTCAAATAAAGTGAGTTCGGAAAATTCTGTTCCAGATTTGTGATCCTTCATTGAACCAGTCATTATTTGCTTGGTTGAGTGGTCTTATGCGTTGTAGAGGCGCATCATCTTGTGGCAACGGCACATTATATCTTCTACAAATGTATATTATGCAAAATCGCACAGGAATAGATCATTTTCGCGGCTCGTATGGGATTATAATGTAATACCCTGTGACCATGTAAACAGCGAAACCGATTTTTCAGCATACCGTTCACGTGTTCGATGATTATTCTAATATGAGAGAGGGCCGTGTTGTATCTGGACTCTGGTGTGTCCTCAGCAGGATTATTAAAAGGCACCAAAAGCCACGGTTCTAGTGGATACCCACTGTCACCCAGAATGTAATTTTCTGTTCCTGTCTGAATTAGCTTTCTCCTTATCCCCGAAGTCATTCAAATGGCTGAGTCATGTACTGAACCGGGAGAGCGTGGGTTAATATTTATTATCCTCCTGCTTGCATCACAAATTATTTGGGTATTTATTGCATAAAATTTTTTCCTGCAATAATATACTCCCCCGGGATGCAGTGGGTGGTTGGCGGCTGGTGACATTATCCGTATATGAGTTCCGTCTACAATTCCCAAAACAGAAGGAAATTGTGGACCAATTCGGGAAAATCATCTTTGCACGAGTGCTCTGGCATCCTCATTATCGGGAAATTTAATCCAGTCGTTCAACATATGGGTGGTCATAACATCCGTTACTTCGGCTATACAACGACTTACAACTGGTTGGCTTCCTGTGACGGAATAGCTCTGTCCAATGCCCGTTTGATAGCTTCCTTGCCCGAAAAAATTGAGAGCAATTAAAATCCGACAGTAAATAGGAATCTTCGTGCTTCTTCGTGCTCCTTCCATAAAGGGAGAAATATTGTCGATCAAATTTTGAGCACAGCGCACGTTCAAACGAAATATTTTCAAAAACAAAACGTCAGGAAGAGTGAAAGGGTTGCTCGCATCCCTTAACTGGCGTTGAGTAAGCCTGACCCGCATTCTGTGAATGCCCATTTTACACTGAGAACATTATACCTCAAATTATACAGTGCGCGTCTAAAGTGCCCTCCCCCCTAAAAATTTTTAAACGGGTAAAAATTTTCGAAATCGCTCGGACAGGTCGATTTTTATTTTTAATGAAGCATCTTTTCACGCAATTTTTGTTTCTCTAACATTTCTGGTTTGACCGGAAATGACCGCAACTTTGTTTTTTTACATGGACACACCTGATTTTTTTTTGCATTTTCGGATTATACGATTTTTTTTGGGTAAGAAAATGTTATCACCGCTCAAAATATTTGAGATTTTTTATCTCGCGTGTGATCGGCCATTTTGAAAACGGTTGAAATTTTCGAAAAACGCTCGTTCCCGTCGATTTTCTTTTTTAATTCTGCATCGATTCCAGCAATTTTCATATCTGTATCATTTTCGGTTTGACCGCAAATGACGGTAACTTTGTCTTTTAAATGGATGCACCTGATTTTAATTGACGGTCATTTGCGGTCAAACCAAAAATGATACAGAGATGAGAATTGCTGGAATCGATGCAGAATTGAAAAACAAAATCGACGGGTCCGAGCGTTTTTCGAAAATTTCAGCCGTTTTCAAAATGGCCGATCACATGCGAGATAAAAAATGTCAAAAATTTTGAGCGGTGATAACATTTTCTTACCCAGAAAAAATCGTAGAATCCGAAAATGCAAAAAAATTAGGTGTGTCCATTTAAAAAAACCAAGTTGCGGTCATTTCCGGTCAAACCGGAAATGTTAGAGAGACAAAAATTGCGTGAAAAGATGCTTCATTGAAAATAGAAATCGACCTGTCCGAGCGATTTCAAAAATTTCTACCCGTTCAAAAATTTTTGGGGGGAGGTGGGGGGACACTTTAGACGCGCACTGTATGAGAACTTACTGCTGGCGCCTTTTTTCAACCTCATCTACGATCATGAGGTGAATGAAACCGTCAAAAGCCATGTTTGGACGAGAAATTGACGAAAATCGCACTTTAACATGTACTCTAGCTGTACCCTTAACAAATATTAACTTAACGGCTCTCTTTAACGGTGACGTTAGAAATATAACGTTTTATTGAGTTACAGAATGACACTAGCAATTTTAGCGGGCGCCAAATTTTAACCCCCGTTAAAATTTAACATGTCGCTTACAGAATATACAGGCTGTTTGATCAAGAGTCTAGAACGCCACAGTTTTTTTAGTTGTGATCCGATTCCAAAAGCCCATTAACAAAACATTCATACGTATAAAACGATTCGCCAGATTTGATCAGATTAAACAAAAAGTCATTTTTACCTTTGCTTTGAAATCCAAAGCACTCCTGGAACTTTTTTTTATCAAATTTTAATCTGACGTTACTTTTCATGCGATTTTTTTGAAGAAAATTGAAAAAATTAAATTTTTTTGTATAGTAAAGAGAAAAATACATACTTCAGTTTTAAATTTAAAGTAAACGTACTCTGTGATGAAAAAAATTTTATTTACTAATGTAAAAAAAGAAGTCAACAGAAAAAAAATTGGCAACGAGGTCTATTCGTATGAAAAATAAATAATTTTTTGATGAAGGGATTTTGAAATCGGATCACAATTAAAGAAATTGTGACGTTCTCGAGTTGTTATCAAAACGCCCGTAGAAGAGTTTTTGGGAGTGGTCAACCGCTCGAGTTTTTCCTCTGGTTTTCGGTATCTTCAACGATCCTAAGACAGCATAATCTCACGAACGCTATAAATAAAGATCAATACACTACTCTTATGTAAGACACGCGAAACCTCGGTCTTTTTTTTATTATGTGATCTATTAAATGCGTTAAGATGGCTGTTTACTCCGAGATGATCCTCAAAGGCGCGTCCCTGTAATTAAAAGAACCCATGAGCACCTTTCATTATTCCGGTCGTCGATCCTCAGAGTCACGTTCGCTTGTCTATGTTTTACATGTCCATGAACACCCCTAGTCATCTGTCATTCCACGTAAAGCCCGAGCCCGTTTCACACTGGGCGACTTTGTCATTAATTCTGTTTCGTACTGGCGGTAGTACCGTGGCCAACGATAACTACCCTTAGGCGGATTAGGCCAGTTCCATCGCAGAACCGCACCCTCTCACTCAACATACCTAAGTAGCTCATGCCAGTACCGGCTGTGCAATGGATACAGGAAAGCGTCCACCCCCGTCGGGATCGCAAACCACCCCCGTACGTATCCTCCGCGTACTGACGCTTAGAGACACCCCTAGGCCACGGCCGTGCAATGAAATGCCTAGGGCCCAGCCCCGACACCCTCCGTGCCAATCTTCGGTGGCGCTCCGAAAGCTCACTTTTAAACAACATCGCTCGCTAACCAGCCGATACTTCAACTTACTAATTAAAGAGTACTTCCACCGTCATTCAGCGTTCTGCAAACTCACGTTAGAAACGATGCCGTTCTGGCCAGTAAATGCTACTTTCCAAATATTATCTGTTATCAACTGTACTCTCTAAATAAATAGACCTATAGTCTTGTCACAAATTCCAGAATCATTAATTACTCAGTACTCAGTGATTACTCACCTCAATTACACAATTACTGGGTCGTTCTCGTTAGCGTCCCTGCTCATGTCAAACACTATGGCGGCGGCGGCACTCCAAGTACCGTTTTAGCTAAAGCTGCGCACCGAGCTTTACTGACTCCGGCGCCCACCAACAGATGTCGCTAGCTGAACCTTACCCGTAATTATTTCACGTTCATTCTCAAAACGTATTTATTAATGACTCAAGGACAACTTAAAACGAAACCTAAAACTATCTAATCCTACACTTACAACAAGGTCCGTAAGTGAGTTGGATATGTAAGATGTGGTGAATGAGTTCCCGGTCGTCAATACCGTGGTCCGGGCGACTGCCGGTTGAGTGCCGGCAACTGGTCCGGCCGAGTGCCGGCTAGCCAGCGCAGTATCTGCGCTGGCAAAAGTCTCATATCCGCAACGGGCCATCGCTGGTGCGTCAGCAATGGCCCAACGCTGTGTGCAGGTAAGCCAGCGCTCGGCCGGCGCAGATACTGCGCCGGAATGTTTGCTGGGTTTGTTTCAAACCCTGTGTGATATTGATGATAATTGATCGATTTTATGGTTAGTTCCAATATCGAAACCAAGTAATTCTTCATCTGGATTCCAGTTCGATAACCAATCGTCATTATTGCCACGCGTAAAAATGTTCGAAAATTTATGTTGCGTTGCAATAAAATTGAAAACGTATGTACGGCACAATTTCCCACCTCGTAGACCGTGCACAATAGTTGACGAGAGGTGCATTTGGCACCGGAAAAAGTCAGTGGTAAATCCGCCTTCAGCGAACCCAGAAAAAACGTGCAAGTGTCCCTCGGTCTCGACTTCAGGAAAAATGTGAGTAGAACTCAAGTTATATTACCATAGTTTAATTCGTGTTTGTTTCGGCCGTTATTCCAGATTTTGCTATTAAATGAATACAATTTTAATTGTTCGTGGCGCTTCATTATTTAAAGTAAAACCTTAAGTAGAGTAGATCACGAGCGGGTTATTACCATCTCTACCAACCCCCAAGACCCCTCGTGACACATGGTGGAGGCGCCAAATATCAGAAGACACTCCAGTAAAACCACGAACGCGGAATCAATTAAAATTAGAGTTGCAAATAAAAGAGGATCAATTTAAAAACTTTGCGCCAAATACTAATAGCTCCACAACAGCAAACCCTTTTGTAAATAAATCGCGAATTTCACGATCTCCAGGCCTTATCGATAATACCCTACTCCAATTGGAGAGAGACGAGGGCGTAGTAAGCTCGATACAAATTTTGGGTTCTCCATTCTCAGTACCACCACTGCGATTGGCAAAGGGTCCAGTGTTCAATTTCGAAAATTTCAGTAGATCTATTTACGAAGTAAACACAGTAGTCGAGAATCCGAAAAATTTAGACACCGCGAGGGAAACGGGAAAAAGGGAGCCGTCTTTAAATACGGAACCGACAAAAATTTCCCCCAAATCGCAAAAAATGGCCAGTATTACAATTTGCGAGGCGTTCCAGAAAAATACGAAACCGGCGCGACCGCACTTTGTCAGCCCCAAAATATTTAATCCAAGCCGGGATAATGCCGGAGAATTTCCCAGCTAGCAGAGTGACGTGATTTTTACGTGATGTTTTCGGCACACGTTTCGTCATTCTGACCAAATTTAAGACGTCCTCTCGACGAAACAGGGACGTCAATATGTCACAGCCTACAGGACGTCATTTCAAGACGTCTTGGACGTCAGTTTGTGACGTTGAAATGACCTGATTATGTATTATGATTGTTTAAATTGGTGTGAAATGTCTCTATTTTATTTGCTCAAACGGTTATGTAAAAAGGAAATCGCAAGATGCCGCCCATCAATTTAGGTGGCCAGTTCATAGCCCATTTTGGCATCCCGGAAATTGACCGTTCTTCCAAAGTCGTCTATTTAGCGACTGATGAAAGTTTTGTGAAGCAACACCTTTATACAAATGTAGACAGTCAACGCTAGCGAAATATAGACTACAGCGCCATCTGTTATTTTATTTAGAATGCATGAAATGACTAATAAACGACATCGTAAATACGACAGTAACTTGACGTGAATTTTTAGTCAAAATAGTAACGTCTATTTTACGTTACAAATTAGTCATAATGATGACGTCACTTTTCAGTCAAAATAGTGATGTTTATTTTACGTTAGAAATCAGTCATAATGATGACGTCACTTCTTAGTCAAAATAGTGACGTCTATTTTACGTGACAAATTAGTCATAATGATGACGTCACTTTTTAGTCAATAAAATGACGTCTATAAGACGTCACATTTAGGTTATCGACGTTGCGGTCGAGTAATGACCAGAAATTCACGTCATTATGACGAGAGTCGTCGTCACTCTGCTACCTGGGTTATTAAGCAGTTCGAACGCTGCTCTATTGGAAACGGTTGGGACGAAGGGTATAAAATTAGTTATTTCGGATCTTTCTTGGAAGGCATAGCCAATAGATGGTATGAAAAATATATTTCAAGTAATCAGGGAAGCACTTGGGCGCAAATTAAAGAAGATTTTAAATAAGAATTTGTTGATGACGACGGTGAAACGGAAGCGGAGTATAAGCTGGAAACGCGTAAGCAGAAAGGAAACGAAACAATTAAAGAATATTTTTATGACCTAAAATTACTAGCATATGACGTGGATAAAGACATGGAAGATGATAAATTCATAAAAAATTTTGAACGCGGATTAGGATCGAAGCTCTACGGTCCGTATAAAATTTTGAAACAACCGAAAATGACAATTAGAGATTTATCTGCCGTGGTTGCGAAATTGAACGAAATTTCCCAGAAAAGCCTGAGAGACGAGGCACATGCTGTACTTTTGGGAGAGTTAAGTAAGGAAAGTGAAGATAAGGTATTTGTGACACAATCAGCGGGTACGAAACCGTCGTACAAACCACCGTATAGACATTATCAAAATGGTAATAAACCTCAATTTCAGAAATTCCAGTCAAATTATCAGCCAAATTACCAATCACGTTCATATCATAATAATTATGAATCTTACAATAATAACCGCGGAAACTATAATAATTTCAGTAACGGCAACAACACCGCTCAAAATCAGTATAAAGGACAACAAAGAAATTTCGGTTATAAACGTCAAAATAAGGGGGAATACACAGGGACCTATAACCGCGAAAATAAAAACTATAATTCACCACAGTCAAATAATTATTACTACCCTTCGACGCGAACGACGGACGGTAGACCAAAATGCTACGTGTGTAAAAAATTCGGTCATTTCGCGAGTTCTTGTCGCTATGCGAATTCAAATAGAACGGACAACCCAAACTCGCAAGGGCGTCGACAGTAAAACCCCGCGACGTCCATTTAAAAACCACTGGGGTAACATATTTTCACAGCCCAATTCTCACTATAGCAGCAAAAGTAAATGGACAAAATATTTCGGCAGTAATAGATACCGGTGCAGAACATAATGTAATTACGAAAGAAGTGGCCACAAAATTTGATACTAATAGTACAAATAGATTTTTATTAACGGCGGGAGGAAATCGAGTCCCAATTTTAGGAACAGCCAAATTTAAAATTAGAATCGGAAATTTCGAAGCCAATTGTACTGCATCGGTGATATCTTCATTATCGCACCCTATTCTTCTAGGAATGTCGTTTTTGAGAAAATTTAACGCGGTGATTAACCTCAAGAATAATACAGTCACCTTTGATAACGGAAATGACGACACCATAAATCGAAATATAAATGTAAAAAATGAAAGGCACGCAATTCTGAGTTCGTTCATTGTAAAGGAAATCGGTTCTAGGATTTCAACGGAGGAATACTACAAAAACGCTATATCAGATATATCAAAACTTCTAAAGGAAATTGCTAGTAAAAACAATAAAAATGCTATTTCGCAAATCTACTCAAATTCCGAAACCGGTAATGCGGACTATGGAAAATACGAAAAGACGTTCGATGACCTGCAAAACTGTACAGACGATGGAACCGAATCTAAGCCATCAGCATTAATCGAGATTACTACAAATATTTTTTCAATGTCCGACATTTTTTGTCTAGGCCACTGTGTAGCCCAAGATTTAAGAATGTCGCGAGGAATAGCTATCGAATTTAAAAATAAATTCCAACGTTTGGATGAATTAAAAACCCAAAATAAGGGAATAGGACAATGTGCTGTCCTACCTGAAAGAAATCGATTTATTTACTATTTAGTTACAAAAGAGTTCAGTTACGAAAAGCCAAGCTACGAGTCACTCTCCAGCTCCCTTATGGAGATGAAAAAACATATGATTGTGCATGATATGAAAAAATTAGCGTTACCCAGAATCGGTTGCGGACTAGATGGACTTAACTGGATTAGAGTCGAATCAATGTTAAATTTTATTTTTTGTGATTCCGGAATAGAAATAGTGATCTGTAATTTTAACCCAAAAAGTATAAAACCATTAGAACTTAAACCTTTGAAAGTCACACTGGACAACGATTACACCATCAAGCCTTCCGAAGAAATAAAAGTTAGAGTCAAAATTTGTGGAGAATTTGATGAAAGTTTAAAATATGTCTTTGTGCCAAAGGACCAATTTATCTTAAAATTTAAACTAAATATAACGACTTGCCAACAAAATGGGAAAGCACCCGACTCAGCAAAATTACAATCGTTCAACTATAACCCGTGCGTGCTCTTCCAAGGAACTACTATAGGATTCTTAGAAAAATATATGGGTGACCTGGCGGTAAACACGGTAAATGAATCTCGTTCTACATTAGTTCATAAACCCCGGGACTTCAAGATAGGCGATTCGCTACAAGAACGTGAAAAAGCTGAATTGCTTGAATTATTACGTAAAAATAGCGACGTCTTCGCGGACGATTTATCGGAAATCGGATCAACTAATGTTACAGAACACAAAATATTAATAGCGGATAATAATAAAATTATTAAATCAAAGCCATACAAAGTATCACCAAGGGACCGTGAGTTTATCGGTCAACAAATCGAGGAAATGCTGGAACAGGGAATAATCCGGCCATCGCAGTCTAATTATTCTTCACCGATAGTTTTGGTTAAGAAAAAAGGCGAAACACAGAAAAATCGTTTTGGTGTTGACTATCGTGTATTAAACGCGAACACAGAAAAGTCAAATTATCCATTGTCCAATATAGACGAAATTTCAACATACTTTGGTAATTCAAAATACTTCACAAGAATCGATCTTTTTTCGGGATTTTGGCAGGTCCCAGTCGAAGAACAGTCAAAAAAATATACAGCTTTTGTAACACCCGGTTTTGGTTTATTCGAATTTAATTGTCTCCCCTTTGGTCTTTGCAACGCACCTGCAACTTTTCAAAATTTAACAGACCGTGTTTTTCAAGGTCTTAAATGGTCAAGCGTACTAGTGTATCTTGATGATATTATTGTTTTCTCCACTACTTTTCAGGAGCACTTAGAAAAACTTGAAACCGTCTTTGATAGGTTACGAAAAGCGAACCTGAAAGCTAAAACCGCGAAATGCCACTTCAGTTTGAAAGAAGTGACTGTATTAGATCACATTGTGAACGAACAAGGTATACACCCTGATCCAGAAAAAATTAGCGCGGTGAAGGAATTTCCACAGCCGACAACAGTCAAGAAATTTCAAAGCTTTTTGGGCCTTGCAAATTACTACCATAAATTCATAAAGAATTTTTCAACCATTGCGCGCCCAATGTACAGGCTTGTTTCTAAAGAAAATAAATTTCATTGGGGCCCAGAACAAGACCACGCATTCAAAACTTTGAAAAATAAACTAACGGAACAACCAGTCCTTGCGCATTTCAACCCGAACGTTGGATGCGAGTTACGAACGGACGCATCCAAAGAAGGTATTGGCGTCATGTTGTTACGAAAATCGGACAACGAAATGCACCCCATCGCTTATACTAGCAGGACGCTTACAGTAGCAGAACGTAACTATACAATTTCGGAATTAGAGGCACTTGCCGTAGTTTATGGTTTAACGTACTTCCGACATTTTGTTCATGGACGACCAGTATTAATAAAAACCGACCATTATAGCTTATGTTTTTTGAAAATCGTTGAACAAACCACGGGAAAATTAGCTAGATGGATTATTAAATTAGAAGAATTCGATTACCAAATAGTTTATAAAAGCGGAAAAACTCATAATGACGCTGATTGCTTATCAAGAAATCCTGTGAAAGAAGTGACGGATTCTGAGACAGACCTATTCGATATACCAACCTACTTACTGACAGCGACAGACCTCGAATTAGAACAATCGAAAGACGATAGTATAGTTTTAATTAAAAAAGTACTTAGTGGAAACGATCGCGATGTTCCAATAGGAGTCAGGAGAAGAGCTAAAAATTTTAGACTTGTTGACGGTATTATTTATAAAAAAAATGCTTCCGCGAACGGTAAGGACAATTTACTCGTTGTTCCCAAACACTTTATACACGAAATTTTATTCAGTAACCACTCAGAACCATTAGCTGGTCACCTTGGGATAGCAAAGACTTACAATAAGATAAAAAAATCGGTACTACTGGCCAGGTCTCGAAAAGGATATAGAAAAATTCATAAAAGGATGCCCTGACTGTCAGGCTAGGAAAGGGGCGCAAAACCAAAAACCATTAGGTCTGCTACAACCTATTCCGGTATCTACACCATTCAATAAAATTGGAATCGATATTTTAGGCCCATTTAATAAGTCTCAAGACGGCAATAAAGTCATAGTCGTAGCAACCGACTACGCGACTCGTTGGGCCGAAGCTCAGGCCCTCAAAGATGCGAAAGCCGATTCAGTAGCGAAATTTATTTTAAATAGCATTATTACTAGACACGGTTGCCCACAACATTTTTTGTCCGACAGAGAAACCAACTTTCGATCGGAATTCATCCGAGAATTATTGAAAATTATGGGAGTATATCAACAGTTTACAACCGCATACAAACCCTCGACGAACGGGCTAACAGAGCGTTTCAATAAGACCTTGTGCAATACCCTCGCAATTTTCACAAATACTCCTCAAACTGATTGGGATCAGTACGTTTCACTCGCCGTCTTCAGCTATAATACTAGTAAACAAGATTCTACCAAAATCTCACCCTTTATGCTAGTTTACGCTAGAGAAGCCGTTCTACCAACCGAAGCCAGCCTTAATCAGGAAGTAGTCACATCAGATATCAGAAAGATCCGCGATAAAGCCCTCGCGATCCGAAATCTTGCGGTTCAGAATATTCAAAGGAAGCAAAAGATTGATAAACATAGGTACGACGGAAAGCACCGTCATGTAGAATACGAACCAGGGGATAAAGTCAAGGTTTTTACCCCGATTAGAAAGATGGGACGTAGTGAAAAATTGTTACTGAAATGGCATGGACCCTTTGAGATAATTCGCAAAATTGGAGAGGTGGATTATGAAATCAAAAGAGGCCCCAATAGTAACTCAAAGAGAGAAATAATTCATGTCAGTAGAATATTGCCTTATTACGACCCTTGGACCCCAATACCAAGTCCCGACTGTAGGAATGAAACTGATTGAAAGACCTAAGAGACTAAATATAAAAAAATGAAATTAGAATAATATTAATGATTACTATAATATACTAAATCTACCAAAATAATAACATATTTTTCACGCAGGTTTTACATAATAACGTTATTGAAAGTAGTCACGACCGTAGCGGACGTAGAAATTACCGCCGGAGCATACTGGAAGAAACTACCCTCCGTTATAACATACGAAGCGACAATCCCGCTCAATTACAAAACACCGTGGTTAGAAACAGAGATTGTCGATAAAGTCCCTCTTGATTATTGCAAACATAGCGAAGTGCAAGAATGTAAACTTATTAATCATTTGAACTTGATAAATAATGCACTTGATAACGAACTTAACTCTATAATAAACTCATATAAAACTGAAAATTTTCACAATTTAAATGATAACTCGAATAGGAAAAAACGCTCTATAGAATTTATCGGAGATGCACTAAATTATTGTTGTGGAGTTGCTACTCCACTGAACAAAAACTAAATTTAATTGAGAGCTCCGAAAGGAAATTAGAGGATCATTTCGCGATATTAAATAATGGACTATCAAAGTCACTTCAAGATATTTCAAAAAATTCTATTAAATTCATGAACTTTGAAAATAATACCATTAAAGCTTTTGATGAAACGCAAACCAGAATTCGTAAACTAGAATCCTATCTAGAAAAAATTCAAAATATCGCAATAGCCGAACAAAACCTCGAACATAACGTTCTCTTATCAATTTTACATCATCAATTTCAAACTTATAAAAAAATTATAAAACTTACGCATATAAATTCAAGACAAAATATTATTAGAGACTGTAAAACTCACCATATACCTTTAAAGATTATTGACCCTACTACACTCAAACACGATCTCGAAAAATTAAACGTCGAACTTTCCAAATCAGATCAAGAATTGACTATACCGACCTCCAAAATTTCGAACTATTACGAGTTAGCAATTTGTGATTGTACAATTACAAAGAATTTCATTTATTTACATATTAAAATACCAATCAACCAGTCAAATAAACATTGGAATTTATACGAACTGATAACAGTACCTTTTGCTTGGTTTGAGCAAACGTGCTATTTAAAGCACGAAGCGGTATTTCTAGCAGTTTCAAATAACTTCAAAAATCCAAGCAATCAGATTCGACAAATATCGGGTACGGCCCTTCATAATTGCAAACCACACAATGATAAGCTCTGTTTCTTGCCACGGTTTTCGTCGGATCATTTACATGGACCGGGTTGTGCCAAGGCTTTATTCGAAGGAGCATCAATCGAAGAAATAAACCAACATTGTCCCATTAGTTGTCACCAAACAAAATCAATGGTAGTTTCAGAAATTGAGGAGGACACATTTATAATCACACAACCCCACAAAAGTAGTAAGATTGTATGTACATCAGGTAATAGGTCAATCCCAGAAAAATATCAAGATCAGGGAGCAATAAAACTTAAAATGCCCTGCGATTGTCAGTTATGGTCGTCAACTGAAGAAATTATACCCAAGAGATTTCCATGCCTTAATCCAAATGATAATTTCAACCAAATAGTTCACATTATTCCAGCAGCATGGGCGCAATTGAAAACATTTATATTAAACCCCAAAAAAGAGAATACCACGCCTAAATTCAGGAATTTATCAGAATGTCTTAATATGAACTGGACACTGGATGTCCCATTCCAAAAATCGTAAAATCAGTCAATAACATGCCAGTATTCTCATCGTATGCCGACCACTTCGGACACCACGGAGATACACTTTTCCTTATTTGGAATTCAATACTAACAATATTAGTAATTCTGTTATTAATTAAAAACCGTCAGGCAGCAATTCTGCTCGCCCAAGTACCAAATATAAAAGGAGCAGTAGAAACTCCAAAAGAATTAGAACAGGCTATTGAACATATTATTTTAATAAGTGTTATTTATGTTACATTAATACTTTCAGTTGCAGTACTATTAATTATTCTATGCAAATATTTCTATAAACACAAACAACCAACGTGCCACAGGGCAGACAGGAAGATAGAAGAGGAGGCTGGAAGTAGCGGACCGAACCCCGTACCAATTCCAGCAATACGCACAAAAGCAAAGGAGCAGGCAACTTGCACAATAAAATTGAACAATAGGAAAGATCTAGACGACTTGATCGAGGGAAAACAAATCGACGTCGAAATCGAGGTAAATTGACAATTGAAATTTTTTTTTTCTACATAATCGTATTACTAAATAATAATAAAAAGAGTATATATCGATGATATGCTAAATATTAAAAAGATTGATACGGGATTTGAGTTGATGGAACGCGATTCATCAAACAAATGTCATAGCAATACTTCATTAAAGATCGAATATTTAGAATAAATGAGAAATATGGAAAAAAGATAACTACATATATAAAACAAAATAAGGATACCAAATTAAAATTTGAAGAATACGAAAAAAAAAAGAAAAAAAACCAAATACCACATCCTGCTCAATATCCTGTGCCTGTGCCTGTTGTATGGACGAAAGAGTGAACATAGAATGAAATGCGATTAATTTAAGGGAAACTTTTACGTATGGGAATAGAAATTAGATTAAAAGCAATTTTAATGGGTTGGGTAGTAATAAGTATAGTAATAGAAAACAAAAATTACTAGTTTTAAGTATTTTATGTATGTATATAGAATACACATAGACTTTTTTATACCATATTGTTAAGGAGTATTTTCTAATATATAATTTTTTTCTATGTACTGCCGCACTTCGAGAAACCGAAATATCCACCACTATACCACGGTCACCGGCCATTAAAACACACAAAGTACCAAACGACCAGGACGCATGGAGAAATAATAAGCTACACTCGTATCTCCGCCTCGTCCGCAAGTGACACGAAACCATGAAGTGAAAATTCTACATTGAGAACCACCAGAATGGACCGCTACTGAGATAGGAAAGACATAGACATAATCTTGTGTAGACAGATACTCCTCAAGATGCCTGGTAGAAAATTGTGCAACAAAACAATTATTTGGACATATAATATATGTGTTACGTATGACCATGACCTGTATATGTGTGTGTGATTTATAAATTGTATTAATGGCGCGGTAGTACTTAAAATTTCTAGAATTAATTAAATAAGAGAATTTTTTTTTTAAGTAAGAATTTTGATCTAGTTATGTAATACTTTCTAGCCTTAAGTTATTACTTTGTTTTATTCATATAATTTTCGTATCGAGACCTGGGGACCAGGTCTACCAGGGAGGGGGTTGTGCCACGCGTAAAAATGTTCGAAAATTTATGTTGCGTTGCAATAAAATTGAAAACGCATGTACGGCACAATTTCCCACCTCGTAGACCGTGCACAATAGTTGACGGGAGGTGCATTTGGCACCGCAAAAAGTCAGTGGTAAATCCGCCTTCAGCGAACCCAGAAAAAACGTGCAAGTGTCCCTCGGTCTCGACTTCAGGAAAAATGTAAGTAGAACTCAAGTTATATTACCATAGTTTAATTCGTGTTTGTTTCGGCCGTTATTCCAAATTTTGCTATTAAATAAATACAATTTTAATTGTTCGTGGCGCTTCATTATTTAAAGTAAAACCTTAAGTAGAGTAGTTCACGAGCGGGTTATTACCAGCTCTACCAACCCCCAAGACCCCTCGTGACATCATCATCAAAAAACAACGACTTATCGAGTGTTGGGGCCTCATCAATAAGTATGCTTCTATTGTTTTTTTCTTGTTCCACATTTTTTTTGCTGACATACCATTTTTTCGACATTAACATGAACTCTATCGTGTAGGTGTGCGTTTTCTTCGGTATTGCCAGACCCGTTTTGGGGATTTCCAAAATACATCTTTTGGTGATGGTAACTACAACTTCCCTAACAGGACGTAGAAATCTGGGACATTGCATTTGTCTTCTTTCCAAGATAATATTTTTCATCAAGCCAAACCAATTTTCCACAACGGCGTTGCTATAGCGAATATTTGCCATATATTTTCTTGCAGGTTTTTAAAAATGTTGATAGAACTTGCTACGCGCTGGAATAATGATCCCGAATCATTTTTGAAGAAATCGTGTTCCAAATCTATTTCATCCGAATTTCGTTCATCTAAATCGACAACCTCGAAAGTTAAAATTTTTATTTCAGATTCACTCAATCGTTAAACACAACAACACGCCATGACAAAAGTTTTAAACCGAACGTCAATTTCTTCAAGCTTGTTTTGTTGAATATACACCGTGTCCAGAAATTAGCCTGCAATAATTTCTCCGATGATTCTTCTATAAAAACGATGAAAAAAAGTTCTAATGAACGTATGTCGAGAATCGCTTCCTAGGGGGGTATATCACCCCTGGAAGGGAGGCCCCCCTATGATGATTTATGTTAAATATCTCCAAAACTGTTCAAAATTTAGAAATCATATTTGGTACAATTATTAACCTTTTTATGCTCAACAAAATGGACTAGGAAAGAATTCAAAATTTTCACCAGGGGCGGGTCATCTAGGGGTGGAAGAGCGTGGTAAAAAATCTTCCTCACTTTTTTGTATGATGCTTTTTTTCAAATTCGGACAACATATCATGAAATTATAAGTTTTTTTTACGAAAAAAAGGTACTCTTGGTAAACATCGATAGGAGGCGCCACATTCAAAATAAATCGATTTTTTATAAAATTTGACGCTGTCTGGAAATTAAATTGTCAAAGTGACGCAAAGGTATTTGATTTTGATTAAAAATTGAAATAATACAAATAAATTGAACGATAACACCAACATAAATAAAGGTAGACATATTGAAACTTTTTCCAAAAGTGAAAATGAGTGGCGGTTTCGGAGAAGATTTTCACGGCGAATGATGGAGAAATTACCGATTTCCCAGCAGAAACTACGGACGTTGCCGAAGCTACAGAATTATTACCAGTGAAATCAGAAATTTTATGTGAAAAAGAATAAGTGGTCTTCAATAAATGGAGCAAGTTCAAGTAGATAATGTTACTATAAGGGAAGAAGTTCTCCGGATCTTTTTTTTTTGAAAAAAAATTATAATAGAAAATTATACAGTAGAATTCTATTCGAGAAGTACCAGCAATCTCAGAAAACACTGCGAGAAGTGCAATTAAATTATGAAGTATTAGAAAAGAGAAATATGGAATAGGAAAATGATGATAAAGATTTGCTTGAAGTTAAAAAACAGTTATTAACAAAATTGGATGAAACAGATAAAAACAAAAAATTTTGATTCATGAAAATTTGAAGACATTTTGGGATCAATATTGACAGATGGACAGATTAAGAAACTCATCACAAAAAAGTGCATTAGGTAGAGTGCAGATGATATTGCGGCATCGATTACTTTACAAAGTGTATCCCCTAAATCTTACCGTTTTCTTAGAAAAAACAACTGGTCTCTGCCGGCAGTATCTACATTGAAAACATGGGCATCCACTTCAAAATTCGAGCCTGGTCTGCTCACTGAAGCTGTTTTGCTGATGAAATCACAGACCAAGGATTTGAAAAAGATTGAAACATTGGTTGTTCTTACGTTTAATGAAGTTTATATGTATATCCAACAAGATCGAAATTGAGAGAAAATTACAAAAAGTTTATGGGCTTCACAAGAGTTGCCAATTAGTAATGGCACGTGGTCTAATGGGTCATTGGAAACAGCCCATATACTACAATTTCGACACGGCAATGACAAAAAGTTTATTATTTGATGTTATATCCAAATTAGAAGCAGTTGGATATATTGTTGTGGCAATTACTTGTGATCTAGGGGGGACAAATCGTGCTTTATAGACCTCAAAATTGGACACCAATGTAATAAAAATATTCACTAGTTAATATCTATTTTAAAAAGTTAAATAATTGAAAATGACTCTTCAGGTAACTTTTCTTCCACTGCGAAGATTTAAAAATTCATGTGTTTGCTGATCCACCGCATTTAATTAAGTTGGCACGTAATCATTTCATGGATCATGGTTTCTGTGTGAACGATAAATACATGTTATCGTCAAAACCCGAAATCAGTTTAAACTAGTTTTAACTAGTTGAAACTAAAATTCACCAGTAGGGCTTGAGAAACCTAGTATTAACTAGTCAATTCTAGAAATCACCATTAGCATTTGGTAAACCTGGTTTTGACTAGTGAAAACCCGAAGTAACCAGCTGAACTTTGTGAATACCCGAATTGTAACTGTTTTCGGTTCGAATTCGCTTTTTTACTGAAAAATTCAGGGAAAGCCAGTTCCATCCAATGCATGATTGTTTATGTTTAATTTGCTTTTTATATTGTTTTGCCAAGCGCACTTCTACTTACAATCATTCAAGTCCTATGAAAAATCATTCATCACTTACTACACCTCACCTACCTATTTTTATTTTATCCAATAAAAACTATAGTTCCAATTAATCATTTATTTGTTGAATGCATATTTGCATAGAATGAAACTGAAATTTGCGTTTATACTTATTTATGATTCTGTTGAAACTAGTATTTACCAATCATGCATTGGTTATAACTGGTTTTCCCTGAATTTTTCAGTAAAAAAGCGAATTCGAACGGAAAACAGTCACGATTCGGGTATTTACAAAGTCAGCTAGTTACTTCGAGTTTTCACTAGTCAAAACCAGGTTCACCAAAAGCCCATGGAGATTTCTAGAATTGACTAGTTAATACTAGGTTTCTCAAATACGACTTGTGTATTCTGGTTTCAAATAGTTAAAACTAGACTTAACTGATTTCGGGTTTTGACGGTAACATATATAAATAAGAGCATATTGCAAAAAATAGTATTTGCTGCGAGCAAGAACGATTTTAAACCGGCCCATAAATTAACGCAGTTCCACCGCGATGTTTCTGGTTCTGCAAGACAATGAGTGAAATTTGCTGTTCAGGTGTTTTCAAATATAACAACTAAAGCTATCAAATACTGTGGTGCAAAAGCGTTCTTAATGAACTACAACTGGAAAGGAGCATTGCAAATTTTCGATGTGTTCAATAAGTGGTTTGATCTTTTCAATACTCATCATAAATATGGACAACACACTGGTACAAATAGCTTTGGAGTTGACCTACCACAAAATTTAAAAGTATTGGAAGAAATGTCTAGTATAATTGAAAATTTTCGAGTTGGCGAACATTGTGTCTTATTACCATTTCAACAAGGAATTTTAGTGAATAACAAGTCGCTCCCGTCTTTATATGATCATCTAAGAGAACATTTTGATATAATAGTAGATTATGTTATTAGGATCAAAAGTGAAGCTTTATGTGTTGAGGCTGGAAGTTTGGCTGACGAATGCAGTGAGACAGCCAATCCAGCCGAAGCACATAAAGCCACTTTTGATCCGAATAACATATACGATTTTATTTTTAAAAGTATAAATATTCCAATAAATGACCCTGAAAATTTATATGCAGTAGAAATTCAATATCAAAGTGACTCTAAGCACATAAAAATCATAGCAGCCAAAAATTATTGAAAAATTAATAAACGTCAATGTTAGCGCTCAAGTTATTTCGAATAAATCCGTGCGTACATGGTGGATTTTAGGTCAAGTGGCTGTTTTTCGGATGCAACTTTGTACGTTTCTTCAGAAAAATTGATAAACAATGAGGTACAGCGCAAATATTTGATTTTTTTACTTTATGTGCAGAGCCGCAACAATGTACTTTATGTGTAGAGCCGCCGACAAAGTACTTTATGTGCGGGTCTGCACACAAAGTGACACTTTTACCCTCTGACTTATGTCACAAAAGTTGTCATTTATATGTCGTTTGAAAATAAAATATATTATGACGTATAGATTAAATCAAGACATGATTGAACATTTTTCTGGATTTATAAGAGCAATGGGAGCTACAAACGATAACCCAACATCTCTTCAGTTCCGTCACAGACTTAGATGGTCCGTTATTGGACGAGATTCATCTACGATTTTTTCGACTCATACAAATATTGAAAATATGAGTAATGAAAAATGTATAACGACTTCATCTTATAGAACGGAAATGGCACTCAATGATGACAATACTTTTGTTTTCTGCAGTAAATTTATGTTTAAGTGTCCAGGGAGAGATTTGAGTTATTACACGACGGAGTCCAATGCAATACTAAACTTGTATATTCAGTCTCAAAATAGATATAAACTTAATAACTGATAATAAAATTAGTGCCGATTGGTGGTTTCTGGACGACGCGGTCGCTGACCACTGGATCTGCAGTTTTCCTCCTGTGGTGCAATCAGGTGCGATGTCCCATATTAAACGATCACTATTTAAATTCTGTTTCGAAATTATTACAATTACCCAGCCCGGGTTCATGAACTTGCACGCGTTACATTTTTACCCAACTTATTCTAAACAATAAATTATTTCAACATACATCTATTAAATCTACAAAATCTGGTAAATTTCCCAATTGAACATATTGCGATGCGCCTCCAAACAAGATGGCGACGTTGGACCTCTTGAGGAAGACCATTTGTTGAACCCATTTTTCATGCTTATTTGTCTGGGATAGAAAACAAACTGATTAATTTGACACACTAAAGTACCTATTGTTACAGCTGACTCTAAAGTATAAGTAATAAATTTCCCAAACTTTAACTCTACAGATTTCGAAGTGGCTGAAGTTCAATCATCACCTCAGCTGCACCGTCTTTCTCTTTTTCCTTTGCTTCGCGCTTTGCATTGCGCTCGGGTTTTCTCTTGCATCGCAAGATCTTCTTGACGCCGTACAGCACCCCAAGTACTAGAACTAAACTGGAGGCTGTGGTGACGACCCTGGACACTATCGAATGGTGTCTGATCTGTTTCCATTGAGTTTCTTCTAACTCTTGTTGGAATTCTTCTTCGTCGTATTTAAGCTTCCCTAATGTATCAGATGGCTTCATTACTTCTTCTTGATTCATTTCAATTCGTGGTTCGCTTGGGATCCGTGACGTAGTCAGGTTTGCCACCACCAGACGAGTGAATCCAGCCAATACCGGTATGCTGTCTGACCTTCTTGGAGATAAAATGGCTTGGTTTGTAACAATTAGGCACTTTTGCGAAATTGTTACTATGCCCGTCTTATTAAGCAACACGTCTTCTCTAATGCCGTTGCATGTGATCGCTATCCGACTTTTCTCGGGGGCAATGAATAACCAAGCATTTTTCGTGTATAGCTCTTGCCAAATGATTTTATTTAGTTTTCTCTGAGCTATTTGACATGATGTTTTATCGGTTCTTTGATAGATTTCATCTATTATACATCTTGGCCTGTTGTCAATTTTCTGTAATTGCGCAGGTGAACAAATGTACTGATGATCTTGAATCTTGATGCTCTCACGAAACTCATCAGCCGTATTCGTGAAATACTGCTGTGAATCATAGTCGATTCCAATGATGTCACTTAGAACGTCCAATATCCAATATTTCTCATCTTCGATTTTTGCGGAATCGCTGTGGCCTTCAATAGCAAGAATTCCGTTGTTTCAGTAGAAATATCCGTAGACATGGATAAACTCTTGACTGTGTTCTAGTCCGTTTTTTTTTAATCGGAACGGACAGTATTTGTATCCCCGTTGGCAATTTTTTCGATGCTTCCATTGTGACCTCTTCAATATGGGCTGGTGACATGAATTCATACAAGTCCCCTTTGTTGAAGTGCAAATTCAGCAAACTTTTATAAAAGTCTTCTAAGTCCTCAATGTAATTACTTGCCACTTGGTATACACCTAATAAATGAATGGCCAGTTTATTCTCATCGACTTTGCTGTACCAATGTTGCATGTTTCTTATTGCTTCCATGCCCTTGTCCAATCTTTCCTTGAAGTGACTGAGTTTGTTGTAAATTCTTTGCTCAGTATCGTTAAACGTTGACAACGCTTGTAATTTGAATTTTGTCTGATGCTTCGGTGCTTGAATTATTTCTTTTTGGTTTTTGTCTAGGTCCTCAATATCTCTGTACACCTCATCATTTACACCGAATAGCGACGTTAATACTTGACCAAGCACACCTCTTTTCTGTCTTCTGACAGATGATTTCTCCATTCCTTTCTTCAGCCATGTCAGTTGTCGATGTTTTTCTTCCAAATGATACACCAATGGTTGGCATTCGATCGTGTCAGTAAGCTCTTTCATTTCTTTACACATATTACTCAGCTGCGCGATGGTTTCGTTTACTGAATGCGTATCATTTTCGATTTTTGATTTTCGAAATTTTATTTCAATTCGAAATATCCCTCTATCAATCTTTGCGTGGCCAATCTGTTCGATATACATTCCTGGTGGAGGGTTTTCTATGTGATATTGTGGCTTCGTTGTGCTTGCGTTGCACATTGCGAATAACAAGAACAATCCCAACATCGCGACTTTTCAACTCAGCATTCTTGTCTTCCTAGCGGTTTTTGTTGAGGTAGGTTGTGGTTCGACATGTGCTGGGGCAAGGTTACTCACTACGGTTTAAATTTCACTTTCTTCTGTGCTACTGTTTACGTTTGAATTTACCGGCAACATGATTAGTTTATGGATCGGTTTTTTCAAAATTTGATTATCGCCTCGCTTGACTGTCACCACTCTCACAGCCCCTTCACCGTCAGGATGTACGTCCATTATTCGTGCTATGGGCCATTGATTTACATTTAAATTTTGTTCCTTTATTAGAACGATATCTCCTATCTTCACATTCCTTTTATTCGATCTCCATTTGTAGCGCGGTTGAAGAGTGTGAATGTAGTCAGATGACCATGCCTACCAAAACTGCTCTTTCATTTTTTGTACAAGTCTCCATCGTCCTGTTAAATTTTCGTCGATGTTTTCTTGGACTGCATTAGCTGGTGCTAATAACGCTTGCCCTGGTGTCAGCACTGACGTCTCGTGTATGTCTTCCGTTGATGGACATAATGGTCTCGAGTTCAGACACGCCTCAATTTGGTGTTTCAGCGTTGATAACTCTTCGTAGGTCAGTGTCGCCTCTCCTATTACTCGTTTGAGGTGATACTTTGTCGATTTCACGCCAGCTTCCCACAACCCACCGAAATGAGGAGACGATGGGGGAATGAAATGCTATTGTGTTCCTGACGTTGCAAGTTGATGCGCTATCGGTGAATCCTTTATTAACTTGCCTACCTCAGCCTCAATGTTACTCGCTTCTACGAAGTTTGACCCATTATCGCTGTAGATGTTGCTGCATTTTCCTTTGCCGCTAGAAATGCTTCTGTTGTCATATCGCTGACTATTTCGATATGAATGGCTTTGGTGGCCGAACAAACGAAAATTGCTATGTACCCCTTGTATGTTTTCTTTCCTCTGCCTTTGGACACTCGAACTTGTATCGATCCAGCATAATCTACACCACAATTGTTAAACGGCGGTGCTGGTCGTACCCTAGCTGCTGGTAACTGACCTACCAATTGTTGGGCGGTTTGCGCTTTATACTGTTACGTGCCAAATTCACGTTTTCTCAATAAGACGAAAGTGTGCCGGCTAACTGTGGAGACGGGTGAGGGTTACACAAATTAAGCGAAAGAGATATTAGTTTAGGTGGTGGCTTTGGGCGCCACCTATTTTATTTAAACACAAAAATAGGAAAATGTCAAAAGAGTTAAAAATAAGTTAGGTTATGATATGAGAATGACAGTAAGTAATGGTGAGTATCAAGCAAAATATTAATTAAAGCAACTGCTAATATAGAGAGATTAAATTACTGAAAGAAAAGACAAAGGAAAAACCAGAAGGGTCTATCCAAAAATAAAGTGGATAAATACTAGTATTTAAGTTTCAGAGAAATTATGCAAAAATTTAACCACCGGTACAGCGCTGTAGCGTTACAAGGTTATGAGGCGTCCTAAAATTATATTGAAGATCGTATGCCGATACGGCGGTATGGACCGCTGCCTACAAAGAGGCGACTACTGAAGGCGCCGATAAATCAGCGTAGTTGAAATCGATATGGTAGGTAGAGGCCCCGAAATTGGGCGATAAGTTAATTAATTGATTCTAGATCCCGACAAGTTTTAAGAAAGTGACGAGTCTTATTCTAGGCTTAACTTTCGTTGAGTTGGCGAGCGAGTAGACGAGAGCGTCCGTGGTGCGGTACGGCCGAGGCAAGGATCGTTCTCCCCCAAACGGTGTTGGAAGCGCTGGCTAGGGGTGCAACCTCAGTGGTAGGGAGGACGCCGCAGAGACGAACGAGGGATCGCCCGAAACCACAGGTGGTCGCGTTGGGCGCGGCAAGAGCTCGACCTTGGTCTCGCACTCAACTTGAACCCTTAATTTGGGAGAAAATCGACGACGTTAGCGAGCAGAAAATAGAGCGAACGAATTCACTGGGCCTACCTTATCGAAAGGGTCGAGATTCCAAAGACTACTTGGAGTCGATCGGCTGAAGAGGCGATCAGAGCCACGTGCCATTTCACAAATCCCCAGAAATGGGCGTAAATTCGCTCCCGAAGGACCCGAGAGGTAATTTCGACGAATGGAGCGATTTTACTAATTAGCCCGAACTTAACAATTCCCCGAAAGGGTGATTATCGAAATCGGAAGTTAAGTAACGTCGCTTGAAATATTTTGCACGTCTTCGTTGAACGGAGAACAGGCTCGGAAAGAAAGATGGTTGAGACAGTACCCGAATTCCCGCTAGATTAGGAGATAACGAGACAAATCAAGGATGGGAGGAATCACTCCTCGAACGAGCCCCTAATGAAAAAGTGGTCGATTTGAAATTCCCGTCATCGATGGGGAAGAGCCGCAGGAAGTCGCTGTCGGTTGACAGGTGACAGGTGTCACTTGTCAGCAAAATGTGGAATGGCTAACCTCATTAGTGATGTAAACAAGCTATTAACGCTAATTAACTCGGGAATTAAACACGATAACCTGGTAGTAGAGTTTTATTTAGGGACAGTCCGAATCCCTGCATTCCTAACCGATTTTCAGGCGGAGGCTCACGCACGACAACAAACCGAAAAGCGAAGACAGCACAAGGAAAGTGAAGGAAGTACCACGGAGTAAACGAAGGGCCGCACGGGGACGAATACTCCGGGCATACGCCCCCAGGACAGGACTGGCGAGCTAAGAAACGAAGAAACAGTAAAAGAGCACGACACGAAGGAACATGAGCATTGAAATTACGCCGTGGTTCGCTCAGGCCACGACGGGGCGAAGGTGGCGCGAGGCCCCAGAGTGACCCACCGAAAATCACCCTGGAGGTTCGGTCAAACGCTCAATTCAGGCCCGAACCACCCTCCTATCATTGCGACCAAATAAAGTGCAAAAACGTCGGCAATAAGAACTGAAAATCTGAATCGTAACAATACCGAACGCAAACGGTGCATTCATTTATTTCATTTTTCACGGCTTTTTTCCCGTTGATGACCCAGTATTTCCTGCGGACGTAAGCAAGTGTTTGCTGGTTCCCACCATGCAGCGTCCGTTGGTGTGCTTCTCGGATGAGTAACTCTGAGGACTCCTTCACCATCCACGAACGGATGCAGAATCTTTATTCGGTTCTTGCTATCTAACGGCTTCTTCATCGATAACGCAGCCACTTCTGTCTCGAATTCGTGGTCTTGATCCAACACTATCAGTCTCGTTACCGCTACCTTCAGTTCTTCAACGGTAAGTGGGCCGACCTGCTTATCTGTTGAATTTTTACAATTCTTTGCAAATCTCAAGCATTTCGCAACTACTCGCACTAGCTTGTTTTTCGACGAAAATCGTTCAATTATGTTGACGCTTCCTTTGTTTGTGCTTACCAACAGACACAGTTTCTTCTCTCTTTTTACTTCTTGTGTTACTGTCTCCGTCTGAGCTTCTCCAAGTGGATATTGCGTTGACTTGAGCCATGTTGGCCCCTGCCACCGTAATTGGAAATGCTCCAGTCTCGATGCGTCAATTCCCCTAGATATGCAATCAGCTGGATTTTGTTCCGATACCACGTGATGCCAATTCTCTGCAGGAAGATATTGATTTATTCCTGCCGCTCGATTCGCTACAAACGTTTTCCATCGCGAGGTATTTCCTCGGATCCACGCTAACGTGATCGTTGAATCACTCCATGCGTAAATACGCACGTTTTTGACTTGTAACGCAAATTGGACTTTCTTCAACAACTTCGCCAACAGATGCGCCGCGCACAATTCTAGTCTGGGCAGCGTAGTTTTCGATTTGATCGGAGCGACCTTTGATTTGGCCGTCATCACCGTGATTTGACCGTCCGAAATCACCTTCACGTACACTACTGCGCCAAAAGCCTTCTCCGAGGCATCACAGAATCCGTGTAACTCGATTTTTGATTTTTCATTTTGGTTAGTCCATCTCCTGATCGCAATTTTTTCGAGATCCGCCAGCTGTCTGTAGAACTCATTCCAGCTTTTTTGAATGTCGTCTGAGATTGGCTCGTCCCATTTCACGTCTTTAATCCACAATGCCTGGATGAACAGCTTCGCCCTGATCACAACTGGAGCTAACCACCCTAGTGGATCGATTAACTTAGCCACTTTGGCTAAAATCGTCCTCTTCGTATTAGGTGGATTGTCTAAGATCTGGACTTTGAACCGAATGGTATCATCTTGAGGCGCCCAATTCATCCCTAACGACTTCTTCACTTCTCTTCTATTCAACTCTTTGGTCGCGTCACCATTCAGTGACCTCTCTCGAATTGCTGGACAATTTTCTCAGCGTACATCCGCCCGCTCTAAACATCTGTATAAGTTGACCTTGAACTTTTATCGCTTCCTCTGCTGAGTCCGCACCGCTCAACAAATCGTCGACATAAAAATCGTTCATCGCCACTGTCTCCGCTTGAGGAAATCTGCCTTGCTCATCTCTTGCCAATTGCTGAATCGTTTTTACTGCAAGATACGGCGCTGTCGCCGTCCCATACGTCACCGTCGTTAATTTAAACTCCTGAATAGGGTTGCTGCGATCAAATCTGTACAGAAATCTATGATACTCTTGATCATCTTCATGAATTCTTATCTGTCGTACATTTTCTCAATGTCAGCCGACAACACTATCTCATGAGTCCTCCATCTGAGTAAGATGTCTGCCAATTCCTGTTGTAATCGAGGCCCGACCAACATCCTCTCGTTCAGACTAACTCCATTCGTAGTTCGACAGGACGCATCATATACCACCCTGATTTCCGTGGTTGTGCTGTCCTCCCTGACTACCGCATGATGGGGTATGTAATAACGTCCCTTCTTTTCTTCCGACTTCCAAGTATTCTTTCATGAATTTCGCATAGCCGTCACTTAGATTTTTTTCTCTATCTAAGCGCTTTTCAACTTGTAGCAACCTTGCGAGTGCTCGTGACCTTGACTCACCGAGTTGTTTATCTTCTGTAAACGGAATTCGCACTTCGTACGCTCCATCACTTCCTCTTCTTGTCGTCCGCTCAAAAAACTCCTCGCAATATTTTTCTTCATTGCTGAACGTCACGGGCTCAATCACCTCCCCCATTTCCCAAAAGTGAGACAATTCAACTTCTTCGGCTCTAGTGATCATACTGATCACCTCAATCGGTCTTGCCACCCCAGATGATCTGCTTCCCTGTATAATCCATCCGAATTCAGTGTTTTTCCCTAACAGCCCGTCGTCAGTTTTTCGGATGCCCTGCAGAATTATCTCCCGATAATCCGCCGCCCCTAACAAGACGTCTATGGGCCCCGTCTTATGAAACGTGGGGTCTGCTAGGATACAATTGCTCCATTGCTCGAGGTTGGTCTCTACTGTTTCTTCCGGAAGCGACTTAGTTACTTTCGGCAAAATCATCAGTTCGGTTGCGAGCGCATAATTGCTCGAATACCGCGGTTTGCATACGACGCGTATTTTACTTGTTGACTTCGCCGTTGTTTCATCCGACCCGATGCCGCTAATTTCCATGACAATCTTCTCCCTCGGAAGATTCAGCTGCGACGCTGCCTCGTCTGTAATGAATGACGCTTGCGACCCGGAATCAATCAGCGCCCGGTTCCTTCCCCTGCATTCCGAATTTTGATCATCGCAGTGGCTAACAATACCGTTGTATTACTTTGAATGACATGACTCATCACTCCTTTCTTTTTGTCAGCAACTTTTTCCTCATGATTTTTCGTCGCAGACCTCTTCTCGAAATCATCCCGATGCAATAGCGAATTATGATTACGATTACAAATACGGTCGACGTGATTCGACCTACAGGTTACCGTGGACTCGTGTCGCATACACGTGAAACATAACTTATTGTCTTTTACAAATTTTATCCTATCCGTGACTGCCAACGCTTTAAATTCAGTGCACAGATAGATAACGTGATTTGACTGTTTACAATAAAAACAATTGACTGCTCGCTTACATTCTCTGGCAGGAGCAGCATACGGAGACCATTTTGGCGGATTCTTCTCCTCAGTTCTCCTTTCCCCTCCGGACTCCAACGCTTGGGACCTGGTGCGGATGAACGTCAGCATGACCTGCAGACTCTGGATGTCCAACGGGTTCTTGATGGATGCTTCATACAACTCATTGGTTCTTGCATCCCATCTCTTCGATATGATGTAGATGACCATCGGATCCCATGACGCAACGTCAACTCCTATCATCTTAATTGCTTCCATACATACTCTTATGGTGTTGAAGACTTGCCTTAGCTTCTCACCAGATTCGACGTTGAAGCTTGACAAATCCATGATTTTTCCAACTAACTTGCCCAGAATTAACCGCTTGTTGTCGTACATACTGTGACGCCAGAAACAGTTTCTCTCTTTCGAAAATATCTCGGGCGCCACCTAGTTTTACAAGAAAACTAGGAAAAGAAACCACAAGTAGCAACAGTGAAGAAAAGTACCAGGATTCAATTAAAACTCAGAATAAAGGTAAACGGAACACGGGATCAAGTTTAACAAGAGGGGATTTATTCAAACAATGTAGTATTAATAATCAATTGACAAGTTTATAACAATTCAAAAGGTGACAATGGTAATATAAATATTCTGACAGTATTTTAATTAATTACTTGAACATGACAACTCAAAAATGAAAATAATACAAATTATAAGTAAACAATCCCTAACAATGATTCGTCTGCTTTATCGAGAAAAGGTCCAACGACAAAGAGAAGTCCTGGTAATTGGAAATCGTCCACAATCACCGGAAAGTACAAGTAAGTGTGAAACGTCACACAGACTGCAAGTCCTCCTTGTTGAGAAATGTCCACAACTTGGGGCAAAGTCCTACCTAGAGAGAAAGGTTCCTTCAGGTGGAAGTCCAAGAGCTTTCGAAAATGTCCGTCAAGATCTGGAGTTGGTCGGGGTCAAACCACGACTGAATTCCTGCCGCTCCGCGCTCGTATTTATATCTGGATCGGAATCCCATGTGACCCACTCCTGATTCGTCCTTTTGAATTCGGTAATTTCCTCATTGGCTGGAATTCTCTCGACCAATACCTAACCTTTATTTTTAGGAAGAACGTGATTAGTTAGAAAATCCCGAATATCTGATTGGTTAATTTATAACAAATAATCTGTGAATAATTTCAAAGAATAAAAATACCAGTCAAACCAGTGTCGCCTCTCCTATTACTCGTTTGAGGTGATACTTTGTCGATTTCACGCCAGCTTCCCACAACCCACCGAAATGAGGAGACGATGGGGGAATGAAATGCTATTGTGTTCCTGACGTTGCAAGTTGATGCGCTATCGGTGAATCCTTTATTAACTTGCCTACCTCAGCCTCAATGTTACTCGCTTCTACGAAGTTTGACCCATTATCGCTGTAGATGTTGCTGCATTTTCCTTTGCCGCTAGAAATGCTTCTGTTGTCATATCGCTGACTATTTCGATATGAATGGCTTTGGTGGCCGAACAAACGAAAATTGCTATGTACCCCTTGTATGTTTTCTTTCCTCTGCCTTTGGACACTCGAACTTGTATCGATCCAGCATAATCTACACCACAATTGTTAAACGGCGGTGCTGGTCGTACCCTAGCTGCTGGTAACTGACCTACCAATTGTTGGGCGGTTTGCGCTTTATACTGTTACGTGCCAAATTCACGTTTTCTCAATAAGACGAAAGTGTGCCGGCTAACTGTGGAGACGGGTGAGGGTTACACAAATTAAGCGAAAGAGATATTAGTTTAGGTGGTGGCTTTGGGCGCCACCTATTTTATTTAAACACAAAAATAGGAAAATGTCAAAAGAGTTAAAAATAAGTTAGGTTATGATATGAGAATGACAGTAAGTAATGGTGAGTATCAAGCAAAATATTAATCAAAGCAACTGCTAATATAGAGAGATTAAATTACTGAAAGAAAAGACAAAGGAAAAACCAGAAGGGTCTATCCAAAAATAAAGTGGATAAATACTAGTATTTAAGTTTCAGAGAAATTATGCAAAAATTTAACCACCGGTACAGCGCTGTAGCGTTACAAGGTTATGAGGCGTCCTAAAATTATATTGAAGATCGTATGCCGATACGGCGGTATGGACCGCTGCCTACAAAGAGGCGACTACTGAAGGCGCCGATAAATCAGCGTAGTTGAAATCGATATGGTAGGTAGAGGCCCCGAAATTGGGCGATAAGTTAATTAATTGATTCTAGATCCCGACAAGTTTTAAGAAAGTGACGAGTCTTATTCTAGGCTTAGCTTTCGTTGAGTTGGCGAGCGAGTAGACGAGAGCGTCCGTGGTGCGGTACGGCCGAGGCAAGGATCGTTCTCCCCCAAACGGTGTTGGAAGCGCTGGCTAGGGGTGCAACCTCAGTGGTAGGGAGGACGCCGCAGAGACGAACGAGGGATCGCCCGAAACCACAGGTGGTCGCGTTGGGCGCGGCAAGAGCTCGACCTTGGTCTCGCACTCAACTTGAACCCTTAATTTGGGAGAAAATCGACGACGTTAGCGAGCAGAAAATAGAGCGAACGAATTCACTGGGCCTACCTTATCGAAAGGGTCGAGATTCCAAAGACTACTTGGAGTCGATCGGCTGAAGAGGCGATCAGAGCCACGTGCCATTTCACAAATCCCCAGAAATGGGCGTAAATTCGCTCCCGAAGGACCCGAGAGGTAACTTCGACGAATGGAGCGATTTTACTAATTAGCGCGAACTTAACAATTCCCCGAAAGGGTGATTATCGAAATCGGAAGTTAAGTAACGTCGCTTGAAATATTTTGCACGTCTTCGTTGAACGGAGAACAGGCTCGGAAAGAAAGATGGTTGAGACAGTACCCGAATTCCCGCTAGATTAGGAGATAACGAGACAAATCAAGGATGGGAGGAATCACTCCTCGAACGAGCCCCTAATGAAAAAGTGGTCGATTCGAAATTCCCGTCATCGATGGGGAAGAGCCGCAGGAAGTCGCTGTCGGTTGACAGGTGACAGGTGTCACTTGTCAGCAAAATGTGGAATGGCTAACCTCATTAGTGATGTAAACAAGCTATTAACGCTAATTAACTCGGGAATTAAACACGATAACCTGGTAGTAGAGTTTTATTTAGGGACAGTCCGAATCCCTGCATTCCTAACCGATTTTCAGGCGGAGGCTCACGCACGACAACAAACCGAAAAGCGAAGACAGCACAAGGAAAGTGAAGGAAGTACCACGGAGTAAACGAAGGGCCGCACGGGGACGAATACTCCGGGCATACGCCCCCAGGACAGGACTGGCGAGCTAAGAAACGAAGAAACAGTAAAAGAGCACGACACGAAGGAACATGAGCATTGAAATTACGCCGTGGTTCGCTCAGGCCACGACGGGGCGAAGGTGGCGCGAGGCCCCAGAGTGACCCACCGAAAATCACCCTGGAGGTTCGGTCAAACGCTCAATTCAGGCCCGAACCACCCTCCTATCATTGCGACCAAATAAAGTGCAAAAACGTCGGCAATAAGAACTGAAAATCTGAATCGTAACAATACCGAACGCAAACGGTGCATTCATTTATTTCATTTTTCACGGCTTTTTTCCCGTTGATGACCCAGTATTTCCTGCGGACGTAAGCAAGTGTTTGCTGGTTCCCACCATGCAGCGTCCGTTGGTGTGCTTCTCGGATGAGTAACTCTGAGGACTCCTTCACCATCCACGAACGGATGCAGAATCTTTATTCGGTTCTTGCTATCTAACGGCTTCTTCATCGATAACGCAGCCACTTCTGTCTCGAATTCGTGGTCTTGATCCAACACTATCAGTCTCGTTACCGCTACCTTCAGTTCTTCAACGGTAAGTGGGCCGACCTGCTTATCTGTTGAATTTTTACAATTCTTTGCAAATCTCAAGCATTTCGCAACTACTCGCACTAGCTTGTTTTTCGACGAAAATCGTTCAATTATGTTGACGCTTCCTTTGTTTGTGCTTACCAACAGACACAGTTTCTTCTCTCTTTTTACTTCTTGTGTTACTGTCTCCGTCTGAGCTTCTCCAAGTGGATATTGCGTTGACTTGAGCCATGTTGGCCCCTGCCACCGTAATTGGAAATGCTCCAGTCTCGATGCGTCAATTCCCCTAGATATGCAATCAGCTGGATTTTGTTCCGATACCACGTGATGCCAATTCTCCGCAGGAAGATATTGATTTATTCCTGCCGCTCGATTCGCTACAAACGTTTTCCATCGCGAGGTATTTCCTCGGATCCACGCTAACGTGATCGTTGAATCACTCCATGCGTAAATACGCACGTTTTTGACTTGTAACGCAAATTGAACTTTCTTCAACAACTTCGCCAACAGATGCGCCGCGCACAATTCTAGTCTGGGCAGCGTAGTTTTCGATTTGATCGGAGCGACCTTTGATTTGGCCGTCATCACCGTGATTTGACCGTCCGAAATCACCTTCACGTACACTACTGCGCCAAAAGCCTTCCTCGAGGCATCACAGAATCCGTGTAACTCGATTTTTGATTTTTCATTTTGGTTAGTCCATCTCCTGATCGCAATTTTTTCGAGATCCGCCAGCTGTCTGTAGAACTCATTCCAGCTTTTTTGAATGTCGTCTGAGATTGGCTCGTCCCATTTCACGTCTTTAATCCACAATGCCTGGATGAACAGCTTCGCCCTGATCACAACTGGAGCTAACCACCCTAGTGGATCGATTAACTTAGCCACTTTGGCTAAAATCGTCCTCTTCGTATTAGGTGGATTGTCTAAGATCTGGACTTTGAACCGAATGGTATCATCTTGAGGCGCCCAATTCATCCCTAACGACTTCTTCACTTCTCTTCTATTCAACTCTTTGGTCGCGTCACCATTCAGTGACCTCTCTCGAATTGCTGGACAATTTTCTCAGCGTACATCCGCCCGCTCTAAACATCTGTATAAGTTGACCTTGAACTTTTATGGCTTCCTCTGCTGAGTCCGCACCGCTCAACAAATCGTCGACATAAAAATCGTTCATCGCCACTGTCTCCGCTTGAGGAAATCTGCCTTGCTCATCTCTTGCCAATTGCTGAATCGTTTTTACTGCAAGATACGGCGCTGTCGCCGTCCCATACGTCACCGTCGTTAATTTAAACTCCTGAATAGGGTTGCTGCGATCAAATCTGTACAGAAATCTATGATACTCTTGATCATCTTCATGAATTCTTATCTGTCGTACATTTTCTCAATGTCAGCCGACAACACTATCTCATGAGTCCTCCATCTGAGTAAGATGTCTGCGAATTCCTGTTGTAATCGAGGCCCGACCAACATCCTCTCGTTCAGACTAACTCCATTCGTAGTTCGACAGGACGCATCATATACCACCCTGATTTCCGTGGTTGTGCTGTCCTCCCTGACTACCGCATGATGGGGTATGTAATAACGTCCCTTCTTTTCTTCCGACTTCGGTACCGGAACCATGTGCCCCAGATCCAAGTATTCTTTCATGAATTTCGCATAGCCGTCACTTAGATTTTTTTCTCTATCTATGCGCTTTTCAACTTGTAGCAACCTTGCGAGTGCTCGTGACCTTGACTCACCGAGTTGTTTATCTTCTGTAAACGGAATTCGCACTTCGTACGCTCCATCACTTCCTCTTCTTGTCGTCCGCTCAAAAAACTCCTCGCAATATTTTTCTTCATTGCTGAACGTCACGGGCTCAATCACCTCCCCCATTTCCCAAAACTGAGACAATTCAACTTCTTCGGCTCTAGTGATCATACTGATCACCTCAATCGGTCTTGCCACCCCAGATGATCTGCTTCCCTGTATAATCCATCCGAATTCAGTGTTTTTCCCTAACAGCCCGTCGTCAGTTTTTCGGATGCCCTGCAGAATTATCTCCCGATAATCCGCCGCCCCTAACAAGACGTCTATGGGCCCCGTCTTATGAAACGTGGGGTCTGCTAGGATACAATTGCTCCATTGCTCGAGGTTGGTCTCTACTGTTTCTTCCGGAAGCGACTTAGTTACTTTCGGCAAAATCATCAGTTCGGTTGCGAGCGCATAATTGCTCGAATACCGCGGTTTGCATACGACGCGTATTTTACTTGTTGACTTCGCCGTTGTTTCATCCGACCCGATGCCGCTAATTTCCATGACAATCTTCTCCCTCGGAAGATTCAGCTGCGACGCTGCCTCGTCTGTAATGAATGACGCTTGCGACCCGGAATCAATCAGCGCCCGGTTCCTTCCCCTGCATTCCGAATTTTGATCATCGCAGTGGCTAACAATACCGTTGTATTACTTTGAATGACATGACTCATCACTCCTTTCTTTTTGTCAGCAACTTTTTCCTCATGATTTTTCGTCGCAGACCTCTTCTCGAAATCATCCCGATGCAATAGCGAATTATGATTACGATTACAAATACGGCAGACGTGATTCGACCTACAGGTTACCGTGGACTCGTGTCGCATACACGTGAAACATAACTTATTGTCTTTTACAAATTTTATCCTATCCGTGACTGCCAACGCTTTAAATTCAGTGCACAGATAGATAACGTGATTTGACTGTTTACAATAAAAACAATTGACTGCTCGCTTACATTCTCTGGCAGGAGCAGCATACGGAGACCATTTTGGCGGATTCTTCTCCTCAGTTCTCCTTTCCCCTCCGGACTCCAACGCTTGGGACCTGGTGCGGATGAACGTCAGCATGACCTGCAGACTCTGGATGTCCAACGGGTTCTTGATGGATGCTTCATACAACTCATTGGTTCTTGCATCCCATCTCTTCGATATGATGTAGATGACCATCGGATCCCATGACGCAACGTCAACTCCTATCATCTTAATTGCTTCCATACATACTCTTATGGTGTTGAAGACTTGCCTTAGCTTCTCACCAGATTCGACGTTGAAGCTTGACAAATCCATGATTTTTCCAACTAACTTGCCCAGAATTAACCGCTTGTTGTCGTACATACTGTGACGCCAGAAACAGTTTCTCTCTTTCGAAAATATCTCGGGCGCCACCTAGTTTTACAAGAAAACTAGGAAAAGAAACCACAAGTAGCAACAGTGAAGAAAAGTACCAGGATTCAATTAAAACTCAGAATAAAGGTAAACGGAACACGGGATCAAGTTTAACAAGAGGGGATTTATTCAAACAATGTAGTATTAATAATCAATTGACAAGTTTATAACAATTCAAAAGGTGACAATGGTAATATAAATATTCTGACAGTATTTTAATTAATTACTTGAACATGACAACTCAAAAATGAAAATAATACAAATTATAAGTAAACAATCCCTAACAATGATTCGTCTGCTTTATCGAGAAAAGGTCCAACGACAAAGAGAAGTCCTGGTAATTGGAAATCGTCCACAATCACCGGAAAGTACAAGTAAGTGTGAAACGTCACACAGACTGCAAGTCCTCCTTGTTGAGAAATGTCCACAACTTGGGGCAAAGTCCTACCTAGAGAGAAAGGTTCCTTCAGGTGGAAGTCCAAGAGCTTTCGAAAATGTCCGTCAAGATCTGGAGTTGGTCGGGGTCAAACCACGACTGAATTCCTGCCGCTCCGCGCTCGTATTTATATCTGGATCGGAATCCCATGTGACCCACTCCTGATTCGTCCTTTTGAATTCGGTAATTTCCTCATTGGCTGGAATTCTCTCGACCAATACCTAACCTTTATTTTTAGGAAGAACGTGATTAGTTAGAAAATCCCGAATATCTGATTGGTTAATTTATAACAAATAATCTGTGAATAATTTCAAAGAATAAAAATACCAGTCAAACCAGTGTCGCCTCTCCTATTACTCGTTTGAGGTGATACTTTGTCGATTTCACGCCAGCTTCCCACAACCCACCGAAATGAGGAGACGATGGGGGAATGAAATGCTATTGTGTTCCTGACGTTGCAAGTTGATGCGCTATCGGTGAATCCTTTATTAACTTGCCTACCTCAGCCTCAATGTTACTCGCTTCTACGAAGTTTGACCCATTATCGCTGTAGATGTTGCTGCATTTTCCTTTGCCGCTAGAAATGCTTCTGTTGTCATATCGCTGACTATTTCGATATGAATGGCTTTGGTGGCCGAACAAACGAAAATTGCTATGTACCCCTTGTATGTTTTCTTTCCTCTGCCTTTGGACACTCGAACTTGTATCGATCCAGCATAATCTACACCACAATTGTTAAACGGCGGTGCTGGTCGTACCCTAGCTGCTGGTAACTGACCTACCAATTGTTGGGCGGTTTGCGCTTTATACTGTTACGTGCCAAATTCACGTTTTCTCAATAAGACGAAAGTGTGCCGGCTAACTGTGGAGACGGGTGAGGGTTACACAAATTAAGCGAAAGAGATATTAGTTTAGGTGGTGGCTTTGGGCGCCACCTATTTTATTTAAACACAAAAATAGGAAAATGTCAAAAGAGTTAAAAATAAGTTAGGTTATGATATGAGAATGACAGTAAGTAATGGTGAGTATCAAGCAAAATATTAATTAAAGCAACTGCTAATATAGAGAGATTAAATTACTGAAAGAAAAGACAAAGGAAAAACCAGAAGGGTCTATCCAAAAATAAAGTGGATAAATACTAGTATTTAAGTTTCAGAGAAATTATGCAAAAATTTAACCACCGGTACAGCGCTGTAGCGTTACAAGGTTATGAGGCGTCCTAAAATTATATTGAAGATCGTATGCCGATACGGCGGTATGGACCGCTGCCTACAAAGAGGCGACTACTGAAGGCGCCGATAAATCAGCGTAGTTGAAATCGATATGGTAGGTAGAGGCCCCGAAATTGGGCGATAAGTTAATTAATTGATTCTAGATCCCGACAAGTTTTAAGAAAGTGACGAGTCTTATTCTAGGCTTAACTTTCGTTGAGTTGGCGAGCGAGTAGACGAGAGCGTCCGTGGTGCGGTACGGCCGAGGCAAGGATCGTTCTCCCCCAAACGGTGTTGGAAGCGCTGGCTAGGGGTGCAACCTCAGTGGTAGGGAGGACGCCGCAGAGACGAACGAGGGATCGCCCGAAACCACAGGTGGTCGCGTTGGGCGCGGCAAGAGCTCGACCTTGGTCTCGCACTCAACTTGAACCCTTAATTTGGGAGAAAATCGACGACGTTAGCGAGCAGAAAATAGAGCGAACGAATTCACTGGGCCTACCTTATCGAAAGGGTCGAGATTCCAAAGACTACTTGGAGTCGATCGGCTGAAGAGGCGATCAGAGCCACGTGCCATTTCACAAATCCCCAGAAATGGGCGTAAATTCGCTCCCGAAGGACCCGAGAGGTAATTTCGACGAATGGAGCGATTTTACTAATTAGCCCGAACTTAACAATTCCCCGAAAGGGTGATTATCGAAATCGGAAGTTAAGTAACGTCGCTTGAAATATTTTGCACGTCTTCGTTGAACGGAGAACAGGCTCGGAAAGAAAGATGGTTGAGACAGTACCCGAATTCCCGCTAGATTAGGAGATAACGAGACAAATCAAGGATGGGAGGAATCACTCCTCGAACGAGCCCCTAATGAAAAAGTGGTCGATTTGAAATTCCCGTCATCGATGGGGAAGAGCCGCAGGAAGTCGCTGTCGGTTGACAGGTGACAGGTGTCACTTGTCAGCAAAATGTGGAATGGCTAACCTCATTAGTGATGTAAACAAGCTATTAACGCTAATTAACTCGGGAATTAAACACGATAACCTGGTAGTAGAGTTTTATTTAGGGACAGTCCGAATCCCTGCATTCCTAACCGATTTTCAGGCGGAGGCTCACGCACGACAACAAACCGAAAAGCGAAGACAGCACAAGGAAAGTGAAGGAAGTACCACGGAGTAAACGAAGGGCCGCACGGGGACGAATACTCCGGGCATACGCCCCCAGGACAGGACTGGCGAGCTAAGAAACGAAGAAACAGTAAAAGAGCACGACACGAAGGAACATGAGCATTGAAATTACGCCGTGGTTCGCTCAGGCCACGACGGGGCGAAGGTGGCGCGAGGCCCCAGAGTGACCCACCGAAAATCACCCTGGAGGTTCGGTCAAACGCTCAATTCAGGCCCGAACCACCCTCCTATCATTGCGACCAAATAAAGTGCAAAAACGTCGGCAATAAGAACTGAAAATCTGAATCGTAACAATACCGAACGCAAACGGTGCATTCATTTATTTCATTTTTCACGGCTTTTTTCCCGTTGATGACCCAGTATTTCCTGCGGACGTAAGCAAGTGTTTGCTGGTTCCCACCATGCAGCGTCCGTTGGTGTGCTTCTCGGATGAGTAACTCTGAGGACTCCTTCACCATCCACGAACGGATGCAGAATCTTTATTCGGTTCTTGCTATCTAACGGCTTCTTCATCGATAACGCAGCCACTTCTGTCTCGAATTCGTGGTCTTGATCCAACACTATCAGTCTCGTTACCGCTACCTTCAGTTCTTCAACGGTAAGTGGGCCGACCTGCTTATCTGTTGAATTTTTACAATTCTTTGCAAATCTCAAGCATTTCGCAACTACTCGCACTAGCTTGTTTTTCGACGAAAATCGTTCAATTATGTTGACGCTTCCTTTGTTTGTGCTTACCAACAGACACAGTTTCTTCTCTCTTTTTACTTCTTGTGTTACTGTCTCCGTCTGAGCTTCTCCAAGTGGATATTGCGTTGACTTGAGCCATGTTGGCCCCTGCCACCGTAATTGGAAATGCTCCAGTCTCGATGCGTCAATTCCCCTAGATATGCAATCAGCTGGATTTTGTTCCGATACCACGTGATGCCAATTCTCCGCAGGAAGATATTGATTTATTCCTGCCGCTCGATTCGCTACAAACGTTTTCCATCGCGAGGTATTTCCTCGGATCCACGCTAACGTGATCGTTGAATCACTCCATGCGTAAATACGCACGTTTCTGACTTGTAACGCAAATTGGACTTTCTTCAACAACTTCGCCAACAGATGCGCCGCGCACAATTCTAGTCTGGGCAGCGTAGTTTTCGATTTGATCGGAGCGACCTTTGATTTGGCCGTCATCACCGTGATTTGACCGTCCGAAATCACCTTCACGTACACTACTGCGCCAAAAGCCTTCTCCGAGGCATCACAGAATCCGTGTAACTCGATTTTTGATTTTTCATTTTGGTTAGTCCATCTCCTGATCGCAATTTTTTCGAGATCCGCCAGCTGTCTGTAGAACTCATTCCAGCTTTTTTGAATGTCGTCTGAGATTGGCTCGTCCCATTTCACGTCTTTAATCCACAATGCCTGGATGAACAGCTTCGCCCTGATCACAACTGGAGCTAACCACCCTAGTGGATCGATTAACTTAGCCACTTTGGCTAAAATCGTCCTCTTCGTATTAGGTGGATTGTCTAAGATCTGGACTTTGAACCGAATGGTATCATCTTGAGGCGCCCAATTCATCCCTAACGACTTCTTCACTTCTCTTCTATTCAACTCTTTGGTCGCGTCACCATTCAGTGACCTCTCTCGAATTGCTGGACAATTTTCTCAGCGTACATCCGCCCGCTCTAAACATCTGTATAAGTTGACCTTGAACTTTTATCGCTTCCTCTGCTGAGTCCGCACCGCTCAACAAATCGTCGACATAAAAATCGTTCATCGCCACTGTCTCCGCTTGAGGAAATCTGCCTTGCTCATCTCTTGCCAATTGCTGAATCGTTTTTACTGCAAGATACGGCGCTGTCGCCGTCCCATACGTCACCGTCGTTAATTTAAACTCCTGAATAGGGTTGCTGCGATCAAATCTGTACAGAAATCTATGATACTCTTGATCATCTTCATGAATTCTTATCTGTCGTACATTTTCTCAATGTCAGCCGACAACACTATCTCATGAGTCCTCCATCTGAGTAAGATGTCTGCCAATTCCTGTTGTAATCGAGGCCCGACCAACATCCTCTCGTTCAGACTAACTCCATTCGTAGTTCGACAGGACGCATCATATACCACCCTGATTTCCGTGGTTGTGCTGTCCTCCCTGACTACCGCATGATGGGGTATGTAATAACGTCCCTTCTTTTCTTCCGACTTCGGTACCGGAACCATGTGCCCCAGATCCAAGTATTTTTTCATGAATTTCGCATAGCCGTCACTTAGATTTTTTTCTCTATCTAAGCGCTTTTCAACTTGTAGCAACCTTGCGAGTGCTCGTGACCTTGACTCACCGAGTTGTTTATCTTCTGTAAACGGAATTCGCACTTCGTACGCTCCATCACTTCCTCTTCTTGTCGTCCGCTCAAAAAACTCCTCGCAATATTTTTCTTCATTGCTGAACGTCACGGGCTCAATCACCTCCCCCATTTCCCAAAACTGAGACAATTCAACTTCTTCGGCTCTAGTGATCATACTGATCACCTCAATCGGTCTTGCCACCCCAGATGATCTGCTTCCCTGTATAATCCATCCGAATTCAGTGTTTTTCCCTAACAGCCCGTCGTCAGTTTTTCGGATGCCCTGCAGAATTATCTCCCGATAATCCGCCGCCCCTAACAAGACGTCTATGGGCCCCGTCTTATGAAACGTGGGGTCTGCTAGGATACAATTGCTCCATTGCTCGAGGTTGGTCTCTACTGTTTCTTCCGGAAGCGACTTAGTTACTTTCGGCAAAATCATCAGTTCGTTTGCGAGCGCATAATTGCTCGAATACCGCGGTTTGCATACGACGCGTATTTTACTTGTTGACTTCGCCGTTGTTTCATCCGACCCGATGCCGCTAATTTCCATGACAATCTTCTCCCTCGGAAGATTCAGCTGCGACGCTGCCTCGTCTGTAATGAATGACGCTTGCGACCCGGAATCAATCAGCGCCCGGTTCCTTCCCCTGCATTCCGAATTTTGATCATCGCAGTGGCTAACAATACCGTTGTATTACTTTGAATGACATGACTCATCACTCCTTTCTTTTTGTCAGCAACTTTTTCCTCATGATTTTTCGTCGCAGACCTCTTCTCGAAATCATCCCGATGCAATAGCGAATTATGATTACGATTACAAATACGGCAGACGTGATTCGACCTACAGGTTACCGTGGACTCGTGTCGCATACACGTGAAACATAACTTATTGTCTTTTACAAATTTTATCCTATCCGTGACTGCCAACGCTTTAAATTCAGTGCACAGATAGATAACGTGATTTGACTGTTTACAATAAAAACAATTGACTGCTCGCTTACATTCTCTGGCAGGAGCAGCATACGGAGACCATTTTGGCGGATTCTTCTCCTCAGTTCTCCTTTCCCCTCCGGACTCCAACGCTTGGGACCTGGTGCGGATGAACGTCAGCATGACCTGCAGACTCTGGATGTCCAACGGGTTCTTGATGGATGCTTCATACAACTCATTGGTTCTTGCATCCCATCTCTTCGATATGATGTAGATGACCATCGGATCCCATGACGCAACGTCAACTCCTATCATCTTAATTGCTTCCATACATACTCTTATGGTGTTGAAGACTTGCCTTAGCTTCTCACCAGATTCGACGTTGAAGCTTGACAAATCCATGATTTTTCCAACTAACTTGCCCAGAATTAACCGCTTGTTGTCGTACATACTGTGACGCCAGAAACAGTTTCTCTCTTTCGAAAATATCTCGGGCGCCACCTAGTTTTACAAGAAAACTAGGAAAAGAAACCACAAGTAGCAACAGTGAAGAAAAGTACCAGGATTCAATTAAAACTCAGAATAAAGGTAAACGGAACACGGGATCAAGTTTAACAAGAGGGGATTTATTCAAACAATGTAGTATTAATAATCAATTGACAAGTTTATAACAATTCAAAAGGTGACAATGGTAATATAAATATTCTGACAGTATTTTAATTAATTACTTGAACATGACAACTCAAAAATGAAAATAATACAAATTATAAGTAAACAATCCCTAACAATGATTCGTCTGCTTTATCGAGAAAAGGTCCAACGACAAAGAGAAGTCCTGGTAATTGGAAATCGTCCACAATCACCGGAAAGTACAAGTAAGTGTGAAACGTCACACAGACTGCAAGTCCTCCTTGTTGAGAAATGTCCACAACTTGGGGCAAAGTCCTACCTAGAGAGAAAGGTTCCTTCAGGTGGAAGTCCAAGAGCTTTCGAAAATGTCCGTCAAGATCTGGAGTTGGTCGGGGTCAAACCACGACTGAATTCCTGCCGCTCCGCGCTCGTATTTATATCTGGATCGGAATCCCATGTGACCCACTCCTGATTCGTCCTTTTGAATTCGGTAATTTCCTCATTGGCTGGAATTCTCTCGACCAATACCTAACCTTTATTTTTAGGAAGAACGTGATTAGTTAGAAAATCCCGAATATCTGATTGGTTAATTTATAACAAATAATCTGTGAATAATTTCAAAGAATAAAAATACCAGTCAAACCAGTGTCGCCTCTCCTATTACTCGTTTGAGGTGATACTTTGTCGATTTCACGCCAGCTTCCCACAACCCACCGAAATGAGGAGACGATGGGGGAATGAAATGCTATTGTGTTCCTGACGTTGCAAGTTGATGCGCTATCGGTGAATCCTTTATTAACTTGCCTACCTCAGCCTCAATGTTACTCGCTTCTACGAAGTTTGACCCATTATCGCTGTAGATGTTGCTGCATTTTCCTTTGCCGCTAGAAATGCTTCTGTTGTCATATCGCTGACTATTTCGATATGAATGGCTTTGGTGGCCGAACAAACGAAAATTGCTATGTACCCCTTGTATGTTTTCTTTCCTCTGCCTTTGGACACTCGAACTTGTATCGATCCAGCATAATCTACACCACAATTGTTAAACGGCGGTGCTGGTCGTACCCTAGCTGCTGGTAACTGACCTACCAATTGTTGGGCGGTTTGCGCTTTATACTGTTACGTGCCAAATTCACGTTTTCTCAATAAGACGAAAGTGTGCCGGCTAACTGTGGAGACGGGTGAGGGTTACACAAATTAAGCGAAAGAGATATTAGTTTAGGTGGTGGCTTTGGGCGCCACCTATTTTATTTAAACACAAAAATAGGAAAATGTCAAAAGAGTTAAAAATAAGTTAGGTTATGATATGAGAATGACAGTAAGTAATGGTGAGTATCAAGCAAAATATTAATTAAAGCAACTGCTAATATAGAGAGATTAAATTACTGAAAGAAAAGACAAAGGAAAAACCAGAAGGGTCTATCCAAAAATAAAGTGGATAAATACTAGTATTTAAGTTTCAGAGAAATTATGCAAAAATTTAACCACCGGTACAGCGCTGTAGCGTTACAAGGTTATGAGGCGTCCTAAAATTATATTGAAGATCGTATGCCGATACGGCGGTATGGACCGCTGCCTACAAAGAGGCGACTACTGAAGGCGCCGATAAATCAGCGTAGTTGAAATCGATATGGTAGGTAGAGGCCCCGAAATTGGGCGATAAGTTAATTAATTGATTCTAGATCCCGACAAGTTTTAAGAAAGTGACGAGTCTTATTCTAGGCTTAGCTTTCGTTGAGTTGGCGAGCGAGTAGACGAGAGCGTCCGTGGTGCGGTACGGCCGAGGCAAGGATCGTTCTCCCCCAAACGGTGTTGGAAGCGCTGGCTAGGGGTGCAACCTCAGTGGTAGGGAGGACGCCGCAGAGACGAACGAGGGATCGCCCGAAACCACAGGTGGTCGCGTTGGGCGCGGCAAGAGCTCGACCTTGGTCTCGCACTCAACTTGAACCCTTAATTTGGGAGAAAATCGACGACGTTAGCGAGCAGAAAATAGAGCGAACGAATTCACTGGGCCTACCTTATCGAAAGGGTCGAGATTCCAAAGACTACTTGGAGTCGATCGGCTGAAGAGGCGATCAGAGCCACGTGCCATTTCACAAATCCCCAGAAATGGGCGTAAATTCGCTCCCGAAGGACCCGAGAGGTAATTTCGACGAATGGAGCGATTTTACTGATTAGCGCGAACTTAACAAGTCCCCGAAAGGGTGATTATCGAAATCGGAAGTTAAGTAACGTCGCTTGAAATATTTTGCACGTCTTCGTTGAACGGAGAACAGGCTCGGAAAGAAAGATGGTTGAGACAGTACCCGAATTCCCGCTAGATTAGGAGATAACGAGACAAATCAAGGATGGGAGGAATCACTCCTCGAACGAGCCCCTAATGAAAAAGTGGTCGATTCGAAATTCCCGTCATCGATGGGGAAGAGCCGCAGGAAGTCGCTGTCGGTTGACAGGTGACAGGTGTCACTTGTCAGCAAAATGTGGAATGGCTAACCTCATTAGTGATGTAAACAAGCTATTAACGCTAATTAACTCGGGAATTAAACACGATAACCTGGTAGTAGAGTTTTATTTAGGGACAGTCCGAATCCCTGCATTCCTAACCGATTTTCAGGCGGAGGCTCACGCACGACAACAAACCGAAAAGCGAAGACAGCACAAGGAAAGTGAAGGAAGTACCACGGAGTAAACGAAGGGCCGCACGGGGACGAATACTCCGGGCATACGCCCCCAGGACAGGACTGGCGAGCTAAGAAACGAAGAAACAGTAAAAGAGCACGACACGAAGGAACATGAGCATTGAAATTACGCCGTGGTTCGCTCAGGCCACGACGGGGCGAAGGTGGCGCGAGGCCCCAGAGTGACCCACCGAAAATCACCCTGGAGGTTCGGTCAAACGCTCAATTCAGGCCCGAACCACCCTCCTATCATTGCGACCAAATAAAGTGCAAAAACGTCGGCAATAAGAACTGAAAATCTGAATCGTAACAATACCGAACGCAAACGGTGCATTCATTTATTTCATTTTTCACGGCTTTTTTCCCGTTGATGACCCAGTATTTCCTGCGGACGTAAGCAAGTGTTTGCTGGTTCCCACCATGCAGCGTCCGTTGGTGTGCTTCTCGGATGAGTAACTCTGAGGACTCCTTCACCATCCACGAACGGATGCAGAATCTTTATTCGGTTCTTGCTATCTAACGGCTTCTTCATCGATAACGCAGCCACTTCTGTCTCGAATTCGTGGTCTTGATCCAACACTATCAGTCTCGTTACCGCTACCTTCAGTTCTTCAACGGTAAGTGGGCCGACCTGCTTATCTGTTGAATTTTTACAATTCTTTGCAAATCTCAAGCATTTCGCAACTACTCGCACTAGCTTGTTTTTCGACGAAAATCGTTCAATTATGTTGACGCTTCCTTTGTTTGTGCTTACCAACAGACACAGTTTCTTCTCTCTTTTTACTTCTTGTGTTACTGTCTCCGTCTGAGCTTCTCCAAGTGGATATTGCGTTGACTTGAGCCATGTTGGCCCCTGCCACCGTAATTGGAAATGCTCCAGTCTCGATGCGTCAATTCCCCTAGATATGCAATCAGCTGGATTTTGTTCCGATACCACGTGATGCCAATTCTCCGCAGGAAGATATTGATTTATTCCTGCCGCTCGATTCGCTACAAACGTTTTCCATCGCGAGGTATTTCCTCGGATCCACGCTAACGTGATCGTTGAATCACTCCATGCGTAAATACGCACGTTTCTGACTTGTAACGCAAATTGGACTTTCTTCAACAACTTCGCCAACAGATGCGCCGCGCACAATTCTAGTCTGGGCAGCGTAGTTTTCGATTTGATCGGAGCGACCTTTGATTTGGCCGTCATCACCGTGATTTGACCGTCCGAAATCACCTTCACGTACACTACTGCGCCAAAAGCCTTCTCCGAGGCATCACAGAATCCGTGTAACTCGATTTTTGATTTTTCATTTTGGTTAGTCCATCTCCTGATCGCAATTTTTTCGAGATCCGCCAGCTGTCTGTAGAACTCATTCCAGCTTTTTTGAATGTCGTCTGAGATTGGCTCGTCCCATTTCATGTCTTTAATCCACAATGCCTGGATGAACAGCTTCGCCCTGATCACAACTGGAGCTAACCACCCTAGTGGATCGATTAACTTAGCCACTTTGGCTAAAATCGTCCTCTTCGTATTAGGTGGATTGTCTAAGATCTGGACTTTGAACCGAATGGTATCATCTTGAGGCGCCCAATTCATCCCTAACGACTTCTTCACTTCTCTTCTATTCAACTCTTTGGTCGCGTCACCATTCAGTGACCTCTCTCGAATTGCTGGACAATTTTCTCAGCGTACATCCGCCCGCTCTAAACATCTGTATAAGTTGACCTTGAACTTTTATCGCTTCCTCTGCTGAGTCCGCACCGCTCAACAAATCGTCGACATAAAAATCGTTCATCGCCACTGTCTCCGCTTGAGGAAATCTGCCTTGCTCATCTCTTGCCAATTGCTGAATCGTTTTTACTGCAAGATACGGCGCTGTCGCCGTCCCATACGTCACCGTCGTTAATTTAAACTCCTGAATAGGGTTGCTGCGATCAAATCTGTACAGAAATCTATGATACTCTTGATCATCTTCATGAATTCTTATCTGTCGTACATTTTCTCAATGTCAGCCGACAACACTATCTCATGAGTCCTCCATCTGAGTAAGATGTCTGCCAATTCCTGTTGTAATCGAGGCCCGACCAACATCCTCTCGTTCAGACTAACTCCATTCGTAGTTCGACAGGACGCATCATATACCACCCTGATTTCCGTGGTTGTGCTGTCCTCCCTGACTACCGCATGATGGGGTATGTAATAACGTCCCTTCTTTTCTTCCGACTTCGGTACCGGAACCATGTGCCCCAGATCCAAGTATTTTTTCATGAATTTCGCATAGCCGTCACTTAGATTTTTTTCTCTATCTAAGCGCTTTTCAACTTGTAGCAACCTTGCGAGTGCTCGTGACCTTGACTCACCGAGTTGTTTATCTTCTGTAAACGGAATTCGCACTTCGTACGCTCCATCACTTCCTCTTCTTGTCGTCCGCTCAAAAAACTCCTCGCAATATTTTTCTTCATTGCTGAACGTCACGGGCTCAATCACCTCCCCCATTTCCCAAAACTGAGACAATTCAACTTCTTCGGCTCTAGTGATCATACTGATCACCTCAATCGGTCTTGCCACCCCAGATGATCTGCTTCCCTGTATAATCCATCCGAATTCAGTGTTTTTCCCTAACAGCCCGTCGTCAGTTTTTCGGATGCCCTGCAGAATTATCTCCCGATAATCCGCCGCCCCTAACAAGACGTCTATGGGCCCCGTCTTATGAAACGTGGGGTCTGCTAGGATACAATTGCTCCATTGCTCGAGGTTGGTCTCTACTGTTTCTTCCGGAAGCGACTTAGTTACTTTCGGCAAAATCATCAGTTCGGTTGCGAGCGCATAATTGCTCGAATACCGCGGTTTGCATACGACGCGTATTTTACTTGTTGACTTCGCCGTTGTTTCATCCGACCCGATGCCGCTAATTTCCATGACAATCATCTCCCTCGGAAGATTCAGCTGCGACGCTGCCTCGTCTGTAATGAATGACGCTTGCGACCCGGAATCAATCAGCGCCCGGTTCCTTCCCCTGCATTCCGAATTTTGATCATCGCAGTGGCTAACAATACCGTTGTATTACTTTGAATGACATGACTCATCACTCCTTTCTTTTTGTCAGCAACTTTTTCCTCATGATTTTTCGTCGCAGACCTCTTCTCGAAATCATCCCGATGCAATAGCGAATTATGATTACGATTACAAATACGGCAGACGTGATTCGACCTACAGGTTACCGTGGACTCGTGTCGCATACACGTGAAACATAACTTATTGTCTTTTACAAATTTTATCCTATCCGTGACTGCCAACGCTTTAAATTCAGTGCACAGATAGATAACGTGATTTGACTGTTTACAATGAAAACAATTGACTGCTCGCTTACATTCTCTGGCAGGAGCAGCATACGGAGACCATTTTGGCGGATTCTTCTCCTCAGTTCTCCTTTCCCCTCCGGACTCCAACGCTTGGGACCTGGTGCGGATGAACGTCAGCATGACCTGCAGACTCTGGATGTCCAACGGGTTCTTGATGGATGCTTCATACAACTCATTGGTTCTTGCATCCCATCTCTTCGATATGATGTAGATGACCATCGGATCCCATGACGCAACGTCAACTCCTATCATCTTAATTGCTTCCATACATACTCTTATGGTGTTGAAGACTTGCCTTAGCTTCTCACCAGATTCGACGTTGAAGCTTGACAAATCCATGATTTTTCCAACTAACTTGCCCAGAATTAACCGCTTGTTGTCGTACATACTGTGACGCCAGAAACAGTTTCTCTTTTTCGAAAATATCTCGGGCGCCACCTAGTTTTACAAGAAAACTAGGAAAAGAAACCACAAGTAGCAACAGTGAAGAAAAGTACCAGGATTCAATTAAAACTCAGAATAAAGGTAAACGGAACACGGGATCAAGTTTAACAAGAGGGGATTTATTCAAACAATGTAGTATTAATAATCAATTGACAAGTTTATAACAATTCAAAAGGTGACAATGGTAATATAAATATTCTGACAGTATTTTAATTAATTACTTGAACATGACAACTCAAAAATGAAAATAATACAAATTATAAGTAAACAATCCCTAACAATGATTCGTCTGCTTTATCGAGAAAAGGTCCAACGACAAAGAGAAGTCCTGGTAATTGGAAATCGTCCACAATCACCGGAAAGTACAAGTAAGTGTGAAACGTCACACAGACTGCAAGTCCTCCTTGTTGAGAAATGTCCACAACTTGGGGCAAAGTCCTACCTAGAGAGAAAGGTTCCTTCAGGTGGAAGTCCAAGAGCTTTCGAAAATGTCCGTCAAGATCTGGAGTTGGTCGGGGTCAAACCACGACTGAATTCCTGCCGCTCCGCGCTCGTATTTATATCTGGATCGGAATCCCATGTGACCCACTCCTGATTCGTCCTTTTGAATTCGGTAATTTCCTCATTGGCTGGAATTCTCTCGACCAATACCTAACCTTTATTTTTAGGAAGAACGTGATTAGTTAGAAAATCCCGAATATCTGATTGGTTAATTTATAACAAATAATCTGTGAATAATTTCAAAGAATAAAAATACCAGTCAAACCATCTGTGAATAATTTCGAAGAAAGAAAATACCAGTTTGTCAGAAAATCTTCACTTTTCTAACCACAAACTGGTGAAAAACATCAAAATATTACAATACTCGTTAACTCTTTTCATGCTGAGTCATAATTGACCTCATTTATTTGGAAATGGCTGATTGTCTTGCTTGCCTCTCTTTTCACATAAGTTTTGAGATACTGCATCTTTTCGGTTTTGGAAATGTTTGCATTTTTGTGTATCACTTTTCCGAAAATATCCTGGAACGTTGTCCAGTCTTCATATTTCCCATCAAATATCGGTACTTTTATTTCTGGCAGCTTCACGTTAGTGGACCGTGTAGATTTGTTTTGAATTCTTTCATTCAACGCCTCAGATACTTCGGCATATCTGCTGCGCGCATTTTCAAATTTTCTTTCAGCAAAATACTCGTGTTGGAACTTTGTTTTCATCGTTCTAATAGCTATGTTTAATTGAGAGATACTTTCCCATTGCTTTTCGATGTCCTTCATCCACCACTGATACTTTGCCCTTGATTTTTCTTCCTCAAGCTCTCCTTCCGCTTGATCCGTTGTGCTTTGAAGTTCCAGGATCCGGACTTCTTGGTCTCGTATCTGACGTGACCCCTCTTCTTTCCCGGCCGAACCTCCGGCTCCCGATTCAGATGTCATCACTTGTTCTACTCTCCCAAACAGCAGCGCTTTCTGGGTCTTAATATATGTCGCTGTATCATCGTACATCGCTCTCATTTGATCAAAATAATTTATCTTGAAGTAACTCGCTTGCTCAGTTGTTTCGTGTCTGAGCTGACTCAATTCTTCATTATTTTTCTTGGCTTCCTCCCAAAGAGACTTCAGTAAAGCGCCTTTTTCATGAAAATATTGTTCTGTCTTTCTTGATGCAGAATCTTTTTTCATGTTATTTAGGATTCTCTTGATGTCCTGGTCCACTTTTTCTTGGGCACTGCTGACTTCATTGATGGCTTCCATGGCGACCGATGAGATATGGAACACTCACTCGACTCACCACTAACCGAAACTTTTTGATTCCCGACGAAATATATTCCGCGACACGCACAGAACTATATATTTTTTTCCTTTAATAGGTTTTATCATTTTTAATACCCGAACATTCTTTGGAATTTTCTTGGCACAATTTTTTCAACTTGCGAACTTTTCCACTTATTGCTTATTTAGTTCAAAGTTGACTCGAAGGACCATGTTTAAGTGTCCAGGGAGAGATTTGAGTAATAACATGACGGAGTTCAATGCAATACTAAACTTGTATATTCAGTCTCAAAATACATATGAACTTAATAACTAATAATAAAATCAGTGACTCTAAAACAAATTGACACCCAATATAACTAATTCGTAAGAAACAAAATGTAGGTTAATTTGCCCATTGGTGGTTTCTGGACGACGCGGTCGCTGACCACTGGATCTGCAGTTTTCCTTCTGTGGTGCAATCAGGTGCGATGTCCCATATTACACGATTACTATTTAAATTCTGTTTCGAAATTATAAGAATGACCCAGCCCGGGTTCATGAACTTGCACGCGTTACATTTTTACCCAACTTATTCTAAACAATAAATTATTTCAACATACATCTATTGAATCTACAAAATCTGGTCAATTTCCCAATTGAACACTTATAAGACTATGGGGTTGGTTTGTAATAAGAATTAACACTTTCAACCACACATATAATAAATCGAAATAACTACATTCACAATAAATTAGGTCGGTCGTACATTTTAAAACGCGAACGCGATGTTCTTCGTGCCCTGGTCGGTACTCGAGAGAGAGCCGGAAACGTTCCTGCTGGTGACGTTACGGTGGTCACCTTTGCGCCGAGTCAAGGTGGCGATGCCGGTAATGCAGGTACCGCCACATCACCCCCTCCCAGCGAATCAGTCACGGAAGCGGACTGGTTGGCAAATCTGGCGTTTGGGACGTCCAGGCGCGGACGTCGTTGGTTCAGGGTCCTCGTAAGGCGCTTGGGTCACGAATGCTGGCTTTAATCTATCGACAGAAACAGACATGTTTTTGTTTAGCGTACGAATTACGTACACTTTGGAATTGATTCGCTTGATAACTTCGTAGGGTCCCGTGTATGGCTGTTGTAGGGGCCTGCGTACGGTGTCGTCTCGGAGGAAAACGTGCGAGCATTTGGAAAGCTCAGGATGAACGAACGGCTTTTCGCTCGAGTGTAGGGCTGTTGGCGCTGGTCGCAAATTTCGCATCATCTCTCGCAGCTCGACCACGAAGTCGCCAGGATCCGGAACTGATGTTGTCTGGTTGACAAAGAGTTCTCCAGGTAGTTTCAGTAGTGAACCATAGGTTATCTTCGCAGGTGATGTCTTCAGATCCTCTTTGTAGGAGTTACGTAACCCCAAAAGGACTATCGGAAGGCGGTCGACCCAGTTAGCGTCCTCGTGACACTTCAAAGCGTTTTTTAGGCTCCGATGCCACCTTTCGAGGATGCCGTTGGTCTGCGGTTTGTAAGACGAGCACCGTCGTCTTTCGATCCCAAGGAATGTTGTGAGTGACTTGAAGAGCGAAGCCTCGAATTGTCGACCCTGATCGGTCGTTATCGTCTGGGGACATCCGTAGCGGGAAATCCATGTGGAAATGAATGCTCCTGCCACCGTTTTCGCCGTGATGTCCTTCAAAGGCATCGCCTCGGGCCGACGTGTGAATCTGTCAATGATCGTTAGCAGGTAACGATATTCTTGGCAGATCGGGAGTGGCCCGACGAGGTCAAGATGAACGTGCGAAAACCTCTGGTCGGGGACTGCAAAATATTGTCGAGGTGTTACAGTATGTCGGTTCATCTTAGATCGCTGGCACTGGAGACAAGATCGCGTCCATGTTGCGATTTGCTTCCCCATGCCGGGCCACACGTATTTCGCTCGTATTTGTCGACTCGTAGTCCTGATTACAGGATGCGATTGGCCATGGTTGAGCTCGAAAATAGCCCTTCTCAGAGCTGGAGGGATGTAGGGCCTGATGATTCCGTTCGAGTCGTCACAGTATATGGCCGTCTTTTCTCCAGGAGGCGTGAACTTTCGTAAGCTCAAGCTCGAGCTGCCGGCGATCAGTTTGGCGAGCTCGTCGTCGCTGTTCTGCTCCCGGGCGATGTCCTCCACTGCGACTGACGATGGTAGGCTGATGACTGCAATCCTGGACAGCGTGTCGGCCACGGTATTATCCTGACCTGCGATGTGAATAATGTCAGTAGTAAACTGTCCGATGAAGTCAAGGTGTCGGAGTTGACGCGGCGAAGCCCTGTCTGAACGCTGTCGAAACGCGAATATCAGCAGTTTATGGTCCGTCCTGACTGTCAGGAGTCGACCCTCGACCACGTACCGAAAATGTTTGATCGCCGCGTACACTGCGGGTAACTCGCGATCGTAAGCACTATAGTTGCGTTGAGTTTTCGTCAACTTTGTCGAGTAAAAACCAAGGGGTCTCCAAGAGTCGGATTCTCGTTGTTCCAGGACGGCTCCCAGCGCGAAATCGGAAGCATCCACAGTCAATCGAAGGGGCGAATCCTCCAAAGGGTGAGTCAAAAGGGCGGCGTTCCCTATGTCCAATTTACACTGTTCGAACGCGCGTTTTGCATCGTCAGTCCACGCAACCGGCCGTTTATCATGTTTTCGCACATCTTTTAAGAGGTCGTTAAGGATCGCTTGATTCTTCGCGGCATCCGCAATGAAGCGGCGATAAAAGTTTAACATCCCCAAAAATCTCCGAAGTTCCAACATAGTCTGTGGTCGCGCGAATTTCGTTATGACGTCAACCTTTTCCGGTAAAGGGCGAATTCCCGCACCAGATACGAGATGTCCCAAATATTTAACTTCGGACGCTCCGAAAACCGATTTAGACGGGTTGATTGCCAAGCCGAAAGTCTGAAGTCGTTTGAAAATCGTTCGTAAATGTTCGAAATGTTCCTCTCGCGAGCGCGACGCGACCAAAATATCGTCGATGTACACATGAACGAAGTCCAGGCCCAATAGCACGTGATTTATGAATCGTTGGAAAGTCTGTGCGGCATTGCGTGAGCCGAATGGCATCGTAACGAATTCAAAAAGGCCGAATGGTGTTGTCACTGCCGTCTTATGTACATCTTCTTCCGCCACTGGTATTTGCTGGTACGCGCGGATCAAGTCAATAGTGGAAAAAATCGACTTACCGCGTAATTGGTAGGAAAAATCGGCAACGTGTGCGATCGGATACCTGTCCGGAACAGTTATCGAGTTCAATCTGCGGTAGTCCCCGCAAAGTCTCCAGGAATCCTTCTCCCGCTTCGGCACCAGATGCAATGCGCTGGCATAGGGGCTGCTCGAAGGGCGGCAAATACCCTGTTCCACCATGTACTGGAACTCAGTCCTAGCTATCTTCAGCTTGGCGGGACACAATCGTCGAACTTTTTCGACGATGGGTGCACCTTTGGTGAGGATGTGGTGCCTAATGTCGTGGGGCTTGCATCCTGTAGTCGGTGTCAAAAGTGTGATTCCTGGGAACTCGGAAAGAATTTTGTAAAATTCGTTAGTTTGCGTAACGGCAAGTATCGAAGGCCCGGTGTCGACGGCGATTTTGGCTGGTGCCGATAGACTCGTAGTGCCGTCGATCAATCTCTGATGAGCGATGTCGACGAGAATACCATGGTGTCTCAGGAAATCAGCGCCGATAATTGGCCTCGTAACGTCGGCGATGACGAATCTCCACTTGTAAGCCCGTCAAAGTCCCAAGCTCACACATAAAAGTCTCTCACCGTAAGTCCGAATCGCGGTACCGTTTGCGGCAAAAAGAGTGAAAGTCGCACTAGGTATCAGTTGAACACCAGGTCGTCGCGGTAGAACAGAAATATCCGCGCCGGTATCTATCAAGAAGCGTAATCCGGTCGCCTTGTCGTTTGCAAAAAGGCGATTTGAGTCTCTACCGTCACTGGACGCCTCCACCGGTGGCGGTATCTTCAGTTTCCCGATTTCTCAGAATAAAATTTGGATGGTTCACGACACTTCCTTGCTTCTTTGCAGAATTTGTCGTGGTAGAAGCACACGTCGTCTGATCTACTGGAAGTAGGCTCGCGCGTACGAAAATGCGATCGCGCACGAAAATGTTTGTTATTGTTATTGTTTCTCCGAGTACCGGCTGATTGAAGTTTTTGTACCAGGGCAGATAAGTCGGACAATTGTTTTTGCAAGTCCAATAGAGAAGGGGCATCACGCGTGGAAGATGAGAACGCGGCGACGCACGATGGTTGCGTTTGCGCACTAACGCTTACTTCCAGCACCTTGTCGGCAATGCTGGCCATCTTTTCGAGATCGAGATCATCGTTTGCTGATAGCACCATCTGGATTTGTGAAGGCATTCGCTGGAACCAAACAGTTTTCAGGACGTCCTGGCCGACTTTACCGTTCGCGAGCGTTTTCATCTCTCGGAGCAACTGGGTTGGACTGCGATCGCCTAGCTCGAGTTCCGTGAGCAACTTGCGTAATTGCTTCGACTCGGAATCCGAGAATCTTTCGATTAGGGCAGCTTTCAGGGCCTGATACTTTTCGTTTTCGGGAGGGCTAGCAATAAGATCAGATACCTGTTGTAATGTACTGCAATCCAAAGATGATACGACCATATAGTATTGCGAAATGTCGGAACGAACTCTGTTCAAGTGGGATTGGGCGTCCACCTGCTCAAACCACAAGGATGGATTTATCCTCCAAAACGCTGGAAGTTTGACGTGTTTGATCTTCTCGATCCTTGTTTCGTTGTTAGGTCCTTCGCCGCCGGTCCCAGTATCAGATGTTCTCGGATTTCCCATGCCTGATCCATCGGTCGCCATGATGCACTTTTATTAAAAATTCGAATTTTCGTCGTACTCTTGCGTCGGGGTCACCAAACTACGGGGTTGGTTTGTAATAAGAATCAACACTTTCAACCACACATATAATAAATCGAAATAACTACATTCACAATAAATTAGGTCGGTCGTACATTTTAAAACGCGAACGCGATGTTCTTCGTGCCCTGGTCGGTACTCGAGAGAAAGCCGGAAACGTTCCTGCTGGTGACGTCACGGTGGTCACCTTTGCGCCGAGTCAAGGTGGCGATGCCGGTAATGCAGGTACCGCCACAAGACTATTATTACCACAAGTAGGCACTGCAGAAGACGCAATAGATGATTTCTGCGAAGAAAGGTACATCAATTTATTCAACTACTGAAAATAGTAAAAATTTAAAATTTTTGGGCATAATTGCACAAAAAGCAGTAGTATAAACCAGTTTACCCAACAAAAAAAAACATGATGCTGAACACTGATTTCAAAATAATCAGTTGTAAAATATCTTTTATATTCTAGTATTGAAGTTATTGGCGATGAATCAGACCTAGACCGAACTACGACAACAAATTTTGAAAATGTTATAAAGGTTATTAATTCTAATGACGAGAGCTCAATGGAAGCAACAATTAGCAATGTTGGATTAGAGTATACACGGTGTCCACAAATTAGCCTGCATTTATTTGCCCGATGATTCCTCTATAAAAATGATGGAAAAATATTTCTAACGAACGTATGTCGAGAATCGCTTCCTAAGGGAGATATACCCCCTGAAAGGTAGGCCCACTATGATGGTTTATGTTGAATATCTCCACAACTGCTCAAAATGAAGAAATTATATTTGGTAGAATTATTAACCTTTTCATGCTTAACAAAATGGACTAGAAAAGAATTCTAAATTTCCACCAAGGGCGGGTCATCAAGGGGAGGCCGTGGTGAAAAATCTTCCTCACTTTGTTGTATGATGCTTTTTTCGAGCTTAAACTACATATTATGAAATTATGAATTGTTTTACGAAAAAAAGGTACTCTTGGTAAACATCGATAGGAGGCGCCACATTCGAAATGAATCGATTTGAACTTTTAATTTTTTTTCTAGCAATGTCAGATTGCTATTCTAGCTGTCTTAACTTAAATACTGCTTGAAAAATTACATTTCAACAGAAATTAATCAATTCATAATTCTATAATATGTAGTTTAAGCTCGAAAAAAGCATCATACAACAAAGTTAGGAAGATATTTCACCACGCCCCCCCTTCTTATTTTTTCTAATTCGAGAAATGACGGACCTTTTATCTTTCAATAACGTCCTCTGTCTTAGAATCGTCGATTTTAGTTTTTGCTTTCTGGGAGTACACTCGCCAGGTGCACTAACAGCACCCATTACTTCGAGTTTTCTCGAGACTTTCGAGAGTTTGCGATATTTAAACCCAGAAGAAGTGGACGGCATATCAGTGATGTCCATCAGCCATTTTTTGGATGCCGGGCTAACAGAAAGGCATTCTTCGTTGACATCGAAGTTAGGTGTGGAATTTTGAGATATAAGTAGGAATTTGGGGGTTATAAAATGCGTCGTATTAATTGAATTCAATAAATGTAAAATTTAATAAGAATCTGTTATTTCTATACATAATGCGTATTGGCACCATGCATAATGTACCACAGCGCCTCTTTATTTGCACTTTTGGTGGAAATTTTGGAAGTTTCAAAAATCAGCCCACCGGGAGATTTCATTGACAATTATCGAAAACCAAGCCAAAAGTCCGCCAAAAGCGCAAAAATGTGACCGAGCGCTACAGTATGCACGGTGCCAATAACGATGATAATTCCCTCAATAATAATATTATAATAACATAACACTGATAATTATTCCTCAATAATTGTAATGGTAATTAAAATAAAATAATAATAATATCAATAATGTAATTTAATATACAGCGGCATAAAATATAATTGAACATATGAACATAGTGACGTCTGGCGACACATAAAATTATTCATAATAATGTAACCTATCTCTATTATGACCTAGAGCCAAGGTGCTGAAGGTACCCGTTGCCTTTTGTTATCATTGTGAGACGAAGCGACTTTTTAAATTAATTTAGTATAAATTAAATGATCATGAGACCTAAATACATTCATAGCACGATAGATAATAGGCGTCTTATTAGTGACCACATCAACATAGTCCTGCATGGATAAATTATCGAAGCGGTGTGAATGTTCGCGCATATACGGTCAGTTTCAACTTTTAGCATCCCAACTAGTTCCCGTTGTAATAACAATAATAATAATAGTTTCGGTTATGAGGAAAATGATGAGAACTCCCTAAGCAAAAAAAATTATTCATCAAATATGTAGAAATCATCATTATCCTCATCGTCATCACTCCTACCGCTACATGGTAATTTATTGGTGACATAATCATATATTCTAAAACAATTTCTTAAACTGCACACACAAAGTTTATTGGGATTATTTGAATGGTTTAAACATAGAGGAACATCCGTGACTAGCTTCATCTCACAGAGACATGAGGAACAATTTTCCAAATTAGATATTTTAGGAACGATTACACCATATTGTGGCGTAATTTGGTGATTGCCCAAATTACGTCGACATTAGCATGGTCGACAGTTCGGTGACCCCACCGGTTGCGACAAGGAAGTGGACCGATGGTGTCAGCATTTAGCGATAAGTTTAGCAATCGGCATGGGTCATTGTCATGCCGACTAAGGGTTTTTAAGTATAAGACGGCCCCCCAAAGGTGTTGGGGGAACCGAGGTTTCTTCGGGCCGAAATGGGCCCGGGAACGGCAGTTCGGCTTGGGAGCCGGAGCTGGCTCCTGGAGCCAGACCGGGGCTGCAGATCCGGTCCGGTTCCATGAATAAATAAACTCCACAAAATCGACAGTGCGTTTTACTCCTCTGAGCTACACCCCCCTACACGAACGGCGTTATTCGTGACATGGTGGAGGCGCCAAATCCGGGTCGTGGTGATTTTTGGCGAGTTTGTTCGGGCGTTTTGTCGTGGTGACGTCGGGTTCTTCGTGCCGGAGTCCGGGTTTTGTGGAGTTTGTTGATTTTCGAGGCGGATTTTTGTGAGTTTTGGCGATTGACGTGGCAGTAGGTGCGGTCGTGGTCACCTAAAACGAGACTTGATGAGTGATGGAGCAGTGGACAATTGAATCTGCATTGAGGCGTTACGTGTGCAGGGGTAGGATGCAGAGCCAGCGTCTTGAAGCACGTCGGCTCGATCTGCATGAAGATCGCCCAAAGAACGAGAGGATGTTGAGTGTCAGCGGGTCAGCTGTGGCTGAAGAGCGGTGTCCCGGCGGCGACCTTCAGGGGGTGATGGGCGAGATGAAGATCATCTAGGCAGGGCTGGACAGCAGGGGGAGCGCGACGATGACGTCAAGACGCCAAGAAATGGTTGAATTTGGAAAAAAGTGTTCCCACGACGAAGTGGATGATCGAGCGTTTGAGGAAGAACGGGGTGGCGTCATGTGGACCGTCGCGACGGTGGCACAGGCTCCCGGGTCAGGCGCAGTTACCCGGGGGAAAAGTCACTCCATGGTCTTCCTCTTCAGAGTTTGCAGCAGAGTGGCTGACTGGGTCGGTACCCAAGAGACGGGGCCTGTGGAGGTGCCCAATGGCTGCGGCCATTAGAGGGGTCCCGAGTGCGAGCGACCCCTCCGAGTAAAAGTCCTGCAAGAGGCAGGGCGACAGTTGATAAGAGATGTGAAGGCGAGATCTTGACGTCGCTATTCACCCCTTGCCTGGTCCCAGCAGAGATGGAGTCGACGCGTCGCCAACACCCCCAGGAAGAAGTGGTCCCGAGATCTGCGATGAGGGATGCGTCCGCGTCCGGCTCATCGGGCAACAACGGTCCACGCCTGATGGGTGCGAGAATGTTTCGAGTGCGATATTCTCGGGAGTGAAGGGCAATTTGTGAAATCGCGAGTGTTAGCGTAAGGGTGCTAGAGTAAGAGTTTTAAGTTAGACTTTTTAGAATTTAGAGTAAAATCACAGGTACTTACCACGAACTCGGACCCCGTGAGGGGGGGAGAGGCAGTACCTTAGTTAAGGGTAGTTTTAGTAGACACATCGGAACACTACCACTCTTTGCGTGCACTTTGTGAATTTTGTTCGGAGACGAGAGTAATCTTTTAGTTTGTGCAAGACGCGTTGAAAGTAAACGGAGGCGGAATGCGACCTCAGCAGATTTCGGCACGTAAAGAGTTCTACCGGGGGCGGTCAAAAAGTGGATACCAGGTGATCCAAGAATTTCTCAGGGTCGAGAAATTTGAGGGGAGGAATGTGGCGTAATTTGGTGATTGCCCAAATTACGTCGACATTAGCATGGTCGACAGTTCGGTGACCCCACCGGTTGCGACAAGGAAGTGGACCAATGGTGTCAGCATTTAGCGATAAGTTTAGCAATCGGCATGGGTCATTGTCTGAACCCATGCCGACTAAGGGTTTTTAAGTATAAGACGGCCCCCCAAAGGTGTTGGGGGAACCGAGGTTTCTTCGGGCCGAAATGGGCCCGGGAACGGCAGTTCGGCTTGGGAGCCGGAGCTGGCTCCTGGAGCCAGACCGGGGCTGCAGATCCGGTCCGGTTCCATGAATAAATAAACTCCACAAAATCGACAGTGCGTTTTACTCCTCTGAGCTACACCCCCCTACACGAACGGCGTTATTCGTGACAATATCGAACACGAATAGTATCAAAAATTGAGTTCAAATAATCGGCTTTACACACACCTTTCACATAAACTCTGCGAATTCCACGATCAACTATTTGATCTTTAATAATATTTGTCAACTCGGCACAATCCACATAACCACCATCGTACCGCAGATTGTGATGATTTCTTTCCAAATATTGAACTTGTATGATACTGTATGTAACGTTGTTAAAACGTTGAATCAACGACGTTTTACAATGTATTAATTACAATAATATACAACGTTATAAGAACGTTTTATGAATACATTTCTGATATGGTTTGGAAAACATTATAGATAAACGTTATAATCACATAAAAAATTCTATGTTGAGAAAAAAACCAAAATAAACGTATATTCAATGTGCTAAGACACTAGATGGAGCTGTAGTCTATATTCCGCTAGCATTGTTTACACTCGTCTCTATAAGAGGTTCGTTCAAAAACGCAACATCAGTCACTCAGTTAGTGACTATAACCATTGGTGAATCCCAAGCCAAAACGGTCCTTCTGGAACTTGATGGGTGAACAGGACAATGGGTGTGGGGTTTCCCCCAAGGGTTTGTTATGATTTTTTCTAGAACAAATAACTAACGTATGAATCAGATATGAAAAATTACGTTCAAGAAACGTTTAATGCATACGCATTTGTTGTCAAGTTCGCAACTCACGTTTATGTCTGGTAAATTTTGAACGTTATTAATACGTTGGAAAATTGGTTTCTATTAAATTTAAAACGGGCGACATTTCTACTCCAATTCAACGTTAGGTTACTCGTTGCAATTCTACGGATAAATTACGTACGTGTGTTTACTGGGCATATGACTTAGATGATTTAATATAATGGTGTGCAAATTGATCGCCATCTTTAATCGAAAAATTTTTCGGAATGAACTTGGGTATCCGGAAACCTGGTATATCAACACAAACGAATCTCATGATGGTACCGTGCGTACGGCAGTCCAGTTTTCACTAAACAATTATCAAAGAAGACGGATATAAAATCTGAATTCATTCGCATTACGGCGCAGTACCATCATCACACCTTTAATCTCCAAATTTATATACTTATTTTCGAGTCTAAAAGATACTTATGACTTAGTTATGACAACAACAATAACGATAAATATACAATGTTAATACTTGTAGAAACAGACAGCTGATTCGTACCCCGGATTTTGGGGTGAGTTTCATGCATGTAATCCTCATACCTCAATGGAATTGTATATGCCTATTCTTTCAAACTAATAGTGTATTTACTAAATAGCACAATATAAAGTCCAATGCACCCAATTAATACAGAGCCTCCCAATAAATGATACAAAATGAGTACATAATAATGCCGATTAAGAATATTGAAAGAATCACATAAAGAATATTCATAATAAAAAGAACCGCCTTTAATTTTCATCATCCAATATTTCATTGACATTATAATGAAGGCGCAATTCTTTGAATAACTCAAACGTCTACTTCTACATACGGCCTAAAAATGTCGTGGTGCGTCACTTGACAGATCAATTTAATACCGCAAATTGAAAAAAAAGTCGTAATCCTCCATTTTACAATACCAAAGAAACCACCTATTCATCCAACATTAATAGTTTCATGCATGTGCTCATCATACCTCAATGGAATTGTATATGTCTATTCTTCCAAACCAATAGTGTATTTACTAAATAGCACAATATATAGTTCAATGTACCCAATAATACAGAGCAATGATTCAAAAATGAGTACCTAAGAATGCCGATTAAGAATATTAAAAGATTCACATAAAAAATATTCCTAATAAAAAGAACTACTGCCTTTTATTTTTACCATCAAATATTACATTGGCATTATAATGAAGGCGCAATTCTTCAAATAACTCGAACGTCTACTACTACATGCCGCCTAAAAATGTCGTCACAATACCAATACATCTGAATTCTGGATTAGAATTTGGAGGGTGAGTGGCTTGCGCCACTCTAGCACTTAGGCCTCTTACTTGGACCCATTGTGCCACCCCTCCGGCGCAACTCCCTGCCGCCCGCCGCTAGTCCTCAAGCCAACCAACAGAGTTGATAAACTCGAGGACCGCACCGGGTGCGGTGTTGCTAATGTCGGCCATACTTGGCCAGAAGTCCCCTAGTATGGATCCTCGGGTCGACGCAAGCGCGGGGCAGTGACATAGCACATGCTCCGCTGTCTCGTCCTCTTCTAAGCACCCTCGACAAGTGGGATCGGTTACGACGCCCAGCGTGTAGAGATGTTTGTTCAGTCGGCCGTATCCCTACGAGTTTTCGGAGATTGTCTCTGGTTAGTCGTAGGCAAAATTTGGCTCTTTTGAGGGATTGTGCCTTGATGGCGGCCCTCCCCTGTCTGTAGCCTTCAGTCGATTCCCAGCGCGCAGAGTGTCTGGTCCGGGTGTCTTCTTTAATCAGAGTATTCAGAGTAGAAAGAGCTACCGGTAGCGCCGGCTCCGGCCCGATCAGGTGTTGGTCGGAGCCTTCGCGCGCCAGCTCATCTGCCTCTTCATTGCCCTGTATTCCTGTATGTCCTTTCACCCATGCAAGGTCTACGACATTTTCTGCCGCCAGTCCTTCCAGAGATAGGTGGCATTCCCAGACCAGCCCCGAGTTGATCCTGGACCCTCTCAGAGCTAGCAATACCGCTCTACTATCTGTCATGATGCGTACAGACTTGCCCCTGATTCCAAGTTCAGTGGCTCTTTTGGCCCCTCGAGTCACCCCCGTCAGTTCCGCTTGGAACACGCTGAAGTAGCATCCAAGAGCTAAACTGTCTCGCAGGTCTGGATCTTCGGAGAAGATACCCGAGCCCGTGCCTCGACTATTTTTGGAGCCGTCCGTGAAGATGTTCACGTCCGATGCTTTTTTTTCGCTACAGTTTATTTCAATGCCATAACGCCTTGTGAAGTTGTATTTCACCGGGATGCGATCAGACCTCGCCCCCAGAATAGGTACTCTCATGAGCGCCTCATTCAGGATGCGAGTGTGACCGCCATCGTGGTTTCTGTCATTCCATAGACCCTCAGCCCGCAGTCTCAAAGCCGTCCCCAGAGTCACCTCCTCGACGTACAGGTCGAGAGGAGGCAGGCAGAGAATCGTCTCCAGGGCCGCAGTTGGAGTCGTCCTCATAGCCCCAGTCACTGCCAGGCATATCAGCCTTTGGGTGTGACTTATATGAGCCATCTCGTTCCTCTGTCTGGTTCTGGGCCACCAGACGAGCGTACCAATACAAAGGAACAACCTATTTATCCCAATATAACATGAATGGACACACATTAATGTAATGAGCTAATTTCATCTAAGTATCTCGAATACTTGCGTAGTATTACAATAAGTTTTCAGATCTTTTTCAAAATTGATAATACAAATAATAATGATAATCATTCCACAACATGAGATAACAATAACGATGATATGACAATAATTCCACAATTTGAAATAATAATATTAAAAAGTGTAAGACATGCGGATGTCAATTCATCATTCTATTCATCGTCATTTCATCAATGAAGACGAATTATAAAATTTTACCTACTCAAACAAAGAATACTAAATTTTACAGCTCAATACTCGTAAAAACAGACATCACAATACTGAACAATGTAAAACTATAGTCGCGAACATGCAACAATGAAAGTAATGGTAACGCTTTATGTAAAGTTCACTTTTTCGGTAGAAATATAACAATTCAATTTTCACTGGTCACCTCTATCATTCTCCAGAATCGTATCACCTATAAAAGAAAGTAGAAACATCCTTGAAGTCCTGATAATTTCATTATGCATTATTAAATAAACTACTCACTTTATACCTGAGTCTCCCTCCTGAAGTTCTTTTGGCACAGTTAATAGAACGTCTGTCATATTATAGAACGAATGGTGTCAATCCCCATGCAGAGATCCAGTTTATTGTTCGATGGTCAAATCCATATATTTCGTACATCATTTCTGGCAACTTGATCAGATAACTATATGTATAACACACATAGATGAACATAGTGGCTTGACGTGACACTCTACTTCATAGAAACCGGTGAATTTTCATCTTTGGACCGATCACACACTATAAGAGAAGGTGGAATCATTCACATCAGTTTTCGCGATGATTTTATATATTATGAGACATTCATTGTATAAACTGGAAATATCTAATTTCAGGAGTAACTTCCCAGGCATTCATTTTAATCTTTCAATAAGGTGTGATTATAAAAACAGACCGAAGGACATCATGTATAATTCACATACTTACTTCTCGAATTATTACAAATTGATTTCAGAACATGAAAGTTTCATGAATATTTTCCTCAGTTATTCGAAAAGAGCGTCGGAAGTACTTCATATCAACTCGAAATCTCGTCATATAAAAGTAGCCTGCAAATAGTTGGAAGTTAATGCCTACCGTAAAGAATAGATAGATGTGTACTATCACAATCAGAAGACGAATCGTGATAGCTACCTTCCAAATACCCAACTGTATCAAATAATAGTCTAACACTTACTTCTTTTAATTAATAAAACACAGTATCCTTTTCGATACGTCGGTTTATCCACAATAATTAAAAAGTCACACTACACAGACAATAACACAAAAGACAGATAAAATAATACTAACTGAAATGCGTACTTAGTACTATGAGGTGTACGTACGTAGTACACCTCATATGCACATTCAAAACCTCTCTTTTCCCTGTCTGGTGCATAAGCCATTCAACTACAGCGATAAGCTAACGTCTACGTCAGCATAAAGGGGTGTTATGAGTAAAATGCACGGTTTGTTTTTTACGGGTGTCGTACTTATTTCATTTTACCAAATAGGAATCATCTGAAATAATAATTCACGATTTGATCGAAAAACAAATTTTTTATTTATTATAATAATAAAATAAAGTAATAATATTATCTGCTCAAAACAATTAGCGGACACAAGTAATTAGCACATTTCATGTTAATTTTCAATTATTTTTTGTACAATAATAGATTAGAATAGATGATAACTCATTAGGCCGCTTTTGCCAGTTTTTGGAAATTTTATTTTAAAAGGCAAAACCGGCAATATCCGTCAATTATCAGCAACTTTAAAATCCTGTAACTTTGAGATGCGTTAATCAATATGCAGCATAAATGTGGCGTCTATGAATTGTAACGTGCCAAAAATCCTGGCTTTAGCCCTGTGTTGGTTCCGGGGTCGTTAGCTAGAATATAGGCCAACAGTCTAACCCGCTTGAGGTAAGAGTCCTCTAAAGGCGTCTGTTGTATGTCCAATGTCGTACTTTCTTCTGTGCTGGTGTCCCTGTCAGTTTCGATATTTGCCCTATCGGCCCTTCAGGTCGATATTTAATCACCCACCAAATTTCAGCGTGGTTAATGCTAAATTAACTAGGGCGAGCTGGCGTCCTCAGGCCTCACCTGAAAACTCCCATCCTTTTCCTCGCCTACTAATCTTTCCCTACCAGCGTTTTATTTGCAAAGGGTGATTACCTCATGCCTTAGTTGGCGCCGGCGGTGATCACTCTGACGTGAGCCGGCCACGGAAAATCCTTGCCCTAATTTATTAATTTTAAAGACAAATAACTCCATCTCGCGACCCAATAACACGATTAATCGTTTCCTCCTTCTTTATCGGCCACCTGTTCCCGAATTTCGATTCAACTGATGATCACCTGCGACATCTATTTTTCCACCTGTGCGAGTGAACACCCCCACTATGAAAGAGACCAGAGGGTCAACGTCACACCGCTTGAGAGGTGGTCAGAGGTCATCTTTCTCGCGAGTCTATACGATACCGTTCTCGATTTTTCGGAAAATTGGCGTTGTTTTTGGTCATCCGTCGCGGAAATTGTGAAATCGCAAAGGGCGATTGATCGTGATGCCTTGGTGCTGAACCTCAAGACGATATTTTTCTTCTCGTTTCCGACCTTCCGCAACTTTTCGTAAGTAACCTTCTGCTCACCCTCGAGGTTTTCCCGTAACACTCGGCGTCTTTTCAGGTCCACCACTGATAACCCGATCGTTTTTCGACCAGCAACCAAATTTTGAATTTTCGCATAAGACCCTCTACTCCAATAGAGGTAAATCTCACTTTTTCCTACTTTGCGCCATCACGATTGTCTAATTGAACTTTTTAGGGTCTTTCTACCGGGTGTCGATTTAACACTACCCGATTTCTTCGACGCCTCCCTGAACTACGTAAGACGCGGGAGCCTCTCCATTTGTGATCAACCCTTAATGGGACTTGCAGAGCCAGCCATCGCCGCAGCGGAGCAATTAAGGTCGGATCAACCCATTTTCTTTTCGTGCGCCACCTGATAGTATTTCCGTCAAATTTGCGATAACTTTTTATTACCAACTATATACGATGTCGACTTAGTCCAGTTCCGAATAGTAATTTAAGAGGGTAAATCCCCCGCTTTTACCTCAATTCTCATTTTCGATTTACCTAGTATTTCTTTTTACCCTTTCTGCTTCGCGTTTAAATTAAGGTTACTATTGTTATCAACGTGTTTTTCTATTTGTACTCTAGTTTTCAAGCAAACAAATTTACAGATACTAATTTTTAGATATTAAGATTGGTCGGTCAGAATTGCTCAATTCCACCCCCCTTCTCGAATAATTTATTACAAAAAAATATCGATAGACTTAAACTAATATTTACATTTTTCTTATTTGGAGGTTCCAAATAAACCCATATTCTTGTGACGGTCCTTGTTTTGTGAGTTTTAAGTCCGACACCTGATCCTTTCCCAAAACTCTCTGGCGCCCACCTGCGAGACTTCTAGCATCAACAAAAGTAAGTACACCCACGACCAAAACAAGGGCAAATAATATTTCTAAGCCGGGCCTGGCTAAAATATAACGGTACAGAATGTAAGAACAATGTAAGATGGGGATACAGATGCGGTGAGGAACCAAAATTGGATACAGTTGATATTACAACCGAACGTTCATGAAGAATCTCGAATTTGTGAATGTTGGAATTATTTTGACGTGCCTGTAATTTTGACGTCTAGATGTTCCCGCGCAAATTTTACTCCCAATATGGCGGCATATTGCGGTACTGTATCTATTTAGAGACTGTAGGTGCACGTACAATGAGAATCGCATCAAAATTGATTAACGCATCTGAAAGTTACAGGATTTTAAAGTTGCTGATAATTGTCGGATATTGCCGGTTTTGCCTTTTTAAATAAAATTTCCAAAAACTGGCAAAAGCGGCCTAATGAGTTATCATCTATTCTAAACTATTATTGTACAAAAAATAATTGAAAATTAACATGAAATGTGATAATTACTTGTGTCCGCTAATTGTTTTGAGCAGATAATATTATTACTTTATTTTATTATTATTATAAATAAAAAATTTGTTTTTCGATCGAGTCGTGAATTATTATTTCAGATGATTCCTATTTGGTAAAATGAAATAAGTACGACACCCGTAAAAAACAAACCGTGCATTTTACTCATAATACCCCTTTGTGCTGACGTAGACGTTAGCTTATCGCTGTAGTTGAATGGCTTATGCACCAGACAGGGAAAAGAGAGGTTTTGAATGTGCATATGAGGTGTACTACGTGTACTACGTACACCTCATAGTACTAAGTACGTATTTCAGACGATCCAGTTAGTATTATTTTATCTGTCTTATTGTGTTATTGTCTGTGTACTGTGACTTTTTAATTATTGTGGATAAACCGACGTATCAAAAAGGATACTGTGTTTTATTAATTAAAAGAAGTGAGTGTAAGACTATTATTTGATACAGTTGGGTATTTGGAAGGTAGCTATCACGATTCGTGTTTTGATTGTGATAGTACACATCTATCTATTCTTTACGGTAGGCATTAACTTCCAACTATTTGCAGGCTACCCTTATATGACGAGATTTCGAGTTGATATGAAGTACTTCCGAGGCTCTTTCTGAAATCAATCGAAGTCGAGAAGTAAGTATGTGAATTATAATGTTTTTATAATCAAACCTTATTGAAAGATTAAAATGAATGCCTAGGAAGTTACTCCTGAAATTAGATATTTCCAGGTTAATAGTGTGTGACCGGTCCAAAGATGAAAATTCACCGGTTTCTATGAAGTAGAGTGTCACGTTAAGCCACTATGTTCATCTATGTATGTTATACATATAGTTATCTGATCAAGTTGCCAGAAATGATGTACGAAATATATGGATTTGACCATCGAACAATAAACTGGATCTCTGCATGGGGATTGACACCATTCGTTCTATAATATAACAGACGTTCTATAAACTGTGCCAAAAGAACTTCAGGAGGGAGACTCAGGTATGAAGTGAGTAGTTTATTTAATAATGCATAATGAAATTATCAGGACTTTAAGGATGTTTCTACTTTCTTTTATAGGTGATACGATTCTGGAGAATGATAGAGGTGACCAGTGAAAATTGAATTGTTATATTTCTACCGAAAAAGTGAACTTTACATAAAGCGTTATCATTACTTTCATTGTTGCATGTTCCCGACTATAGTTTTACATTGTTCAGTATTGTGATGTCTGTTTTTACGAGTATTAAGCTGTAAAATTTAGTATTATTTGTTTGAGTAGGTAAAATTTTATAATTTGTCTTTATTGATGAAATGACGATGAATAGAATGATAAATTGAAATCCGCATGTCTTAAACTTTCTATTATTATTATTTCAAATTGTGGAATTATTGTCATATCATCGTTATTGTTATCTCATGTTGTGGAATGATTATCATTATTATTTTCATAATCAATTTTGAAAAAGATCTGTTATACTACCCAAGTGTTCGAGATACTTAGATGAAATTAGCTCATTACATTAATGTGTGTCCATTCATGTTACATTGGGATAAATAGGTTGTTCCTCTGGTATTGGTATTGTGACGACATTTTTAGGCGGCATGTAGTAGTAGACGTTCGAGTTATTCGAAGAATTGCGCCATCATTATAATGCCAATCTAATATTTGATGTTAAAAATAAAAGGCAGTAGTTCTTTTTATTAGGAATATTCTTTATGTGAATCTTTTAATATTCTTGATCGGCATTCTTAGGTACTCATTTTTGAATCATTGCTCTGTATTATTGGGTATGGTCGCCGCAGTCTTCGTTCCCTCAATTGACTTTTAGAGCCGTTCAACCCTCTTATTACTGTATGAAAAGGAAACAAGCAATAAATCCATAGGCGGTCATCACAGGCAGGTATCAAGAAAAAATTCGGAAGGTACTTTTGAGGTACTCTATGTCGTGGAATTAAGAATACGCAGGTATAAACCGTCTCATGCTCCCACATAGCTTAAAAATACTTTCCCAAATGTCGAAGTTCCAATCGACCAAGATCTCCTGCTGGTTTATTACCTCTCTTCTATTCATTTGAAATTAGAGGGTTGAACGGCTCTAGAAGTCAAATGAGGGAACGAAGGCCGCGGCGACTATACATTGAACTATATATTGTGCTATTCAGTAAATACACTATTAGTTTGGAAGAATAGACATATACAATTCCATTGAGGTATGATGAGCACATGCATGAAACTATTAATGTTGGATGAATAGGTTGTATCTTTGGTATTGTAAAATGGAGGATTACGATTTTTTTTTCAATTTGCGGTATTAAATTGATCTGTCAAGTGACGCACCACGACATTTTTAGGTCGTATGTAGAAGTAGACGTTTGAGTTATTCAAAGAATTGCGCCTTCATTATAATGTCAATGAAATATTTGATGGTGAAAATTAAAGGCGGTTCTTTTTATTATGAATATTCTTTGTTTGATTCTTTTAATATTCTTAATCGGTATTATTATGTACTCATTTTGTATCATTTATTGGGAGGCTCTGTATTAATTGGGTGCATTGAACTTTATATTGTGCTAATAATAAAAACACAATTAGTTTGTGTTGTAGCCCTCAACAATTTTAGAATATTAATTAGTCCGCCCCTGCCAATTGTTTATTCCACGTGTCTTCTTGAAAGCGTCTTCTTAGTTTTGTTCCCATCACCTTGAACTTGATTATAAAATTACGATTTCAATGTCAATCTCGATAGATCAATTTAACCAAATTGTGTTTGGTATCATTTTGAAGGATTTTTAATTCTGTTTAATTTTGTCTAAATTTCAAATCAGTCACTTGTTTCAATTCCGTTTTATTAAACGTTTTATGTTATTAAAATTGTAACCCAATATTTCTAGGAGACTAGTTGTCTAGCGCTTATCGTCTCTAGGAGTAGATAACAGGAAAAAATGCACTTTTGCTTTCTGCAATTTTGAAAGAAAGAAGCTTAAGATCAACAAATGTAAACAGAACATCTTTCTGAATAACTTTGTTAATCAAACTCTTTTTCCATTTTACCCTCACTCATCTTCGGATGACCATTTGTAAATTAGTCTAAACCTACCTTTCGATCCGATAACAACTAATAAACTAATAAGGTTGTGTGTAACTACACTTGGGAACCAATAAAGATCTGAAGACCGTAAAAGAGTAGCATTATTCGCGGTTACCGGAATAGTGACGTGAGGGGATCACAACACAATTTTTGGCGCAGTCGGTAGGATCGCGAAAATCGATTCAGAAAAATCTCCATCGCGGATAAACTTCAAAGTTCGAATTTGACATTCGGAAAGACTTTGTAGTGATCGTGCGAAAAGTGGTAAATATCGCGTGTTTGTTTGTGCTTTTGTGTCTGACTTCAAGGGCCCACCACAATCATCGAATCTTCACAATCACAACAATCAGCAATTGCGACTCCACAACCGTTCCAGCAAATCGACGAATATTCAACTTTCCTTAAAATCACAAGGAGGTTCAAGATCTTTCACAGTGAGTTCTCATTCCTTATTTTACCCTTCCAAAAAAAAAAATAATAATAATAATTCAGAAAAATTGAATAAGTTGTTCTTTCCAAATTAAAAATTACCGATTTAGATCAAACGAAATTATTATGGCAACCAGTAATTTTGAATTAGCTTCCACGAGTGGTAATGGTGGCAATAATCATGATAATAACGATCAACCAAGAAATCCTGAGCAGTTTAAACTATCTTTCTTACCTCTCATACCCAAAAGTTTCGATGGAAATAGAAATGAACTTTTTGAATTTCTCGCCAATTGTGACAATGCGACTCAGTTTGCAACAGATATCCAACGAGAAGCCCTTCTTACTTACATCATTTCCAAACTCACGGGCTCTTGTCGTACTCAATTGAGATTTAAACATTTTCTCGATTACGACGATTTAAAAGAAACTCTTCTGATGTTATATTCTGACAAAAAACTTTACAGCGCATTATTAGAAGAGATAAATACAATCAAACAATTCCAATCCGAATCTGTGATTTCGTATTATAACAGAATTGATAAACTTTTGACGCGAATTTTAAATGTTCTTTCTGACAATCAAGATCCAATTGAACGCCAAGGACGAGTTTTGACCATAACCGAAATCGCCCTACAACGTTTTATTTTTCATTCAATTCCCGAAATCTCACGATTTTTACGCTGTACCAGCACTACTGATAATTTAAACGAAGCGCTTGCTGCTGCTCTAGAAGAAGAAAAAGCCATCAAGCTAAATAATCCAAATAAATTCAAAGAAAATTATTCCAACAAAAATCAAAATCGTACAAGACATTCTGGAAACGTAAACACCACCCAAAATACTGATAAGTTCTGTCGTTACTGTAAGAAAAGTGGTCATTTAATTAATGAGTGCCGGAAACTGGCTTACAAAAATCAAAATAAACAATCAAATTCCAATAATTCTTCATCCACCAATAATTACAATACCAACAACAGAAACACCAAGGCTTCTGTCAATCATTTAAACTTAAACGGGACCGTAGCCGATGCCGGGACTTCGGACCAATAATAAAATCAAACGGCAATTCAAATAATTCTCTTCGTCCAACATCTGATAATGGCTTCACGTCAAATTCAGATTTCAATTCAGAAAATTTCAAGATTTCCAAGGAATTGAAAATCAATTCTTCTTGCATTTGCAATCGTCAAATCAATGATCCAATAATCACTTACAACGAAAGTTTTGCGGGTTCCCAAATGCCCAACATTACACTTTTCAACAAAAGTGAAATTCCTCTTAAATTTCTTATCGATACGGGTGCGAGCGTATCTCTTATTAAAACGGATAAACTCCATTTATTAAAGTGCCATATTAACACTAATGAAGTGATTTCAATTAAAGGAATTAGTGCTAATTCTCCAATGGATACTATTGGTACAATTGTCTTAAATTTGTCCATAAATCAAAATGATTTCGAGGATAGGTTTCCAATAAAATTTTATGTCGTTAATCACAAATCAAATATTCCATTTGATGGATTAATAGGAACCGATTTCCTTCGTAGCGAACAAGCTATTATACATTATGAGAATTCCGAATTGAATCTCAAATGTTGTTCTCGCCCAATACCTCTCAATATTGACAGGTTCATTATTGAAGAGTTTGCATACACACTTCAACCGAGATCAGAAACGGTTATTACTATCAAAGTTCAAAACAATGTTCAACAAGGTGTATGTCCTGATCTAACGATTTGTGAAGGAGTTTACTTGGCCAAATCGCTAGTTTCTGTACAAAATGGTTATGCTCTAACAACCATATTGAACACTTTAGATCAATCAATCATTTTAAGTCCAATCAATGTTTTTCTAGAAGAATTTCAAGAGAATCAATCTCGAATCTTTTCAATTGAAAGCAAAAACATTTCAAAAAATGCTTCAAGAATAAACTGTTTGAAGGAAAATCTTCGACTTAGTCATTTAAACAGTGAAGAAAAACAATCCGTCTTAGATACATGTCTAGAGTTCAGTGACATCTTCTATCTTCCCAATGACCAATTAACATCAACACAATCTATAACCCACAAAATTCAAGTTACTGATCCCAGACCAACAACAGCGAAAATTTACAGATTCCCGGAAGTCCATAAACAGGAAGTTGAAAAACAAATCACAAAAATGTTAAAACAAGGTGTGATAGGACCTTCCGTCTCACCATACAATTCTCCCCTATGGGTTGTTCCAAAGAAAATGGACGCCTCTGGCGAACGTAAATGGCGAATAGTGGTAGATTATAGAAATTTGAACAAAGTAACTGTCGGTGATGCTTATCCACTGCCAAACATCGAAAACATTCTCGATCAATTAGGTCATTCCCAGTATTTCACTACTTTAGATTTAGTGTCTGATTTTCATCAAATTTTAATGGAAAAATTTGACGCAGCCAAAACAGCCTTTTCAACTCCAACAAGTCATTATGAGTATACAAGAATGCCTTTTGGTTTGCGAAATTCTCCAGCCACATTTCAGCGTCTTATGAATAACGTTCTGACAGGTTTGCAAGGTTTGCAATGCTTCGTGTACCTCGATGATATTGTTATCTATGCCAGCTCAATCGAAGAACATACTTCCAAAATGAAATCAATCTTTCTCAGACTTCGTGAAAACAATCTCCAATTACAGCCAGATAAGTGTGAATTTATGAGACATGAGGTAGCCTACTTAGGTCACATCATAAGTGAAAAAGGCGTTTCTCCAAATCCAAATAAAACCGAAGCAATTCTCAATTTTCCAACTCCGAAAAATCACAAGCATATCAAACAATTTCTCGGTCTTGCTAGTTACTACAGACGTCTCATTGATCAATTTTCGAAACATGCAAAGCCCTTAACATCTTTATTGAAAAAGGATACCCCATTTTCATGGTCCACCGAACAAGAACAAGCATTTGCTTATTTCAAACAGACTCTTACCAATAACCCAATTCTTCAGTATCCAGATTTCAACAAAGAATTTATTTTGACAACTGATGCATCCAACTATGCATTAGGTGCTATTCTCTCTCAGGGACCAATAGGAAAGGATCTTCCAATTTCATATGCATCGCGTACTCTAAATCAAGCTGAAATTAATTACTCCGTAATTGAAAAAGAGCTTTTAGCAATAGTCTGGTCAGTCAAACACTATCGACCTTATCTTTACGGACGTAAATTCAAAATTGTCACAGACCATCGACCTCTCGTTTGGCTTTTCAATGTTAAAGATCCAAGCTCAAGGCTAATGAGATGGCGTTTGAAGTTAGAGGAGTATGAATATGAAATAATTTATAAACCCGGAAAAATCAATTCAAATGTTGACGCTTTGTCAAGAAACCCGGTCGTTTTAGCCAACATTTCTGAAATTAAAGAAACTTATGACGAATTTATCAAATTTCATTACGAATCAACAGAAATTGCTGTTATCGAAACTATAAAAGAGAATATTTTCAACAAATTTCCGAATGCTCTTACAATCAGTAAAGATTTAGATGAAAACATTCCATATTTTGAAAACATAAGATCAATCCATGACTTAACAACTCTTGATGATATCTCTCTATACGATGCAGTAAAATTAACAAACGATAACAATCAGACAACGTTCTTATTAATTACGCAAGTCCATCACTTTGACAAGATTTTGTACAAAGATTTATTTTATTCTCTGCAGAATTTGAGAAAGCAATTAAAAGAAAATAATATAGAAACGATATACATCCAAAACCCAATAAAATTCAACAGTAATTTTAAACAAGATCTCATAAACGAAATGATAAAATTTCTTTTCGACCAATTCAATTTAAAAGTCATATTGGTAGACAAACCAAGAATTAAACCTTTCAACAGGAACGAAATTCTAGAGATATTAAAGGAAAATCATGAATCATCAGTTTCTGGTCATTCAGGATACCTCCGAACTTACAAAAGAATTAAAGAAATCTATACTTGGGAAGGAATGAAAAAGGATATCAAGAAATTCATAAAATCTTGTAAATCATGACAAATTAATAAAACAAATTATCGTCCAGGAAAAGCTCCAATGGAGATTACCACCACGTCAGAGCGACCCTTTCAACGGTTAGCTATTGATGTAGTCGGTCCGCTTCCATTAACGCAAAATGGTAATCGTTTCATCATCACAATGCAAGATGATCTCACGAAATACTCAATCGCGAAAGTAACATCGAATCATGAAGCGAAAACAGTTGCTGACACATTGTTAGAATTCATCATAACATTTGGTATACCAGAATCAATTCTTTCTGATCAAGGTACAGATTTTCTATCGAACACGGTCAAAGAACTTAACAAGCTTTTCAAAATAAAGCATATCATAGCAACAAGTTATCATCCTCAAACTAATGGAAGTCTTGAACGGAGCCATTTAACATTGAAAGAGCATCTCAAACATTACATTAATGATAAACAGGTTGCAATGTTTGCGTATAACACTCACGTACATAAATCCACCCAGTTAACTCCGTATGAACTAATATTTGGACACAAAGCATCCATACCCAATACTCTTACTGCGAAACCAGAATTCAGATATTCATACGATGATTACTATTCCAACTTGAAATTAAAGTTCAATCAAATGTACGAAATTACAAGACAAAATTTCATTGAAATCAAAAGAAAAATCTAAAGAACATTATGATCGTACCACCAATGAAATCCAATACCGAGTAGATTATCTCGTTTACATACAAAATAAAAGCATAAAAACTGGATTAAACCGTAAACTATCACCACGGTATAAAGGTCCTTATCGGATAACCAGAGTAAACAACAACAAAACAGTAGAACTTGAAATAAATCCACGAAAACGTGTAACTTATCACCAGAATCTTTTGAAACCACACGTTGCAGAAGAATGCAATGAAGTAGTAATTAACAATAACCCTTTCAAAAGTCTATTTTTAAATTAACCTAATGGGACTATTATCATTTCAGGTAATCATGAAGTACTCAATTAAAATTATCCTAACAATCCTGATTTTAACATTCTATGAAATAATTTTACCAGTTGACAACGAACCCTTATATCAATTAACACCAATCGATAACAAAGCCGGAGTTTTCTTCCTTACTTTGGGTTTAGCGAAAACTTCGAATGATCATTTCACCCTTCTTTCTTACATCAATATTTCATTTTATGACAATAAATTCAATCTTCTTGAACGATTATATCGAAAAACATTACTATTTTGTAACGAACTGAAAAACCTTGAAGATATGTGTTCAGACACATTGAATCTAGTAGAAGCTACTATTCCTAATTTATCCAACAAATTTGATTCAATCAAACACCTAACCGGTCATAACATTCAAATAAAGAAAAAGCGAGGTATTTTCGATGGAGTTTCCTATGCTTTTAAATGGATTTTCGGAATTCCTGACGCAGACGACGCGCAATACTATACCGATGCAATCAATTCTGTCATGACACAAAATCATGATATTCAACTTTTAATGAAACAACAAGTCAACATAATTTCCAGTGCAATATCCAATTATAATCAATCTGCACTAGCTCTAAAAGGAAACGAGAAAAAATTAAATGAGAACATAGAGAAATTCAATAAGTACATAAATACAACGGACAAAACTCTCAAAGATTTTGAAGTATTCAAAGTTCTAAGTGAACATGCAAGCATTCTATCTCAACTTTCTCTTGAATTACATGAAGAATTTGACACCATAATATCCGCTATTTTGTTTGCACAACAAAATGCACTTCACCACATTGTAATTACACCAAAACATCTCAGTGAAGAATTAAAGAAAGTAAAACTATATTCGGATTTAGAATTTCAATTCAATGGAATTTCCAATTCCAGTAGATCATTACAGCAGTACTTATAAATATTTTTCCTTGTGTTCGTTAACTGTAATCTATAATAATGACGTTCTGATCTTTGCAATCAAAATTCCGTTAGTGCATGAACAACTATACAACTTATACAATTTGATACCGTTTCCAACCTCAAGAAACAATGATAGCCTATACTCATACATTGATCCATCCTTTCCATACCTTTTGATGAGTACTACGAAGACTCACTACAGCCAACTGAAAGATTTATCACCATGCAAAAAGCTTTCGGATACCGATTACATCTGTGATCGACCCATGATACATCTAACTTCACAACAACCTGTTTGTGAACCACTTCTAAAGATGGGAAATTTCGAATCATTACCCAATGATTGTATCACCCGAACCATCAAGGCAACCATAGAAGTTTGGCATCAACTTGACACCAACAAATGGCTTTACGTGATCTCCAAGCCAACCCTTGGCTCAATCAGTTGCTCTTCCCAAAATGATCAAATAACTGATGTTGAATTTCGAGGATCTGGAATCTTCTTCATGAAGTCGAAATGCAAATGCTACACCGCATCAACACTTTTAATGTCCACTTCGAATCAAACCTCGAACTATACCAATTATGTCCCAGACATCAATCTCAGCAAGGACTCTTGTTGTATTGAAAAGGAGAAAATACTACATTCAGAAACAATGGAACCAATCAGAATCAGCAATCTGAATCTTGATGAACTCCGCCATTCGAAACATAAATTGCAACAATTTGACGAAATCTTACAAAACAACCTAAATAAACCTTTCATTGTACAACACACTCGTTGGTACAACGTCACCTTAGGAGTGATTGTCATCATCATCTTACTAGTGTCACTCTATTGCTGTTGCTGTCGATGTAATTGTCGCTGGTTACCTTTCTTCGGAAGGTACTTCCCCAAACATCCTGGCTTCAGTGGCATCTGCATAAACAGTCACAATGTTAACAATAGCCGCATATCCAGTCATCACGAAAACCCAGGAGACGATCAACTATCCGCTACCGTATACTATGACAACCGTCATGACGACCGTTCTTCTCCATCATTTGCACGTCCGAGACCACGACGTTCAATTGACCATTCAGCCTCAACACAAAGCATCAAGTGTTAGTGAGTGCCTAGTGAAAAATGGTCAGTCGTGTGAAGTGAAATCGCGAATTGACATTTTGCGCTTTAGATTAAGTTACTTGATGAAGAAGTTGATTCTTCAAAAATAATTTCATTTTTGCTTTTGCTTTTATAAAAAGTTTTGTTCATCTTCAATTATCAAAACTTCTTAAAGAATGGAGGTATTGTAGCCCTCAACAATTTTAGAATAATAATTAGTCCGCCCCTGCCAATTGTTTATTCCACGTGTCTTCATGAAAGCGTCTTCTTAGTTTTGTTCCCATCACCTTGAACTTGATTATAAAATTACGATTTCAATGTCAATCTCGATAGATCAATTTAACCAAATTGTGTTTGGTATCATTTCGAAGGATTTTTAATTCTGTTTAATTTTGTCTAAATTTCAAATCAATCACTTGTTTCAATTCCGTTTTATTACACGTTTTATGTTATTAAAATTGTAACCCAATATTTCTAGGAGACTAGTTGTCTAGCGCTTATCGTCTCTAGGAGTAGATAACAGGAAAAAATGCACTTTTGCTTTCTGCAATTTTGAAAGAAAGAAGCTTAAGATCAACAAATGTAAACAGAACATCTTTCTGAATAACTTTGTTAATCAAACTCTTTTTCCATTTTACCCTCACTCATCTTCGGATGACCATTTGTAAATTAGTCTAAACCTACCTTTCGATCCGATAACAACTAATAAACCAAGAAGGTTGTGTGTAACTACACTTGGGAACCAATAAAGATCTGAAGACCGTAAAAGAGTAGCATTATTCGCGGTTACCGGAATAGTGACGTGAGGGGATCACAACATTTGAAAGAATAGGCATATACAATTCCATTGAGGTATGAGGATTACATGCATGAAACTCACCCCAAAATCCGGGGTACGAATCAGCTGTCTGTTTCTACAAGTATTAACATTGTATATTTATCGTTATTGTTGGAGTTGTTAGAAGTCAAATGAGGGAACGAAGGCCGCGGCGACTATACATTGAACTATATATTGTGCTATTCAGTAAATACCGAGGGGTCAACCGCCAGCCAAAATCGTGTACACCTACTTCCACTTTTGTAAAAACTTCCATAAACTTCCATCAAACTTCCATAAACTTCCACAAACTTCCACAAACTTCCATATACTTCCACATACTTCCACATACTTCCACATACTTCCACATACTTCCACATACTTCCACAAACTTCCACATACTTCCACCAAACTTCCATTTCCTTTTTAATTAATTATTCGTTGAATATACAGAGTGACCGAATTTTAATTTCTTAATATGGCTTACTTTTGGGTGTAAAAATTGAATTGACAAGAAAGTTGGGTGATTATGATAGAAATTGTATTCATTTATTGTCCACAGAGAAGAATACTTATTTGAAAATATTCTTTATGGTCAACTGTCTATAATAACGTTAAAACCCAGTAAACACACGTACGTAATTTATACGTAGAACTGCAACGAGTAACCTAACGTTAAATTGGAGTAGAAATGTCGCCCGTTTTAAATTTAATAGAAACCATTTTTCCAACGTATTAATAACGTTCAAAATTTACCAGATATAAACGTGAATTACGAACTTGACCGCAAATGCGTATGCAATGAACGTTTCTTAAACGTAATTTTTCATATCTGATCCATACGTTAGTTTTTCGTTCTAGAAAAAATCATAACAAACCCTTGGGAAAAACCCCACACACTACTATCCTGTCCACCCATCAAGTTCCAGAAGGACTGTTTTGGCTTGGGATTTATCAATGCTTATAGTCACAAACTAAGTGACTGATGTTGCGTTTTTGAACGAACCTCTTATAGGGACGAGTATGGACAATGCTAGCGAAATATAGACTACAGCGCCATCTAGTGTCTTAGCGCGTTGAATATACGTTAATTTTGGTTTGTTTTCTCAACATAGAATTTTTTATGTGATTATAACGTTTATCTATAATGTTTTCCAAACCATTTCAGAAATGTATTCATAAAACGTTCTTAAACCGTTGTAAATTATTGTAATTAATACATTGTATAACGTCGTTGATTCAACGTTTTAACAACGTTACATACAGTATCATACACGTGATTACTTTAATTGGTTACCAGTCTGTGTAAGTTCTTACGTTTTATAAACGTTTTACTTTATACGTTGAAAATATAACCAAATCTCAACGTTGATTTCTTCAACGATAACGTTATTTCAACCACGATAACGTTGATACAACGATATTTAAACGTACGTGTGTTCACTGGAAATGGCATCGTTTACCTTGGTTTAGCGGCCGTAATATGACTTATTACGTCCTGTTAAATAATGATAATGAAAATCGGCCGCTATGGCGTCTCACCTAAGTTATCTAACACATTATTCAAATGAACCGTCAAAATGTTCATTTTTTTTACATTTTCTAAGTGTAAGCAGAATTAACCTTAAGCGCACCTTACAATTGTAAAGTTCATTTGATTCATGTGCGCACTATGTACAATTATAATGAACAGTAAATTCAAGAACAGGCCCCTGGAGGCAGTGAAACTTCAGCAAAAAGAGGTACACCGTTGCAAGCTAGCTTCATTTTAATTTCATAAGTACGCACGAATTGTTAAGCATATCCACGACAAAAATGTCAACTTTGAAAGTGGACATTGTTGTCATTGTTGCCTTGGTTATACTTATGAAATGGAAATAAGGCTAGCCTGCAACGCGGTACCTCATTTTGCTAAACTTTAACCGCCTCCCAGATTGAGGACCGTTGGGGCCTCGACGTAATTTTACTAAGATTTTTGTCTTAGAATGTCGTCAGGACTCCGTCATTACCTGCGGTGACTTTGGAACACCCTGTACAACTCGTCCATAAATTAGGCATTATTGACTGATCTAATTTATATGCCTAGGTTGCAATCTCCCTCTGCTACAGAGCGATCGAGAAAAATTCACATAAGGCTGTGACTATCAGTCTCTGTCTACCCTTTTAGTAGTTTTCAGATGAGACAATGATAGCTTTAGGGTCCCTTTATGTGAAATTTTCTCGATCACACCATAAACCTGGACTCTTCACTAATGTTACCTAAATTATGGGCCCTTATGCACAGTTATCTTTTGGCTGAGAGTTTTTGGTGGGGCCAGTTTTTCATCTGAAGGCTAAGTTCATTGATTTTGATTGTTGTAACAAAGGTAACTCGAGAATTTAACTTCTAGACGTTAACTGAGTATTGATAAATCGGCTCTTAATTATATAAATAGCTATTATTATTCCAGTACTTATAATAATTCAAAAGAGTTTTATTAAATTACAGTTTATTATTATCCTAATACTTGGTACAAAAATCTAGTTCAACATCTATCGAAAACATCCTCGGTTTTACTCAAATTTTGAATAGTAAAATAAATTACTGTAAGGCCGGGTTTATCAATGCTCATTTAACGTTTAACTACCAGGGTTACGATTGTTGCAACAATCAAAATCAACAGATTTAACTTTCAGCTAGGAGATAACTGAGCATTGAGAAACCGGCTCTAAGCTATAGGTAAAAATTAATCACGACGCAATACTATTTTTATTTCGAAAACTCTGCAAACTTTTTATCGGGAAGGAAAGAGTTGGTTTAGAATAGCGATTAAAATCTTAGCTCAAATCCTCAGGAGTTCATTTTGTAGGTGAACAAATTTAACAATAACTTATATACCTGCAACGATTGTTGACAACGATTGTAGCTAGGGTTTAAGCTCGGTTTAAATTTTAGGTGGCGCTGGTGCAATCGACAATTAACCCTAAATATTTCTGATTTCATAAACCTGTAGATTATGTTGTATGTGAAGGACGAGGTTCAAATCATGCGCGGTTCAAAAGTGGTTCGGCTACTACTCTCCATTCACTATTCGTCGAGATGTATGTTCATCTCTGTCTTACTCATACTATCTCACAGTCGATCTTTGTCAAAGTGGTATGAAAACAGTAAAAAAGAGAAAGCCGCGGAGAAAACAAGGGAAAAACTGGTGAAGAAGAGTTCTCACGTCCTAATTCTTATCAAAAATATCAATTAATGTGAACAAATTTCAACATGATGTGCTCTGAATATTTGCAAAAACTTCCACTTACTTCCACAAACTTCCACAAAACTTCCATAAACTTCCATCTACTTCCACAAACTTCCACAAACTTCCACTTACTTCCACAAACTTCCACATACTTCCACCAAACTTCCAATACTTCCATCGGAATTCCCATGTCATGTACACCTACTTCCACCGGCGGTTGACCCCTCGGT